>JABRWK010000013.1:32258-152358 GCA_013372445.1 Hypothenemus hampei | reverse complement strand
ACCAGAGTTGGGCGTTAATCAACTAACTTCACTCATATTAATACTCATGATTAAAAATTTACTCATTAATCATTACTCTCTACTCACTTTCTGTAAAATTCACTCATCACTCGTTACTCTTATAAGTGATTATTAATCTTACTCATTACTCACAAATTTTACTCATTTGTAAGAGTAAGAGTAACAAAACTTATAATTTATGTCTCCATTTTGTGCAGGCTTTAAGCAATGTCCAAAATTGATCAAATTAAAGATAAGTTGCGATATTGATAATATCAATATCAAAAAAATGATATTATCACTTCATAGGTTTTATGAAAATCTTTATCTAAAATATAAAATATATTTTGAATATCATTTATAAGAAAATTACATATTTTCAAATAAAAGGTTCTTTAAAAGCTACGAAATAACTAATAAATATTAGTTTTGCAAATTTTCTTTTTTATTCTTATTCAATTTTCATTCTGAAAGCAGTTTAAAATCATTCTTTGGTCTATGTTCTATGGTAAATAGAGAAACTAAATTTTTAGGACAATTCCTTTAAATAACTTAAAAAATTCAATAAAATGGCTAATTATTGGTTTTGTTGTTGAAATTAAAATTTTTTCTATAAAAATAAAAAATAAAATAATGCTATTTGGCGTGCGGCATTGCAGGCGCAAAAAAAGGAAATAGATTAATTTTTGCGGCTTTGTTTCAAAGCGGCAGTTTTAAGTTTTTTTTTGATCTATACCGAAAAGGGATGTGGGACATTTTTCAGTATTTTTAGTTCTATTGCAACTTTCATAAGAGACTGGCGTGTTTTCTTAATGATAAAATAAAACAAGAGTAAAATCAATTATTGATAAACAAGTCTGTGCGTTTAAATTAACCCAGAACCTTCAATAATTTTAAAGTCAAAATGGCATCAGATCCGTGTTTTTCGGGATCGTCTACATCGGTTGACTTGAGTTCATTTGATGAAGAAAGCTTAGATAGTGTAGACTTGGGAGAATGTGAAAAACTACCAATTAAAATTTTAGATGGGAAGTTTTTTAAAATGAAACATTATGACCGTTCTACAAATAAAACTTTGGCAGTTTGTATGCTTTGCAAACCAGAAAATCACGTTGAAATAAAAGGATTTGGATCATCGTCAACAAATTTTATTTCACATTTAAGAAAAAAGCACGGCGAAAGTGTTGTGAATGAGTACAAAAATCATGTAAAAACTCAATCAATCGAAAAGAGGAATTCTCGACTATTTTTGAAAAAAGACATAAGAAAAGAGACTTTAAAAACTTTCAGTGTTAACAAATTTAACAGTGTTTTAATAAAATTTATTATTGATTCAATGATTCCATTAAGAATTATTGAAAATCAATATTTCAAAGAACTTTTTGAAGAAAGTGGAATTATTAGGCAAGCTGGCTTCAAACTTTTTAGTCGAAGAACGTTAGTGAGAAGACTTGAAGATGAATATAAACGATGTGAAGAAAAAATAACGCAATTATGCAATGAAACAGACTATTTATGTACAACATGTGACATTTGGTCTAGTAAAACCAGAAGCTTTCTTGGAGTTACTATTCACTGGATTTCAGAAAATTACGAAAGAAAGTCTGCTGCCTTGGCTTGTCGTCGCTTTAAAAATAGTCACACTGCTGAAAGAATTACTGAGTTACTCAATGAAATATATTTGAATTATGGCATAAACAATAGAAAAATTATCGCTAGTGTTACAGACAACGGCAGTAATTTCGTGAAAGCTTTCAAAGTATTTGGGGTGGATGGTACATGTATAAATTCGGAAGAAATCATTGAGTTTGAATTAACCGAATCAATTGATCTTGATCTTTATGAAATCGCATCTGATAGCGACAATGAAAATGAAAATGAAAATAATGAAATAGATTTAAAAAATCATACACTTTTATTTTCTCATATCAGATGTGCAAGCCACACTCTAAGTTTGTGCGTAACTGCAGATGCCGCTAAAGTTTTGAAATCTTCCGGAGAATTGTCATCAGTTCATAATTCAGTACTTAAAAAATGTAATAAGTTATGGAAAGCAGCTTGTAGGCCAAAAACAGCAGAAATTATAAAAAAAACTCTGGGTCATATTTTAAAAAGGCCTGGAGAAACAAGATGGAATTCTTTGTACGACAGTTTAAATGAAATTATTGTGAGTAAAGATAAATCGCTGCAACTTCATAAAGCTTTGAATCTAAAAAATCCGTTAAATGAAGAAGATTTTGTTTATATCTCAGAGCATCTTGAATGCACAAAACCAATTGCTACATTAATAGATATTTTACAAGGGGAAAAAGATGTTTTTTATGGAATATTTCTACCATCTATTATTGCTTTAGATAAAAAACTTCAACAATTATCTGAAAATAATTGGATTTATTGTAAACCTTTAATAGAAACTTTGAAAATAAGTGTTCGTAATCGCTTTAAAGAAATGTTTCTGTTTAACACATCTCAATCATATAATGCGGCTATAGCAGCTTTTTCCTATCCGCGATTCAAAAAACGTTGGCTCAATTCTGTTGATCCTAATTTACATGACTTACTACTTTCTAAATTTAAAGAAATTGTCATTTCTGAGACCCCAGATGATGAAGAAGGCAATTCAGAAATACCTTCTGCAATATTAGAAGAAGATTCTTTTTTCGATTTTGGGGATTCGTCAGAACAGCCTAACCAACAGACCAACACTTCAAAAATGGCAGAAATAAGAACATATTTTGAAGATTCTTCTCGCGAACTCCGACAATTAGAAAAGTATCCTTCGATAAAAAAAATTTTCTTTAAGTATAATACACCGTTACCCTCTTCAGCTCCAGTAGAGCGTTTATTTTCATATGCTACTATGACAAATTTACCAAAGTCTAACAGACTTTCGGATTCCAATTTTGAAAAAAGAGTTTTGTTAAAAGCTAATATTACTTTATTAGATTAGATAACATTTTTCTTTATTTCATTTGTGTTTTAAAAACATGTTTATAGTTAAATGTTTATGAATATAAATTTTAGTATTTGTATTCTCGTTCCTCTCTTTAATTCAATGAAAATTCAGTTGCTACATGATTATGTATGTATTTTGTAGTATTCCATAACCAGCATTAAATTTTGTTTAGAACATTTTGAATATTCTTTAAGATTAAAAATTTACTCATATATATACTTATGAGTAAAAATTAACGAGTGTTTTACTCATGATTAAGAGTATGAGTGATTACTCATTACTCATGATAACGAGTAACGAGTATTTCAATCACTACTCATATTCATACGGTTATGATTAACTTACTCATCACTCATCACTCACTTACTCGAGTAACATTTGCCCAACTCTGGTTGGTAAACACAATAATCGATATCTTACTCTGACAATTCAATTGACATAATTCATATAAGTTTCCGTTCTACCACAGATTGAGCGTGATGTTTGAATTTGTGCGTGTTTCTGATCTGTGTTCCGAGCATTTGGGCATTCATATTACAGCATATTTTTTCATATACAAATCAACTTGAATAATATAATGAACATATTGATATCAATCCAGGATCTCAACTGTAGGTTTTATTGATAGTCAAATTTGATGATGTGATAATATCAAATCGTAAACTAATTTTCTGGAGTTGACACTAAAATAGGCCTTCTAGCTCTCGTCATGTTGAATGAAAAATTTTTCTCTTTTAAAGGAAACAACTCATTTTTTACAGCGCAATATGAAGTGCAGTTACCATGAAGAGTACTCAGCATAGTTTCGTATACTCCTTATCTCGTAACTTTTTCAAATACGCGTACTTGACGGTGGCTTTACATTCCATTTTATCGATTTTACTATTATGCTGTTTTTGGACTTTCTTGACTGGATAAGTAGAGTATGTACAACGAAAAATGTGAAGTTTGTGAAGACCGTGGCTATAAGCATAATTTATTATTTGATCTCGATTTAACACTGAATTCATTACAAAACGAAATTTAATTAAGCGAAAATATTAAATTTGTTGGCTCGGCGGCACATTATCGAAATGGATTCAAGCCACCCTCATCCAGAAGATGAGAGGTACATTTGATGTTATTCACACCTCAATTACTCGGCAAATACTACTTTGAATTGAATTATCGAACACCGATCGTAATATTAAATTGAAATTTCTCTCCGACAAATGTCGTATTAATAAATAATTTCTATCAAGAGTTACAATACGCGTTTCGAAAGGTGGACGAACTACATACTAGGAATATTACGCTTGAAAAACGAAATTGCTTCGTGAACTAAACGCTTCGAGCTCTTTATTATTAAAGGTCTGTTTGTGTTTAAATAATATTATTCTGGTTTCCAATAAAACATTGAAAGGGGAACTGGTTCGAGGGGAGCTAAATGCATCCGAGTGAAACTTTCAAGTCTCATGCTAGAGAATCTCCAGTTTCGGGGCGTATTGTTTTGCAGTGGTGAATTCGAAATAATTACCGTATACAGTTTAAAGGTTAAATACACACGTTAACTTGAATTAGGTATTGTACAACAGTCCTTTTATCCGGGAGAAATAACATATGCTGCTGTTGCGAATGTTAAAAAACTAGAGATTTTGAAAAGAAAACTTCAACCGAAAAACTTTAATCCACCCCTGGATTTCTTTGTCTAAACAACCCTCTTACTTGATAGTCGTTTGTAGTTATTACGAAACCGATTTCGTAGAAGTAACAAGTGAAAGCGAGACCCCTGCGATGGATTTTTAATCAGTCACTTTTGCTTCGGGTCTTAAAATGGGAGAAAGAAGCGCTCGCTCACTCACTTTCCGTTATCCGATTTTTTTTCTCAAATATTTATTGCAAATCTTTTAAACGCGTTCTCGAATGCTGTTCGGGACGTTTTAACTTTCGAACCGCCTCGCTCCTTATAAGTCTTTTGAAAACCTTTTTTTTAATCTGGCCACTTAAGGAAGTCCCGGGGACTTCAAAAGCTTATGCAAATAAAGTTTGAGTAAAATTCCCCAATGTTTCGCCCAGGCTCCTTTTTCGAAGCGTTTATATCTCGAACGGTTGTTTTGTATAAAAGTTTGCCTGAGTATTTCAGCGGCTTATGAGATGAAAGCAGCGCGACTTCTCTCACTTTCCAGGAGTTTTCTGTGCGTTGGAAAAAGCTATTAAATAGTTTAATTGCCTTCTTTTGTCTTCGTTAAAAATTTTCATAGTCGGCCGAAATTCTTTCTTCTTTTTCTTTTGCTATGCCTCTCCTCGCTCTCTCTCTCTATCTCTAGCTAGAGTTAAATAAATGTCAGCTACTAATTTGTCACCTGTAATTTAAGTTTTAAGCCCTTGTAAAGTTTTAGTGGCCCCTTGTAATCGGCCAGCAAAGAAATTTCACGTCAAATTATACGGGAAAAGTGGGTTTAATTAAGAACTCGACATTAAAACAACTACTTACTGTAATGTATTCTTCTCCTTTTTGGAATATTAATTTGTCTAGGTTTTATATTGCGACAATTAGCGTTTTTACAAGCGCCTATCAGACATTTTCCATTCATTTAATGCATTATTCATGGGCCGATTGGGGTAAAATGAAAATTTCTTTAATCGATATGTCCATAATTTCTGCCAGAATTTCGAAAGATAAATATCAGGCCAACTTTATCAGACCTTTTATGCGGGAACGCTAACCAACTTTACGTCAAGAATAGAGGGCGTTCGCAGACGGAAATTGTACAACTAAAACATATTATGTATTCATTAAAATTATATGATAGTTCTTACTTTATGCTGCCTTGTTCCTTCGCATTTCCTTAATATATAACTCTTGAGAAAACGGAACAGAAACTTTAACTCGTGCTTGTAATTACATATCCATTTTAGCTTTCAAACAAAAACCAATGAAAGTAATGTTATTGCTAGGTAAATGATGGAATTTTCATTTTAAAATATTTATTATTCATAAATCTTTCTACTGATGTTTCAATATTTCAATAAATTCAATGATTTTTAATACATTTTTCTACTAGCATAGAATAATAATTTGATAAATATGATATTATTCTTTATTTTGTTGTATTTTTTGGTCGACTATTATTTTATTTCTGTTGCCCGTTATAGCTTAACCTTTAATGAGGCCACTGTTTAATTATCCGATAATATCATAAATGTACAAGCCATATTCTTTTTTAGTATTTAAAACTTTCTGTCTTCTATACTATAAATATGAGTCGAAAAAAATCGTCATAGCTAATCTTGGCTCGTGCATCGATGTGACATTTTTTAATGTTTCTCATATCATAAATCCTAACATATTTTTTTAAGAATAGCCTGTTTTAAGTGCCTTTTGAAATGCTAAACGATGTTAGTAGGAGGATCAAAATATCCGACTCTTAGCGTTTTATTGCCCTTTTGGTCCATATTTTTATGGATGACGTATATGTTAATGGGATTTTTTAATCTTATTTCTTTTTGTGTTCTTCTAAAACATTCAAAATTAAAATTCTCTCATGCTGGGGGCCTGAAATTTGAATATGAAAACTTTGGGTGTGCCCAAGAGATTGATAAGCTAACAATAAGATAAAAAGATTTGTTCGCTTTTGCTTTCTTTCAAAGAAAATCGCCAAAGTGGAAGATTAAGAAATTTGCGTATTTTTATCTGTTTATTTTCATTTTAACAAATATTCGTTTAGAACAATGAACTAAAGTATTGTTTCAGTTCGATATGGAATGTTAAGCTGAGTGTTAGTTGAACCTGAGCGTACTAACAATAAGTTATCTACATTCGCGTGTAGCCAATTAGATCAATGTTTTTTATACAACTTTCGTTTCGTCGTTCTCACCGGCCCTGGCCAATCAGAACGCTTCCCACTTTTTCTTTCTTTACACGTAATAAACTGAAAAATAACACACAACTGATAGATAATGCGCATGGCCGAAAAACCTGAATTTTCTGCCGAACCGTTTTCGAAACGAAAAAATTATATATGAAAATGCTTCTATTTAGGTTTCCTATTACAATTTTTTTTTCCAGAGCTGCATCAGAAGCGGGATCTTTTAGCTAACAAATTACCCATTTGATAAAAGACACCAAGGATATCCAACATGAGATTCCTGCGTAATGAAACTTGTTCTTCGGTAAGTTTAGAAATTGAAAAATTATTAGTGCGCTGAAGCAAATATGCCAGGCGAGGTTTTACTCTCTCAAATCGTAATCCGGCTTTAACATCTCTAATATCTTTAAACGAATTCTTTAATTCTGCTGGCAAACTAGAGATTACAATCTTCTCATGGTCAAAATCTAAAATCACTTCCAGATAATTTATTAAATTTCCCTTGCGTTCCATTTGTAACAAAGGTCGTAAGGCTGCAAGCTACACAACTATACTTTTTGAGTCCTTTGAAGGCAAACCTCTAACAGACAATTCGTACAGTAACATATTCTTAGTTAAATGATGCGATCTGCATTTTGTAATCCATCCTGATCAACGTATTGAGAGATAAAGTTCACAATGCGTGAAAGAAACAATGCTAAACGAAACAATAGCACAACTGATACTCATATGTCACCAACCGTCTTCTCTTACAAAGTTTAATTATGAGGCCCCACGTTTGGCGCCAAAAATTGCAACACAATTTTATTATTATTACTAATATTTTGTATTAAATAAGAGAAGTTGGAAATATTTCAATCCCCTTGACCAGTAAGTTTGGTTTTTTTAAATGGTGGGCAATTTGCTCAGTTTACGTGGATTCAGGCGTCACTTGTTTTGTCAAGCTAAACAAGAAAAGCTCCGCAGTTATTTGGCAGTAGCTAATAGAAAAGAACGAAACGTAGCAAATAAAATGGTAGTATCTTAAATGTATTTCAAACTGACTGATTGTGAGTGTGTTGACAGTCAAACTGAGTGTGATGACTGACCAATTAGAGAAGTTGGGTGACCGATTTCTAATAGCCCTTAATAAATCTTATTACTATCAGTTTCATATAACTTAGCAGTGTGGACGAGCATATGAACTAAAAATGTGATTCTGTGATTGGCTTAGAAACAAACCTGATTTACCCTATAGAAATATTTTTTTCACTTGGTGGCGTGATAATCAGCATTCACGTTAAATGTTATGATTTTTTTATCTTGTAAATCAGACTTACACGAAACGCAGAATAGTAAACGTTAAGAACCTACCCTATTCCTAATTTACAGCAAGCGATGAATATCAAGTATTCTTCTAACAGGACAGATGAGCTGGACATACATTTCTTCAATGTCATTTCCAAAGAGGAAATGGCTGTTCCATTGTCCGATACTATTTGATCTCTTGGATTCTTAACTAGGCCCCTCATTAGATTCCTAATGACAATGACCTACAGTCTCACAATGTGCTAACATAAAAATAAAATAACATACATTTTCAATTTTGAGGGAAAGCTCACAAAATATGATAATGGATTACAAACGTTTCTATAAATAATCAACTAATAATAACTTAAATGGCTAGGCGGCATCAATAAAATAGAAAAATTCTAAATAATTTACTTAAACGCTCGGGCACATCTGTTCGCTAGCTCTGCTAAATCTCAAAAAGGAGCCGGAAGAACAATGATCTGTCTATAGCTACCACGACCTCTAGCTTCACATTAACAAATTGACAGTTGAACATTTAAAGTTTAACAATTAGTTACAAATTAAATAACAAAATTCAGAAGCATTAATAATATCAACCTTACTTCACTCTGATCTTTCAATACGTTAGAAATTAATTACAGAAGAAAAACCGTAAAATCATTTATAATCGATAAAATTCAGTTTAATTCAGGTCAACTTCTTAAGTGTGACCCTGACCTTAATTGATTACTCCCCGCTCTCCAAGTAAGTACAAACAGGAATATACGAAAACTATTCCTCATAAAACAGTTAAAAAGTATGTAAGTGTAGTAAGTGTATTTTAGATACGCAAATAATTAATTAAGTTTTACGAAACGAATTGAGCCATGACAGTTTATTACTAATAATCTTCTCTAGTTCCCTAGTAACTCTGCAGAATCGTTCGAGAAGAATACTCGCGTGTTGATGAATGATATACCCTCACAATTAGTTAAGTGTAAATAATTGACATTATTGACAGCAAAGAGCGACGGATTAAAAAGTGAGAAATCCTTGTCAAGTTCATTCCAATGGCGTATCTGTAGAACAATGTTATTAAATATTTCTTGTTAATTTTCCAATAACTTTTATAAAAGAGATTATCTTTAGTATATGGAAAATTTACTTAAAAAAGAAAGAGAAACAATTGGAACATTGCTGAGTTTTTATGATTTGTCATCGTTAATTAATTAATCCTGATAATCAGATATAACACCAATGCACTTTTTTTGGGAGAGAAAAAGACAAGAATACTCATTTTCTAGTTTGATTTTTTCGAAAATAAAATCTAGAACGAGTAAATCACTAAAAAACCTCTTGACCATGTTTTTCTGTTCACCAAACACTCTCGCAGATTTCATATTTATATTGATGAAGGTACAATATACGTGTATATGTATATTGTCGTATTTATTTTAGATTTTTCGAATCATGTTTTAATAATTTTTATGTTGAATATCGTAAACGAGTTTCAAAAAGATTTCAATCTTACTGCAAACAAGAACAACAGTATAATAAAAATTTAAACGAAGTTGTTTAATAATAACTACTTTTTAGAATAGCGCACTCGTGTTTTTTCATGTTCCATGCAAATTTATATGGGCAGAAAGATCTGTTATTAAAGTTTGATTTAGTGTTTTCAACGTAAAATGATTATTTTCCATAACAGGTAGCTTAGTAGTAGCAAAACAAACATTTATTTTTATGTTTTTAGAAGTTTATAACGGATTAAAAAAACGCTGATAAATAAAAATGAGTAATAGAACGTAGGATTAAGAAATTATTTTATTTTAACGTGAAAGTTTCATTTATTAATCTCTATCGCTGGCGCCAATCCTAAAAAATTCCATTTTATAGGGAGATTTTTCATAAAAAAATAGTAAAGAAAATATAGACGTGTTTCTGCTCGAGCACGATCTTTTATCAAACTATACGGTACGGAAAACGAAAGAATTTTATTTTATTTTTGAAAATTTTAATCATTCCTAACGGTATTTTCATTATTACGCCACCGCACTGTATCCAGAAAATTCGCCTTCCATACATTATTTTAATTAAAAAACTTTTCTATCCAGTTGGCGCGTAAATCGATTAAGGAAAAATATGATCTGTTTTACCCAGACCGAACCAGAGAAGGGATTTGGATAAACAACAGTACTCCTGCCACCCCCTCGTTGGAGCCGATGACGAGTAATTGTNAATTATTCCATTAACTTTTTTTTAAGTAATTACCATAATTAATGAAGAAGGGATTTGTCTTAGAATGGAAACAAAAATAACAACTAATAAAAAAAGTAGTGATGGTAACATCAATAGTGATAGTAATAAATTAGTGGACATAAAGAAGAACTATTAAAATAGAAAGTACAATCCTGTTGATACATTTTTAAATGGACTGGCTCTCTCATCATAAAAACATTGAGTTGAGTTACTTTAAATGCTAAATTACTTGTAATGGTGGCTCATCTATGGATAAAGAAATGCTTACGTTTATAATTCAGTGTTGCTTTGCAATATTTTGTACAAATGATGTAATTAAAAGGAGAATTGAAGAGGACGTAATCGAACTCTAATTTTGATTACGTCACTGCTATGGATGAGAGTTTTTCACTGCGATGTGGAACCACTATGCTTGTGATTAATGTGCAAGATGCAAACGATCATTCAACCATTTTTAACGTCAAAGAAACCGTTAGTGTCTGTACTACAATGATTATTCTTAAAGCTACAGATCAAAATATAGGCAAAAATCCTGAAGTGGAATATTACAGTCAAAGCATAAATGGCGGTGGATTATTCACTGAAGAAGAAAACAATCAAGTCATCGTACTTGTATTTACATGTACTAGAAAGAATTTTTAGGGTTGGATGTCTGTAGACAGTGCGACAAAAAGTAATTTAATGTGACATTTGGAAAAACAAAGAACATGAATCGAACGGAATTGCACTGGAAATGCAATGAATTATTATCTAATTGTAAGTTTATGTCTGATTACAGCACATGACAATTTGATATTATACAGGGTATTCCGTAAATCAATGCCATACCTTGCAGGATTAATAGACTAGCTCGTAATTGTCCAAAATATCGATATGACCTTAGTGGAAAATCGTCAGTTTGTAAATTACTTGGCCTTTTATGAATTTTGTGAAATTCGACGCTTTAGTTTCCTTTTGGGAGTTCCAATGGCAGAAAGTGCCGTATTGTGAGATTCTAATTTTTGTTATCCAAAAATAAAATAACCAGCTAATGATAGAATATAAAATAAAACTAACAATACTATACTTTTGGAAAAAGAGAAATATTTTTCTGATCGATTCAAGAGTTATTTTTTTAATAATTAATTTCAAGTTTTCATAGTGTAAATGAAATGTACTAAATTAACCGGGCAAGTTATTTGAAAAAATTACTTATTTAGTGTAATATTTAAATAATTATTGCTGTTTTACTTAAAAAATATATTACAAATTTATTGCAAAAAGAACCCGTTGTCAAATTATATCAATAATTAGAAAATCAAATGTTACTTTCAAGTGAAAAGCAAGAATAGAATAAAAAATGAGCAAACCTACCAAGTATAGCTAATAAAGTATTTTGTAAAAACTTTATTTGTAAAAACAAACAAAAATAACAAAAGACCAACAATAACAGTTAGTTTAAGACAGAAACAGTAACTACAATTAATCCTATGTTAAAAATAGGCAAAGTAATTCCTAGATACCATAACACGCCTGAAAGTAATCTATCTTTCAAATATAAAAAGACCTATACGAAAAACTTACAAATTCAAAGTTCTTCCAAGTTTTTGACAACAGGAGAAGCAATAGATATAAAAAACACAACTCAAAACATCGGAATGCTACCTATTAATTTAGGAAAAGTCAAGGTATGGTTTTAAAAACACTCTTCTGTACATTACTATGATTTAGAACCCTTACGACTTTAAAAGAAACTAATTTGCGGAGAAATAAGAGAGGACTTATAAATGGACTACACACAATTATTAAAGGAATTACTACTGGTAACATAAATTTCTGAGATGAAAACAAAATCTTTAAAATATTAAACCATATAAAGCGTAATCAAAACAACTTAGAAAATCGATTGAATATCAATTGAATTAACCACAACGCTTTGCAAAGGCGAAACAGAAACCAAACAATTAAAAGGGATCTTCCTTTTAAAAGAAGATAAATGCCGTTGCGTTGTCGGAAATTAAGACATTTCATATAGCAATAAATTAAAGTCCACATGAATATAATTACTAATAATAGCAGTTCTAATTCCACTTTGGAAGCACGGAATCAAATAACGACATATAATGCGCACATTTAATGATAATAACTTGAAGAAAAGACGATGTTGAATTTGTGTCAGCACCCACGTGTGGTTTCAAAATAACATTTTTTATGGATTTCAATTGCCCAGGAGCTCTATATCATTTACGAATAAGACTTCTCAATTGACTGTTTTGTTCCATTAAACTTGTAGATTGAGCTATTTGTCTATGAAGTCGCCTGAACCATGATTCACATTTATCACAACTATATTAAAATTAATTGAAAAATCTGTACACGTTTTATAGAACTGTTTAAGCAAATCATTGGATTGACTAATTACGTAGCGTGAGTTAATTTTTTATAAAAATAATACTAATACTCATCTGATGACGGTGCTGATTAACTGTTTGGAGATTGCTTATTTCCTTGCGAGCGAAATCAGAGATCTGAAATTGTTAACAATACTTTTGTTACCACTTTCATATTACTACTAAATGTAAATTCCATTTATCATTAATGTAATATGTGGAAAGCTCATCATCCAATGATTTAATGATAATTTTTTTTCACAGACCTAATTGCCTGAAATTAACAAATAATAATTTCATTAATAAATTAATATTACTACTAAAAGTAAATTCCACTTACTTTACGTCCAGCGCCGTGCGTAAACCCAAGGATTTGCGAATAATTATTTTCCCTCTTTATGCTAGTCTAGATGCTCTTAAAATAATAATTAACATTACCATAAACAAATTTGTTTTAACACTAAATAATGTAACTTCAATTTATCTTTTTTATAATACATAGGCAATGAATAGAAATAATGCTTAACAATATCAATAGCATTAAGATTATTCTAAGAAACTCAGATTAAACACAGTAATTAATACTCAACAATTAATAAACACCTTTCTATATTAAATTTTAAATCAAAGATGATAAATTTAACTAATTGTCAAAGTCAACAACCATCAAAAGTGTCATATATCACTGAATACAAATTGGCAAAAAATAAAGACACATAAAAAAAACATAAACCTATAAAACTGTTCTGTTCTCAACAAATACTAATACTCCAATTTTCTAATACACACAATTGTTCCGAAAACGCTATGAATAAAAATGACGCGTCTCGTACCAAACTGCATACTCTGAGATTTTTTTGCTTATCCAATCAGTGTTGTCAAAGATTTTTTTGGGAACCTATAGAAAATGTAAGAATTAACAGAGTATTACTAAAAATTCCAAATTTTTGATATTTTTCAATATTTTGATGTTTTCATGTAAGAATTTGAGGATTTGAAAATAGACAAAATTTCAGAAAAGAATTAAAAATTTACTGCGCTGAATATATACACGAGTCTAGCAGGCCATGCAGAAATTTATTTATTCTATACAAATAAACGATAGGTGAGGTTTAATTTTGATTACACAGCACATAGAGTGCAAGCGCTCTCTGAAACACTAACTCAGAACTTGTGTAGAATTTTTTCTGGCTGTCTCAATGTAGTACTCATGGCAGTTAACATGTTGACCTTATAAGTTGAATACGAATTGTTAATTTAGGAAATGATGGTACTAATTAGATCTTAAATCTAGGACCTACCCAAAATAATTCTAACAATTATAAGTTAAAATGTTTTAATTTAGCATATTTGATAGATTAAGCCAAAGTTATTTTATGACTGTGCTGCGAGACACTACAAAATAATTAAGCTATCGTAATCTGACCTCTTTTCCACGTTTTACTGTACATACAACACTTCTAGGTTGACAAAATAGCAACAAATCTTTGAAATTTTTTTTTATTTGAAAAGATTTAAACAAAGAACAGATAAGAGTTATGCGATTTTCTAGATAAACACAATATTTATATTTTTGAAATCATTCAATTTTTCATGTAGTTATTAATTAATATTATTTGTCGATAATAGAAATATTGAATGTATTCAACAAGATTTGTTTATAGCCAAACCCATTAAAAATAAGCACCCTTTAGATTTCGGAAGACGTTTGCAAGTTTTAAGAAATCAGCTTGCCCAAAAATTAAGTTCTAATCTTTCTCTTTTTGTGTTTAAAGACTTATTTGAGGATTATCTGGCCACATTCAAACCATTATAAGATTACGTCAGCCTGATAGACTTGAGAACGCCATGACTTATCTACAAGAAGAGTATAATTTTGAGTAAATTCAAAATATTCCTAACACGAACTCAGTTCGATAAGTCTAATTTTAATAATAACAATAGGATCTATCAAAATAATGCTAGATTCAACTTTGGTCTATACATATAAACGTACAACGATCTACATAATATGTATATGTATATACAATATTAATATATTATATAAATATTGTATAATTTTTACATTATTAAAATTTATTAAAATTGAATATGTAATTAATAACAATAATTTATTTTTTATAGTAGTTACATCTTAAGTTCAAATTACATTGCTCCAATTATTCTTAAGTAATCAAATCTGTCATAAGTTTAAAGGTAATTTCAAATTAATTCATTGAATTAGCAAAGTAGACTACTCGCTTCGCTCGATCGCAAACTACTCACTGCGGTAAAGATTGAACTATGTACTTCCCCCTAGACGTAATAAAAACAGGTACTACTGTCTTATTGCATTTGCTTTCCGATTTCTTTTATTTTAATGATTTTTTGTTTTATTCGATTGTGCAAACGTTATTTAAACCCATGTTCAACAAAAATAATTAAACACATAAATCGCTTATATCGTGCTACTCCTACCGTAGTTTGTACCTATCTCACGTTCCTTTTTCCCTTTATAACGACAAAAAAGTCGTATGTTAGTTTGTAAAGAAGAACAGAACTCGGAGGTCGACTTTTAGCTTTTGTTCTCTCTTTAGAATTAGATCAGGCTGTGTTGTCGTTGTTCCTAGCGTAAAACACAATCCCTTTAATCCTAATCTTTTAGAAAGTAACTGAAAAACTGACCAATTGGGTCAAGGCGTAAAAGTTTCGGTTAACGAGACTAATTTCTCCTGCAGTGCTCCTTTTTCGAATAACTCCGACTCAAACACTTTTAGGTAAATATGACATTCTAGAACCTTACTTTGTAAAAGTCATCTCGCTTACCGTATATCTAAACAAGAACCCATCCCTGAACCTAACCAGGTCAGTTTTCCATTGTTTGCTTACCGTTCACCATACATATTTACTTTAAAGTCCTCTTATTTTGATAGACCTCCAGAACAAATACATTTACTGATCGCACGTGTTCGGGTATAAATAAACAGTAACCGGTAGTAGCACTAACATCACCGTCTCTCGTTCTCCTGTAACGCCACTCCACTCTTGCGCTCATCTAGCCGTTCACGAAGATCAATAATTTCTATCCTTTTTGATAATGTATATAGTAGGAGGAAGTAACGTGATTCGCGAGCTGGGATTCCATTTCTTGTCTTTGCTTTTATCTTGCAGCTTTTCTAAGTAATATAAATGCAGTTGGAGCACCCGTGTTGCCAACAAGAAAAAGCTTAGATAACGCAAAACACAAAGTTGTCTCACAATTACAGAGCGCCAAGCTTAACGAAGATTTCTAACTTTGTCGGGACACTTATTTTACAAACTCGTCGGTTTTAGTTGTGATCCAAATAGGGCGAATTTATTTAGTTACCTTTTTGTGTTTTAGAGAAAAGAGAAATTGCTGCAAGTGCCCGCCGAGCTAATAATTCAATAAGACAAGACGTCTTACAAGTGTATCTTCTCATGTTTAATTGTACTATTTACGTGGCAATATTTAAACGGAAGAAGCGTTTATATGCTTGGCTACTGAACCGTTTAATAAAGTATATACGTCCAAACCAGTTTTCCCACTATTATCATTCATGTATGTATAAACTTACCGTATATTATTATATGTAAGTATTCCTAAGAGATTAAAAAATTGTAGAGAATTTCACTGTTTCAAGCAACAAACAAAATTTGAATAATACGAATTCCTATGCCACAAGGAAAATCTAGCTGTTTTGTGGCATTTTCATTACAAGTGATGTTACCAGTTATTAGTGCTAGAAAACATGGGCTCGACTTGGAAAATTGATATTAAGATAAATGTTTCGGCTTTATGAGAAAATCTATTTAGGTCTCGTTTTCATTGTAGGACGAATTCTAATATTCTAAAAAAAGATCTAAAAGATGTCTTTCATTTCTGTTTCAATTTAAAATTCTTGCAGATTTAATTAAAAAAAATTTCTGATACGCATAACAAAACCGGCTAGTCAAATTACCTTCTCTTATGTAACTCGAGAGACCTTCTCGAAGGGTTTCTTCTAAGAAGATTGGTTTCTTAACATGCGCCTGAGAATAAGGTTGAATTATAAAACGTTTGATCGTCTTGAAATGGTTGCAAGTTTCATCTTGTTAATGAGGGTTGTTTCAATTTTAATGGGTAACCAAGAATGCTACTGTTTAATGGTAATTCTGCGCGTAACTACTATAATTATATAGAACTTGATTTGTAATAATATATAATGTTAACACAGAATTCATTATTCACAATTTGATTAACTTGTTTGGCAACTTATCAGTTATATAAAAGGTTTTGTAGATTGCAGACAATACGGTTATTCTGCACCATCAAGAACAAAGCGGCAGGAGTACGAAATGGATAACTGCATTAGTCGAGTTATGATCTGGATAATTAGAGGGGGGCCAATAGAATCCCTTGAGGACCTCATTTCGACTGGGGCTAGTTTATCTGATTATTCTAGATGAGAGATTGCGATGAATAGCTATAAATTACTCTCCGTATACATCTTTGAAAACATTTTCAGGCCCTTCCAAGACATTTGACGTGATAGGTAAATTGACAATTATTAAACTTGGACACGTTCTTGTAAAGTTTCTCTTCCTACGACATGTCCCTGGTTTTTTTCCCCCGTATACCCGAGATAAATGAATAAGTCTTGAACAGCAGGGGCGCCGCTTTAAAGCGTCCCATAGGAATGTGGGGGTGAAGGGGAGCGAAAAGTCACACACGATGAGGGGTTTCGAAACAAAGGGTGGGGGATCGACGCAGGAGCCGCCTTTGAATTTGATTGTGTAATATTTAACGGTAGGGGGTATTTTTTAGTGACAGCTATGGATAATGTATGGGGAATTTTTTGAAAAATTATCCCAGCAAACGCAAATTTTAGAGGGTGTTAAATTTCGTCATTCATTCGTTGAGAAGGAGCAGCTATAAGTACGACGGGCTTTTTCTCACAATTAAAAAAATATATGATGGTGTGGCTCATTAAAAATTTTCTTTTGCCTGTAATGATGCCTTAATTATCTTCTTAACTCAGACGGGTTGGGCTTTTTGACTTTTTTCAGGTCGAGGCTCGTCCGTAATTAACGGCACTCTCTCCTTCACCTTTGGGCTGCAGGTAATTCGTTTTTGAAATGACTTGTCACGTTTAACTTGTTGCGTTATTTAATTAACCAAAAGATTATTTAAAAATTTATAACTTGCTAGAAATTAAGTAACAGGATGATCTGTAACAAACAGATAATTTAATTCTGAACCTTTGTTAAACAGGAATATTATTCTTTAGAAATTATAAATCTTTAAATATTTATAAAACGAGGAAAACACATTAGCAAGACCAATTCCAAACTGTTGATTGATTAATTGTTCATTTTTCGAATAAGTCTAGTACCTGTCAAAGTGGCAAATTAATATAGCGTATTACCCTGTATGTTTGACTTCATGAAATATTCTAAATAAAAGTCGCATTGAAATTATATGTACGTAATTTTTGTAAAAATGCAAAAAGAATTTTTCTCTCTCAAACTGAATCCACTTTACAAAAGCGATGCCTACAAAGCTAATGGCTTTCAGTCAAGGTTCTTGTCGTATATAAGGACAATATAGCAGCACACAATGGTTATTGTTTATTCACCGAGCATATAATTGTTCCTGAACATACTCATTTCTTTTTATTTTTTTGTACTTTTGCATATACATAATTAGCTTAGGGACACAAATATAAATCTAATCTACTAAACTACATTAATTAAGACTTTCTCGAATAAAATGAACGTTTATTCATTTGAGCTGAAACGAATTTCCTGAAAATGTCAAACGGTGAAAAATAGAAAATTGTAAATTAACAGCGCATTAAAGTTGCGAAAATTAAAGAAAAGATAAGCGACCGACTCGTAATCCTTTTGTATTATAATTATTATTACATTTTCCAATTTGCCGGTGGAAATTTGTGCGCCGCCACTCTTGCCAAGTTAAATTTTTAATCAAGTCGAAAAAGTTTAAATTGGGTTCGGTTGGAGAACTTGCTTTAAGTTGCTAGTTTTCAGTTTCTTCAGTTTTAATTCTTGAGTCAATTTTAAGAAATCGTACACAATGAAATCAGATTTTTAAACAAGCACTCCAAAATTTAATCTGGCAGTTTCTTGTTCGTAAACTTGCTTAATAATAAACCTCTCCTAGCTTTTGGGATGAACCAGCCTCCTCCTTTCTTTTACGAGCTATAAAATTAACGATCGCTAATTCTGTTACGCGTTTAATTATTGTTCGCATCCAAATCGTATTGACCCTCCATAATTCGAACATAATTTCACCTCTTTATTGTCTCAATCAACAAATTTTTTGTGAAAGACAGTAGTTAAATGAAAACTACCGACCTCGTACGTGACGCTTCGATTACAACAGCTCACAACTCCTCTTTAAGACCTATTGAAAGTTTTGTCACTCGTCGAAGGGCCTTCGTAAATCTCCCCTAAACTACAGGATTATTTTTTCTTATTCGGTCCACAAGTCGTTAATAGGTTTAGAATTCTGCTGGTATAGTTTTTCCGAGTACAAGAGCCTGCCACTCATTTTCGGTCAACGGTAAATTGGGTCTGGCAGGATAATGTGCCCCGGCACCTACATGTTCGCATTTTAATTGGCCCTTTAATAGAATCAAGCACACATTAAACACTTATAATCAAGTTAAGGGAGAATAGTTGATAAATTGTGTATTTGAGTGGTTTTACTTATTAACATTCTTCGAATGCAATTTTTATTAAATTTTACGTACCCGTTGCAGGAATCAATTCCTCAAGGAACGTCGGTGTCGTCTGGAGATGCTTTATTAAATTCGTTTTATCTGAAACACGTAGACATCCATTGCCAAATTGATATGTATGACTATAATGAATAAGCAAATTTTCCGATCTGAAATTACTTTAAGATGAAATTATTAACTCTCAATAGAGCCGATGAATATATTGCAAATTAAAGGGACGTTAAACTACAATAACATGTTCGAGAACTTTCGAGATAGGTTTTAGGGAAATAATGATAAAGTTCTGGAGCGGACGACATACGTCGAATTTCAATTGTAAATATTTCGAAATTGACTCTACAGAAGAAAATGTGACTCATTGAAACATGACCAAAAAAGAGCGTGTTTATAAAAACTTATATGGGTTGGTAAATATATATATGTATATATATAGAAAATATATATATGTATATATATAGAAAATATATATATATATATATATATATATATATACACGTACGTACACAAATACACTCCCACATTTAATGTATTCCTTTTTATCTCAGATGCTGCAGGCGGAATTGAGGGCTGCAACGTTGCCATTACGCATTTTTTGCATACATATATGAATAATAAACGTTTCTTATTAAAACGAGGAATTTTAAAAGTGAAATTTAAATTAAACACATGTGACACAAAGGAAATTAAAACGAAACACACCAACAGACATAGTGGATGAATGGAAATTTTTGCGCTTGATTTTCCTCATTGTTAAAGAAGTTTAATCATATTAAAATATTATTTAATTGAAAAATCTCCTAGTCATTATGGCGTGACTTATTGTCACGTAATTTATTACAGTCGAGTATAATTAGAGCTTTCACGTTCGTAGTTTCTAATTTACCTACATGAGTTTCAGAAATTATTAGACGAGTTTTCCAGTCTGCCTTTCATATTTTAAAGTAAATTTTTTTTAAGCAGTTTATCTTAATTTACTGAAAATTAGCCCTAGAACAAGGGTTTCTTTTCCATAACTCTCCCCGAGGACAATTCCTTGCCACGAATACTGCCATTTAATTCACCAGCGATCGTCCGCAATGAACATCCAGCTAATCAGCATTAAGCTCGAATGAAAGCGGGAATTTTTCTGTTTTATTAGCGAATGCCATCAGCCAGCAAACTAAAAGGGAGCGGAATAGTGAAAACAGTGGCGTCTCAAGAGTTTAGTTAACTGTAATAACACATTTTACGTCCCACCAAGAAACCCATTATATGATCTTTGTTTTCTCTCAAAATAAACAATTCTCATTATTTTGAATTTTCAAATTTATGACCATTAAAATTATAATATTTTTTTAACTGCAACTCTGGACAATACTCATACACAAACTTTAACAAAACTCTGATTAAGGCTCCATCACGTTTAGGGCTCGATTTTAGGGGACTGAATAGGGACAGGACCAACTGTAGCATTACACCCCGACGGCTTATATCACCTTGGGCGTTATAATAAAAATAAGTATTGGGGGAAAGACGTGCCCTTAAGAGGGTTTTTCGTCAGTTATTGATGATCTCGATTAAGTGACTCGTTTTTAGTTTAGATCAAAGTATTTCATCGCTCTTATCAATAGATAATTAATTTGCCAATGACATTGTGAATAATAAATAGACTAAAATGTCTCATAAACAACCCATCTCGTAAATAATGAGTTCTAGTGTATTTTCTACAATGTTTTTTCATCTTTCCGGTCGTTGTCAAGGTCTCTATTCCAAATTTCTCTCGTCGGTGATGAGAAAGACCTCCAATCTCGTTCTAACCACATATTTTTCCTGTCTAAATGATTCTGAAGAAGAATAAATAATAATCAGATGGGGCAATGTCTGACGAATATGGTGGTTGGCAGATCGATTTTAATTGGAACTCATGCATTTGTAATGTTATTTTTACTGTATACTATAGCCGAGCAGTGGAGCAGGTGGGAAAACATCTCCGTGTCTTCAAAATTGTCGTCTTTTTAACGATGACTTGAACCGCACAGGCTGCTCATAACGCATTTTTGTTGTATGTACTTTCAAGTGGGAAACCATTTCCCGTTACCAGTCCGAATTGGTCATTCTTAATTTAATATCTTTATTTAAACTAGAAAATGAAAGGTGCATAAAGTGTTATTTATGAGGGTTTTTAAATAAAATTAATTTAGCCTACAGGTTGTTTACTACAACGTTAGCGTTGATATGCAAATAACGTCCGATCCTATTAAGGGTAAATATATAGGAAAAAAAAATGATTATGGTATGGTATACCGTATCGAGGTAAATTGAACGTTCAATGTCGACACCTTGACCGGATTTTCATTAATCTTAATCCAATTTTCCCTGGAAAATAGAGGCTTTATTTTATTAATTTATTCCGATAACCCCATTAAAGGTGGCAGCGGATTAAATTGTTACATTGTTCGATTGTTTCGATGCACATTAATGCTATAAAAGGAAGCCTCTCTGTAAGGGAATTAATGTATTTCAATGGCTTCATTTCAATTACAATACTGATTTGTTTTTTCTTGTTATTTTCCAATTTTAAATGAATCCCATTTAAATTCCTTTCGATGAATGCGTTATTAATAGAGTGCAATGCAGTAATTTGATTTTTAAGGAAATTATATTGTCGCTTAGGTTTGGCATACCTGAGGTCAGATAATCCGCCAGTGCCGATAAATCAGAGTTAACGCGAATAATTTCGAATTAGAGCTCGGATTATTAATTGTGAACGAGGTTGGTCGATTGGATGATGCCCTTATTAGAGCGCAACATCCACAGGAGGAATTTGAGATTGGAACTGGACAAAACCGAGCTTAGAGTATTAGATGGGATATTAAATTTTTGTAAATTCAGTTTATAACTAAAATTCAAATTACACCTAGACTGTTTTGATTGAAAATCATAATTTTAATCTCTTTACGATAATTATTGTAAAAATTTTGTCCATTTAAAACAGTTTCGAGTCCACTGGGTTACGATGGTTTTTCGATTAGCCCCATTTGTTTAATTTCGTTGCCCACGAAGCACTTAATTTTGGTTTTGACCCTTATTCAGACACATGCCGTGATTTAGCATGAATTTTGCCCGATTTGTAGTATGCTGACGGTTACACGTGTCGGATTCCTCTCCAATTCAAGATCGCTTGCAACGAATGATAAGTTGGCGATCGTATCGTTGTAAATTATGACTTAATTATATGATGCTATTACATCCGCATATGTATATCTAAAATTGTTCTATAGATTATTTGCAATATATCATGAATAGTCGGCTTCTCCCTTTGTAAAGACGATCGTTATCTCCCCCCGATTATAAAAATAATGGCAAACCGACCAAGAAAAAGCGTTTTGTACTCGCTAGAAAACTAATTTACCACAAGAATGGTCACTTGTATTGTGTGTATACCAGTGGGTTTAATGCATTTTTTTGTCGGCTCTCCCCCTGACAATGTACGACGAGAAAAAAATGATCCTAGCATACGTGCAAGGGAGGGCAAAAGTTAAATATTAAGGGTGAATGAACGTTTCAGATAAGAGAACAAGTATAAGAAAACCTTTCCGAAACACACGAATTCTAATCCATTCCCCGTAGACAATCGACTTCATTCAAATCGCATTTTCGGGCCCGCAAAGCCGAAAGGTTCACAAGATTACGTTTCGTTGATTCGCATTTGCGACCCCCCAATACGTCAGAACCGGAAAAAAAGGGGGGAAAAAGGTATTTACGAAAAACGTATTGGTTATACAAGATTATTGTGTGTCAGCCTTCGAGATGCCGTCATCTTCGCGAAGGGTAGAAGAAGAGAAATTACGTGCCAAAAGCTCGAATAACGTCAAATTCAATGGGATTGAGTTGTTTTCAATGACTGTTTGTGAGAGAAAATATTGTTATATCAGATTATCTTCGTATAAAGTTATTACTTATCTTATAAATTTTTTATTCGATTGACTCGAATTTTATTACGAAGTACTACTTTACGTAATTTCTATATTAATTTGAGACAAGATTTGAGATGGAAATTGCTGGAAACCTAGTTAGAAAAAATAAGCGTTTGCAGAACATTCCATTAAAGCAAAGTCATTCAATTCGGTGATTTGTCAGTAGCTAGCAAACTTAAATTAGGAACTAGAAGGAATTTTGCGGTGCTGATCTGGAAACCGTAACAAATCGTGAAAATACCGACTGGAATGAAGTTGGATAGCGTTCAAAATAAGCGGAACAAACGATTGAAAACTAACGAAGCTGACTCCATAATCCTAGGCAGTTACTGACGAAATTGAATCTGTAAACAAGATCTATACGTGAAAATTAGTACGCTTTAATCGAAACGCACATACATATAGGCAATCGGTATCGCACCACTAAATTATTCTATACAAGAAAATTAGTTGGCCAATTTCGAAGGCTATGTACTGTCACAGGGCGTACGCTCGAGCGGTTTGATTGCATCAATCAGCTAGATTCAATATATTCGATTACATACTATCGGTTATGATTACTCGACACGAAATAAAATCGAATCGTAAAATGTATTTGAAAGTGACAGAATGCGATTCATTGAGCCTGAAATTGGGAACTCCCCAAAAAAAATAGCGGCAATAACTTCACGGGCCATTATCTTTGCCTCCCTAAGGCATCACATCATTTTCGTTTTTCCCTGGCGTAGACTCACACAATATTGATTTACAAAAGACATGAAAGATTCAAAACAAAAAATATATAGCAGCTTTACCCTTTACACATAACTTTATATTAAAGTGAACAACACAATCTATTATTTAGTGGGGTAAATAATGTGTACGATGAGCGCAACGAGATTTAAATATTCAAATTCGATTTCGTTACGCGATGCACATAACACGCACTTGTCAAAGATTTATAGATATAGAAATAGAAAATTACAAAATTTATACATTTTTTTTTTAAATTTAATTTATTAATTATAACCTCGTAATTGTTGATAATTCTATGTGAACTGTAAATTCATTAATTGTTAACCTGGCTTGCAATATTATGCAACGTTCAATAAATTTCAGTGTGTGGATCGTCAAACTAATTAAATTATATTTATTGCTTTCCTGTATGGCAAACACTACAAATATTTCTATATTTTCTATTTTATATGGTTAATTTACATTGGTATTAAACAATTCCATCAATAATGACTTTATATAAGTATTCAGTATTGTTGGTTAATAATTGAAATTATTCTGGATCATAATTTACAACCCTTGTAATTAGTTAATTACAGTAGATAGCGTGTTCGACACTGTATAATATCTAAAATATTAATACAAATAGTAAATTATCAATTTCGATTTCAAGAAATGCTGACCAGAACGACGCTAACAAACCGTTGAAAAAATACACTGCCGGCCAAAAGTTTGCAGTCTCTTTTAATTTAATTAAAATATTCCAATATTTTTCTTGAACGTTAAAGGAAATTTGACAAAATAGCACAAACACTAACTTTTATTAAAAACTAAAATATGGTTAATCTTAACAGAATAAATTTAAAGCTTTGTGAATATTTATTTACAAACAAAACTGAATTAAAATATCCTTTTTTGCATTTAATGACTGCAACGCATAATCAAGATGGCTTATGTGTCGAGGTAAAGGGCAAACGAAACACTAATTTTCGTAGCGTTTCGCCGGTTAAGGTTTCCCATAAATCTCGTGCAACTTGCCATATATTTGCCTTCGATGTTGGACACTGTTAATAGACTTTTCGATCGAGCTTTTCCCATAGTAGTTCAATTAGCTTAAGTTTCGGAGATTGTAGTGGCTCAATCATGTTTTTCAATACGACATTAGCTTCTTGTTGTTATAGGTAGCCTCTGCATAGCCTAGAGCTATGTTTTGAATCACTATGCTTCATNCCATTACGCATTTTTGCATACATATATGAATAATAAACGTTTCTTATTAAAACGAGGAATTTTAAAAGTGAAATTTAAATTAAACACATGTGACACAAAGGAAATTAAAACGAAACACACCAACAGACATAGTGGATGAATGGAAATTTTTGCGCTTGATTTTCCTCATTGTTAAAGAAGTTTAATCATATTAAAATATTATTTAATTGAAAAATCTCCTAGTCATTATGGCGTGACTTATTGTCACGTAATTTATTACAGTCGAGTATAATTAGAGCTTTCACGTTCGTAGTTTCTAATTTACCTACATGAGTTTCAGAAATTATTAGACGAGTTTTCCAGTCTGCCTTTCATATTTTAAAGTAAATTTTTTTTAAGCAGTTTATCTTAATTTACTGAAAATTAGCCCTAGAACAAGGGTTTCTTTTCCATAACTCTCCCCGAGGACAATTCCTTGCCACGAATACTGCCATTTAATTCACCAGCGATCGTCCGCAATGAACATCCAGCTAATCAGCATTAAGCTCGAATGAAAGCGGGAATTTTTCTGTTTTATTAGCGAATGCCATCAGCCAGCAAACTAAAAGGGAGCGGAATAGTGAAAACAGTGGCGTCTCAAGAGTTTAGTTAACTGTAATAACACATTTTACGTCCCACCAAGAAACCCATTATATGATCTTTGTTTTCTCTCAAAATAAACAATTCTCATTATTTTGAATTTTCAAATTTATGACCATTAAAATTATAATATTTTTTTAACTGCAACTCTGGACAATACTCATACACAAACTTTAACAAAACTCTGATTAAGGCTCCATCACGTTTAGGGCTCGATTTTAGGGGACTGAATAGGGACAGGACCAACTGTAGCATTACACCCCGACGGCTTATATCACCTTGGGCGTTATAATAAAAATAAGTATTGGGGGAAAGACGTGCCCTTAAGAGGGTTTTTCGTCAGTTATTGATGATCTCGATTAAGTGACTCGTTTTTAGTTTAGATCAAAGTATTTCATCGCTCTTATCAATAGATAATTAATTTGCCAATGACATTGTGAATAATAAATAGACTAAAATGTCTCATAAACAACCCATCTCGTAAATAATGAGTTCTAGTGTATTTTCTACAATGTTTTTTCATCTTTCCGGTCGTTGTCAAGGTCTCTATTCCAAATTTCTCTCGTCGGTGATGAGAAAGACCTCCAATCTCGTTCTAACCACATATTTTTCCTGTCTAAATGATTCTGAAGAAGAATAAATAATAATCAGATGGGGCAATGTCTGACGAATATGGTGGTTGGCAGATCGATTTTAATTGGAACTCATGCATTTGTAATGTTATTTTTACTGTATACTATAGCCGAGCAGTGGAGCAGGTGGGAAAACATCTCCGTGTCTTCAAAATTGTCGTCTTTTTAACGATGACTTGAACCGCACAGGCTGCTCATAACGCATTTTTGTTGTATGTACTTTCAAGTGGGAAACCATTTCCCGTTACCAGTCCGAATTGGTCATTCTTAATTTAATATCTTTATTTAAACTAGAAAATGAAAGGTGCATAAAGTGTTATTTATGAGGGTTTTTAAATAAAATTAATTTAGCCTACAGGTTGTTTACTACAACGTTAGCGTTGATATGCAAATAACGTCCGATCCTATTAAGGGTAAATATATAGGAAAAAAAAATGATTATGGTATGGTATACCGTATCGAGGTAAATTGAACGTTCAATGTCGACACCTTGACCGGATTTTCATTAATCTTAATCCAATTTTCCCTGGAAAATAGAGGCTTTATTTTATTAATTTATTCCGATAACCCCATTAAAGGTGGCAGCGGATTAAATTGTTACATTGTTCGATTGTTTCGATGCACATTAATGCTATAAAAGGAAGCCTCTCTGTAAGGGAATTAATGTATTTCAATGGCTTCATTTCAATTACAATACTGATTTGTTTTTTCTTGTTATTTTCCAATTTTAAATGAATCCCATTTAAATTCCTTTCGATGAATGCGTTATTAATAGAGTGCAATGCAGTAATTTGATTTTTAAGGAAATTATATTGTCGCTTAGGTTTGGCATACCTGAGGTCAGATAATCCGCCAGTGCCGATAAATCAGAGTTAACGCGAATAATTTCGAATTAGAGCTCGGATTATTAATTGTGAACGAGGTTGGTCGATTGGATGATGCCCTTATTAGAGCGCAACATCCACAGGAGGAATTTGAGATTGGAACTGGACAAAACCGAGCTTAGAGTATTAGATGGGATATTAAATTTTTGTAAATTCAGTTTATAACTAAAATTCAAATTACACCTAGACTGTTTTGATTGAAAATCATAATTTTAATCTCTTTACGATAATTATTGTAAAAATTTTGTCCATTTAAAACAGTTTCGAGTCCACTGGGTTACGATGGTTTTTCGATTAGCCCCATTTGTTTAATTTCGTTGCCCACGAAGCACTTAATTTTGGTTTTGACCCTTATTCAGACACATGCCGTGATTTAGCATGAATTTTGCCCGATTTGTAGTATGCTGACGGTTACACGTGTCGGATTCCTCTCCAATTCAAGATCGCTTGCAACGAATGATAAGTTGGCGATCGTATCGTTGTAAATTATGACTTAATTATATGATGCTATTACATCCGCATATGTATATCTAAAATTGTTCTATAGATTATTTGCAATATATCATGAATAGTCGGCTTCTCCCTTTGTAAAGACGATCGTTATCTCCCCCCGATTATAAAAATAATGGCAAACCGACCAAGAAAAAGCGTTTTGTACTCGCTAGAAAACTAATTTACCACAAGAATGGTCACTTGTATTGTGTGTATACCAGTGGGTTTAATGCATTTTTTTGTCGGCTCTCCCCCTGACAATGTACGACGAGAAAAAAATGATCCTAGCATACGTGCAAGGGAGGGCAAAAGTTAAATATTAAGGGTGAATGAACGTTTCAGATAAGAGAACAAGTATAAGAAAACCTTTCCGAAACACACGAATTCTAATCCATTCCCCGTAGACAATCGACTTCATTCAAATCGCATTTTCGGGCCCGCAAAGCCGAAAGGTTCACAAGATTACGTTTCGTTGATTCGCATTTGCGACCCCCCAATACGTCAGAACCGGAAAAAAGGGGGGAAAAAGGTATTTACGAAAAACGTATTGGTTATACAAGATTATTGTGTGTCAGCCTTCGAGATGCCGTCATCTTCGCGAAGGGTAGAAGAAGAGAAATTACGTGCCAAAAGCTCGAATAACGTCAAATTCAATGGGATTGAGTTGTTTTCAATGACTGTTTGTGAGAGAAAATATTGTTATATCAGATTATCTTCGTATAAAGTTATTACTTATCTTATAAATTTTTTATTCGATTGACTCGAATTTTATTACGAAGTACTACTTTACGTAATTTCTATATTAATTTGAGACAAGATTTGAGATGGAAATTGCTGGAAACCTAGTTAGAAAAAATAAGCGTTTGCAGAACATTCCATTAAAGCAAAGTCATTCAATTCGGTGATTTGTCAGTAGCTAGCAAACTTAAATTAGGAACTAGAAGGAATTTTGCGGTGCTGATCTGGAAACCGTAACAAATCGTGAAAATACCGACTGGAATGAAGTTGGATAGCGTTCAAAATAAGCGGAACAAACGATTGAAAACTAACGAAGCTGACTCCATAATCCTAGGCAGTTACTGACGAAATTGAATCTGTAAACAAGATCTATACGTGAAAATTAGTACGCTTTAATCGAAACGCACATACATATAGGCAATCGGTATCGCACCACTAAATTATTCTATACAAGAAAATTAGTTGGCCAATTTCGAAGGCTATGTACTGTCACAGGGCGTACGCTCGAGCGGTTTGATTGCATCAATCAGCTAGATTCAATATATTCGATTACATACTATCGGTTATGATTACTCGACACGAAATAAAATCGAATCGTAAAATGTATTTGAAAGTGACAGAATGCGATTCATTGAGCCTGAAATTGGGAACTCCCCAAAAAAAATAGCGGCAATAACTTCACGGGCCATTATCTTTGCCTCCCTAAGGCATCACATCATTTTCGTTTTTCCCTGGCGTAGACTCACACAATATTGATTTACAAAAGACATGAAAGATTCAAAACAAAAAATATATAGCAGCTTTACCCTTTACACATAACTTTATATTAAAGTGAACAACACAATCTATTATTTAGTGGGGTAAATAATGTGTACGATGAGCGCAACGAGATTTAAATATTCAAATTCGATTTCGTTACGCGATGCACATAACACGCACTTGTCAAAGATTTATAGATATAGAAATAGAAAATTACAAAATTTATACATTTTTTTAAATTTAATTTATTAATTATAACCTCGTAATTGTTGATAATTCTATGTGAACTGTAAATTCATTAATTGTTAACCTGGCTTGCAATATTATGCAACGTTCAATAAATTTCAGTGTGTGGATCGTCAAACTAATTAAATTATATTTATTGCTTTCCTGTATGGCAAACACTACAAATATTTCTATATTTTCTATTTTATATGGTTAATTTACATTGGTATTAAACAATTCCATCAATAATGACTTTATATAAGTATTCAGTATTGTTGGTTAATAATTGAAATTATTCTGGATCATAATTTACAACCCTTGTAATTAGTTAATTACAGTAGATAGCGTGTTCGACACTGTATAATATCTAAAATATTAATACAAATAGTAAATTATCAATTTCGATTTCAAGAAATGCTGACCAGAACGACGCTAACAAACCGTTGAAAAAAATACACTGCCGGCCAAAAGTTTGCAGTCTCTTTTAATTTAATTAAAATATTCCAATATTTTTCTTGAACGTTAAAGGAAATTTGACAAAATAGCACAAACACTAACTTTTATTAAAAACTAAAATATGGTTAATCTTAACAGAATAAATTTAAAGCTTTGTGAATATTTATTTACAAACAAAACTGAATTAAAATATCCTTTTTTGCATTTAATGACTGCAACGCATAATCAAGATGGCTTATGTGTCGAGGTAAAGGGCAAACGAAACACTAATTTTCGTAGCGTTTCGCCGGTTAAGGTTTCCCATAAATCTCGTGCAACTTGCCATATATTTGCCTTCGATGTTGGACACTGTTAATAGACTTTTCGATCGAGCTTTTCCCATAGTAGTTCAATTAGCTTAAGTTTCGGAGATTGTAGTGGCTCAATCATGTTTTTCAATACGACATTAGCTTCTTGTTGTTATAGGTAGCCTCTGCATAGCCTAGAGCTATGTTTTGAATCACTATGCTTCATCAAAGTGTTTACCCATTAACCGAGATCCAAATGGTACAGCATTTTCTTCGAGGATTTATTGTCTACCATATCTGACTCTAGATAAACTCACTGCCATGTTTTACCGTGAGTACTACACGCCGTAGTATCATTTTGTCAGAAGCCGTTCGCTAGATAAAACTTGCTAGCTCCAAACCAAATAGCTCAAGTTTTGATTCGTTCGTTCAAAAGACATTTTTCGAATCTTCGACTGTCCATTGCAAACGTTTTTTATGTTCTGTAGACGAAGAAATTGTTTGTGAACTACTACAAGTTCGATCAATCCCGCAGATCTGAGTCGCCTTTTTGTCGTTGTTAAAGATATAGAAGTTTTTATTCGCTATCTATTAAATTCAGCACGAATTTTAGGAGCAATTATTCTTCTATTTCTTTTAGAAATTGGTGTAATTGTTAATTCTTCTGCTTTACTCTTAATTTTAGATCTCCTTGATCAAGGTTTATCATGAAATTCACCACTAGACCAATATCTTTGCATTGTTTTCTATACATCTTTATAAAACATCTTCATTGTTCTAACAATTTTTCAATTGACTGACCAGATTTATGGTGCATTTCTATACACCTTTCTAGTCTTATTTGCTTTCTTTTAGCTATTTGTTTCGCAGTTTATTATTTATAACTTAAAGTGGAGTAAAAAACATGTTATAAAATGACTAGTGGTTGTGCCTAAAAATCCATAAATAGCAGAAACGTTATGATGAAAAAATAACAAATAGAGGAACGTCCTCCAATATATATCGTAAAATATTTTCGGTTTTAGAAGTACTTTATCTCGCATTAATTTTTAACTTCAAAGTTATTTGGAAACCAAAACCTTAAAATCCATGTGTCATTACTGACATTTTCGTATTTTATATAAATTTTCACTTAAATTATTATTTAAATAAGTACAATCCTGTCTCAAAATTAATTATATTTTTTGGACAGTGGTTTAAAATAAAACGGAGACAGAAAAATGTTAATTGTTATTAGTCATTCCAAACTTTTGACAATTTCAAGTAGTAAATTGAAAAATGAATCTTCAAATGATAAAGCATTTTACGTTTTTCTGTCAAAATTTCATTAACTCTCCTTTTGTTATATAATTTGTTATTTCCAATCAATTAAGCATGGGTTCTACTCAATGAAATATAGCCTAGCAATCAGGACAAGCACTGTCCTTTGATAGATTCGGGCACAAAAGGACGGAAGCGAACGTCCACATTGTCTGGATACACGGTCAAGTTAGTTACACATCTGCAAAGCCATCCTCCTAATGTGATATTCTTTGAGGTAGTGCCGGGGGAAATTGAACGAATTTATGAATGGAATTGTCAAAAATTTCGCTTCACGTTTCATTTATTATATCGAATCGGGAACTTTAAACGATTTTTTGTCCTTAATTTTTAAAAGCTCGTTATTCGATTCCCTTTAACTCCGTTAAGTTTCGTTTGAAGTACAAAGTTTCGTTCACAACATGCACATACAGGCTAATTACAGTAAACTAGTCACGTGTAGTAAATAAGCCGGATACAAAGGTCCAGTAGCTTTCTCTCACTAGTTATTTATATCAAAGTTGCATTAGATGTCCTGTAGAATTCATTTCATGAAATTCCAAAGTTTAAAAAATGCAGTGTTCTATGGAAATTTAATTTTCGCTATTAATTACTCTCTTTCAAGTCCAGTGGTGAAATTTAAATTATCTTTTACACAAACTCTCTAGGTATTCATTAGAATTTTCATAAAAACGGTTATAAAAGCGGCCTCGTGAGTAGCAGGAGTGCTAACATATAAAACTTTACTCTTTCTGGTTACTTTGTTTTATATGATCGTTCGCTGGCGATGCAGATTAACCTAGAATATGCGGTCTAAGGGGATTGAAGTGCTTTTTCTTCATTACAATTAAAAAATAGGCTTTTTACGGTGTAAATAAATTTGAATGCGGCAGTATTGCACCATTCTGCTTGATAGAATTTTTTTTTAAACTTGAGTTATATAAAATTCTTTTGATTTTTTTGAAAAATTTATATTCAAAATCGAAAAATTCGATAGTGCTCTTGGTATAACAAGCATAGAACTAACCCCAAAAAGGAAATTGCGAACCCCTCCCAATATATCACATACTGTCCCTTTGGCGCTGAGTTGTTCATTTCTAACCCAACGAGGAGGGTTTTCCTAAGGCATAACTTTTTCAGAGAATTGAGGTGACGAGTGACTTCCCCGTCTGATTCATGGCCAACCGTTGTTTACACCCCACGAACCGTTAAAAATTGTTCCTAATCCACCATAAATTCACTGGGTCCCATTATAAAACACGCGGGCATTCCCCCAAAACAAAATAAATCCTCTTAAAAACCACTGCGTTATCAAAAAGAAACTTTTCGAGGAGATTAAATTGTTAAGGATGTTGAAACAGAGTAATCTGATGGATGTACGTTATAACATCAATTCGAATGCCCATTTAGAATTAAAAGTTTGATAGAGAACAATTCTATAAAACATTTCGCAGAAATTATACTCGTCCAATGCTTCGAAAAAAACTAATGAAATTCCTTTTAAAATATTGATTTCTTTTTCAGCCTTAAAAAATGCCACGTTTTGCCGTTCGATCCCCCTTAATACCCTGACAGATTAAACATTAAGACCCCTCCCGAAATAAATCTTAATTCCGGCACTAAAAAGCGCTCATCTCTTTGCGGAAACAATGCTAAATAATGCAGATGGCCCCACTAATCTGCATATTAACCACCATATTGCCGATAGTAGCTCGCCCGCTCTCGGATCCACATTCATTGACGATAAGATCATAGTATAAATAGTGTATTAGCGACCCCATTAATATATTGGCCTTTGCGACCTACTAGGAGTAATGTCGAGGAAACAGACGTAACGATTGACTTGTCCACTCTCGACGTGGAAGCGACTATTGGCAAATAATTGGCATCATTGCGCTTCTACTAATCACTTGCAGTTTTCCCTGGATACTGATGAAAAGTTTAAATGTTTGTATTGAGAAGTCTAGTTTCTAATTTAATCACTTGATCTCGGCATATAATATAATTTTATAAAATAATAATTTTATAAAAATAAATAATTTTTAAAATAATTTTTAAAGAAAATAATTTTAGAATGTACCTCTATTCGAGTTCTATATGATGCAAAAAAAAGAATTTCAAAATATTAAATACTTTAGCCGTAATCTTCCGAGGCGCTCTTATTGCCCCACCCTGTATATATATATATATAGATCAACGTTCAACGTAGGGTTTCTCATTTAAGAAAAAAATATTTAGTGGCTCTGGCTGTGTAGATTTAAGTAATAAAACATCTAGACTCCATTTTCAACCCTTTTGCCTTTCGCCCTTGTTTACATAATGTGACGTTTAACTGAGTGTCTTGCAAACAATTCAATGTGAAAACTGTTGATTATGACAATTTCTTAAAGTGGGCCTCCTTTTAAGCTAATTGAATCACTTAATTAATATTATTTTTTCATTATTTCTAATAATTTTTCTTCCTTTTTTTCTTTCGCTATTAAACCTTTTTATAATTTATTTGTACGTGACGTTCCGTTTATTTATTGCTACCGCTCGGCATGCAATTAACTTGAATAGAATATTTCAACGAAACAATTATCTTTCATTCGCGATGGCGATATTAAAATTACCGAATCCATTCGTTTTAATTTATCTTCTTCCCCAACTATTGGGCCGTAGGGTATCCAGTTTCGAGCAACCCTTTTATTCGAGCTGCAGCCCCCGACAATGGCATTTAGCGTAAGGCAAAAATAGCAACGTCAATCGAGAATTAGACAAGGCCGAGGGGGATGAATCGCCATCCCTCGTTCAGTTTCACCCCGCCGTCACGTGAATGTTATTTTTGCTATTTAGCATTTTGAATCTTGCAGAAGTGATTAGGGTAAGCTCGCACGGGACGAGGGTATTTTCTCGGAAATAATTATGTCAATAAAATCTGCTCAGTGAGGTTTAATTGAAATATTTTTAGGCATTTGTCTTTTTTTTTATTCAACTATTTTTATTCCGAATATTAATTTCCTCAATATTTTATTGTTTTTACTCAATTTCATATTGAATGACCTCGCGCTTTCCCATTTTACCTTTTAATTTAAAAATTACATATTCCTCTAATGGCAATAGCTATGTTCAGCGTTAAATTTCAGCTTCATGAAGCTGCTGCAATTTAATTTTGTATCTACATACATGTTCCATACATTCGCATATTGAAAGCATTTTTGTTATTTTGTATATAATTTTCATATTCAGTAGATATATGTACATATAATAGTCTCATCAATGCCTATATATCTGAAATCTAAAATTCAATAATTATTTTTAGATTTATCATATAAAACATATATTGTACATGGAGTAATTACAGGTTTCAATAGACTGCCCAAGTCAATTAAATAATAAATACTTGTCTATTTACACACATTTAACAAGAAAAATTGAATAGTTTTTTTTTGTATCAGCTGCGTGCAGTATTCAATAACTATGACTCACATAGAGTATGGTGGTTTCTCTTAAGTCTCTCCAAGTTCTTCACAATGAACAGCAATTCTCCGGAGGACAATCCATCAACAGCACGCGACTGGGCTCGGGGTGAAGGTGTCAAAAAACAGGGCGCAATCACATAATGGTGCGTTCCATGTCCCAAAACGCAAAACTCTATGGCCGAAAATCGAATTTTCCCCATCGAAACGAAAGCTACCCATTCGATGCGTCTATNGTTTACATAATGTGACGTTTAACTGAGTGTCTTGCAAACAATTCAATGTGAAAACTGTTGATTATGACAATTTCTTAAAGTGGGCCTCCTTTTAAGCTAATTGAATCACTTAATTAATATTATTTTTTCATTATTTCTAATAATTTTTCTCCTTTTTTTCTTTCGCTATTAAACCTTTTTATAATTTATTTGTACGTGACGTTCCGTTTATTTATTGCTACCGCTCGGCATGCAATTAACTTGAATAGAATATTTCAACGAAACAATTATCTTTCATTCGCGATGGCGATATTAAAATTACCGAATCCATTCGTTTTAATTTATCTTCTTCCCCAACTATTGGGCCGTAGGGTATCCAGTTTCGAGCAACCCTTTTATTCGAGCTGCAGCCCCCGACAATGGCATTTAGCGTAAGGCAAAAATAGCAACGTCAATCGAGAATTAGACAAGGCCGAGGGGGATGAATCGCCATCCCTCGTTCAGTTTCACCCCGCCGTCACGTGAATGTTATTTTTGCTATTTAGCATTTTGAATCTTGCAGAAGTGATTAGGGTAAGCTCGCACGGGACGAGGGTATTTTCTCGGAAATAATTATGTCAATAAAATCTGCTCAGTGAGGTTTAATTGAAATATTTTTAGGCATTTGTCTTTTTTTTATTCAACTATTTTTATTCCGAATATTAATTTCCTCAATATTTTATTGTTTTTACTCAATTTCATATTGAATGACCTCGCGCTTTCCCATTTTACCTTTTAATTTAAAAATTACATATTCCTCTAATGGCAATAGCTATGTTCAGCGTTAAATTTCAGCTTCATGAAGCTGCTGCAATTTAATTTTGTATCTACATACATGTTCCATACATTCGCATATTGAAAGCATTTTTGTTATTTTGTATATAATTTTCATATTCAGTAGATATATGTACATATAATAGTCTCATCAATGCCTATATATCTGAAATCTAAAATTCAATAATTATTTTTAGATTTATCATATAAAACATATATTGTACATGGAGTAATTACAGGTTTCAATAGACTGCCCAAGTCAATTAAATAATAAATACTTGTCTATTTACACACATTTAACAAGAAAAATTGAATAGTTTTTTTTTGTATCAGCTGCGTGCAGTATTCAATAACTATGACTCACATAGAGTATGGTGGTTTCTCTTAAGTCTCTCCAAGTTCTTCACAATGAACAGCAATTCTCCGGAGGACAATCCATCAACAGCACGCGACTGGGCTCGGGGTGAAGGTGTCAAAAAACAGGGCGCAATCACATAATGGTGCGTTCCATGTCCCAAAACGCAAAACTCTATGGCCGAAAATCGAATTTTCCCCATCGAAACGAAAGCTACCCATTCGATGCGTCTATTATTGATTAAATTAAGACTCGGACACGTGACCGTCGTGCGAAAATTACGGGGAGACTGACAGTTAATAGGATTTGAGTTGATCGAAGGTTTACTACCCATTTTCCTTGTTTGACGTGGGGCGACGAAATTATGGCTACCCAAATCTAATAACGTTACGAGTTGTATTTTTAATGGTTATTACATCTTTTGTCAGCACAGTTTAGGAAATTTATTATTAGCTCGGTTCTGCTGTGCACATGTGTGCCCTTTTAGTTTATTTAATTTTATTCCCTTTGGGCCTCCGCATTCTTAATATGCAGAAAGAGTTCCACTATATAAGCAGATTGTGTTCATAAAATCGACGAAAAATTATAAAAGTGTCCAGGAGAGAGGCCTCGCAAGTACATATAAAATACAAACTTTGTTTTCTGAGGAGGACGTTACAAAGGTATATAAAATGCAAAGGGGCTTTGTAAAATTAAGGATTTGCAGTGCAAATTGCGGATTTTAAAAATTACACTTTGTGATTCTTAAGTTTATTTTGTTGCATCGCAAACTAAAAACCATTAAATAAACTCTGTTTACTCTTAGTATCGCTTATTTCTTACTGGTTTTTATTATTAAACTTCATTAGTAATTCTACTAGTGGATCCTCGTTTTTCTCATGCAGCGACTCGTATACGTTTTGAATAGAAATTTATCAAATTTACGTGAACAAAATTGAATTTTTCTCAATTTTACTTCGCTAAACAGAAAACACGGAAACTAACTCATACCAATTAGAATACATTTAAGATTAAAGCGGCAGCCGACATATTAATTTCTCCGATTCCGCTTTATTTAGGCGAGAGCTACAAGTCAGCCAGTTCAAATTAAATTCTTCAAAATTCCAACAAAAGATAAAACTCGTTTAATAATATTATTACAATACGATTTCGAAAGAGGGGCGCCGATTCGTTCGACTGAAAAAATTGTAATTACAAGAGTGGAAGATCGATGCAAGAAGACAAAAGAATGGAAAATTGGGTAGGGAAGTCTATATAATTGAATTCAAAAGCTTCATCATATCCACAATTTCCCCAAACAGGCCTACAGGTTTTTTTTCCTTCTTCAATATGAACCCCGACTAAAACATTAAAGGAAAAAATCTATCATATTATATCAAAAATCCCTGAGGCCCCACAAACTTAAATTAAGGGGTGGAGTGACATTAGAGGTTTCTTCAACGACTTTTTTGTATCATACTTTATAAGGAACACGTGCAAACATATTAGCACCATTCTAAATAAATATTTCACCTGTCAAATTAATATACAGGATTTGCTCTATCAAGATATGAAAGTTTTGAGCAATAAAACCGTAGTATTGTAGGAAGCGAGTACAAGTGATGATAGTGTCGGTGCCTGTCGCTCTCTTTTTCCTGCGACCCTTCTAGCCTCCGGTCTATTGTGAATAGGAACTGGGGGTTCGCATTTACTGCGTATGATAAACCAAAATTTATACTGCCGTTCTCTTTAATAGAACTGAAATTGTATATTATAGACATCCTATATTTTAAAGTGTAGGGTGCCCTTTTTGTTATCGAAATATTGGTTTTTTAAATCTTTTCTATAAATAAAAGTGGTAATATCTGTTAAAATGTGAAAAACCACAAATAACAACACATCAAAAGTGTTAAGAAGATCAAAAATCAAAAATTTATAGTGTCATTCTAAGTCAATTTTACATACAGTTAGTTTTTATAGATATGGCAAGTATTTTCCCTCCATTTACTTTAAAAGCCATCCAGTTATTTTTAACAGTAGCAACGTTTAATATCGAAATCAGACGGTAGAATCGGTGATTGCGCTCGGATTCTGAATACGGACCAAAAGCCATCGTCACGTTTCTGTTCAATNGGATGGATAATAAGCGGAATAAACGTAATAAATCTCTGTTTCGATGAAAAAAAAGCCATTCTCCCAAAGGAGACGACGCGAGTAAGTGATTCTTGACAGCGTTTTTATTAAGTCTCTTGTTGTATTTCTGGTTTATATTCACGACCTTTTTTTTCACCAATTATTCGTTTTTATGCCAGATGACACACACTCACAAATTATTTTTAGAAAAGCTTTCAGAATTCTCAATATTTCAGCATCTTATTACTTATTTAAGAATGAATGTTATAATATGGTACAGGTATACTTATTTAGCGTGCTTCTCTTTGCCTGCCAACTTCTAAGATCGACTGACCTGATCTTAAAAAACCTAAATGGATCTTACTTTACTTTTAAACACCTTTCAAATCCAGCATTCTGTTTTCCTAATGCCTCCGACTGAGATAAGATAAACTGAATAAAGAATGGGAATATATAATAAAAACCCTTCAGAAAATGCAAGGATTTAAAAACTTAGAAAAATATAAAATTTTATAAAAGTACAAAAGCAGGAAAGAGGGTATTAGTCAAAGTCAGTGAATATTATACGAATGTATTCGATCAATATTTGGCACTTTTTGCTTATTCAATTCGCCGAACCTTCATTATTTTTAAGACGAATGTCTAAAAAATTTAAAAGTCGCTGAATACACTAATCGTCCCGAGCACTCTTAAAGATATTGAAGGTTTTTTAGTATGTAGTAGGTTTTATTAGGGTCTTGAGTACTTTCTTGCTGTTTCCCAAGAAATGACATGAATTTAGTCTTGTTGCATAAGGCAATGTCACAGCACTTCATCGTGAAGTTCCACCATTGAGCTAGAAATGACAGTACTTGGTATTCTGTTGAAGTATTCATAATTTATTTTTTTATAGTGTTAAACATGTGGAATTTAGAGCCGAAAAATAGTGTCTGCGTGGAATTTTACTGCACTATTAAAAAAAATCTGTAGGAAAGTACATAGAATTCTTGTGGAGGCTTACGACGATTAAGTCCTGGCACTAGACGCTTTTAAAAATAATGTTTTTGATGTTAAAAACAAAGAACGCTTTGGCGCACTGAAAACATTTAAAAACGAAGAATTGGAGGCACTACTTGAAGAAGACCCATGTCAAACAAAAGCTCAACTTGAAAAATCATTAGGAGTGGATCATACAATCAGTTTCCAAACATTTAACAGGATCAGGAATGATCGAAAGCAAGGAAATTGGATGACGTATGAGTTGTAGTCGAGGGCAGAAAAAGAGAGGATTTTTACATCGTATTGTGACTAACGATGAAAAGTGAATATACCACGATAACCCCAGACGTGAAAAATCGTTGCGTAAACCTGGCTACGCATCAACAGTGACGACAAAGCCGAATATCTATGATTCTAACAATAAGTTTGTATTTGGTAGGACTAGTTGGGTATTGGACTGCTCAAACTAAACGAAAATATCACGGGAGATCACGACCAATTACAATTGACGCATTTAAGCCAAGCATTGAGGGAAAAATGGCGACAATATGAGCAGAACAAAGTGATTTTACAGAATGACGATGCTCAACCATATCTTGGAAAATTCGTCAAAACATACTTGGAAACGTTCAAATGGAACATCTTATCCCACCCACCGAATTGATTAGATATTGCTCCGTCCGACTACCATTAATTCCGATCAGCGACACATGGCCTAGCTAGAATGGTACTTCCAATATTATAAAGTTACCAAAAAATGATGCGATCCTTGGATAACATCGAAAGACGTGTCGTTTTCACTATGTGGAATTGATGCGCTATTAGTAGAAAGATGGGAAAACGTAGTGCCTAGTGATGAATAATACTATGAACAACAACTTCTTTACTAATTTGTCTAAATAAAGTAGTCGTTTTCACGAGAAAACCGCGAGAACATATTCAAGACCCTAATAGGTACAGCAGTACCAGAGAAATTAACTGTCATAATTCTACTTTTACCCGATATAGAGTTAACAATATTTTTAAACTACAGACTTTTAATTTTCTATTGTAGTAAAAAATAGTCAGCCACGTATTGATGGTTTGTTATATTTTTAAATTTGAAAATGTAGTATTTAATGTAAGAGAATTAGGAATGACATTTATTTTGCTCTCTATTGAAAACTTCTATTTATGGACATAAGACAATGTACCTCTCTGATGCTGATATAGTTTTTACGAACTAATCCACGATGTAATGCAATACAATTTAACTAAAAAAAGTTACTCGTATCAAAAATAAAGCGAGAAGGAGCCACCTTTACAGCTCATTAGAACTGCTGATATGTATGAAGAAATATCATGAAACACGGTATTTAACACTTAACATCCAGAAATTCAATAGAAGCTGCGAAGAAGACGATGTAATCCTAGAAATAATCTGTATAATTAGAGAACTGTGTAGTATGCGATTTTACGTACATAGTTAGAACATTTACAAAAGAAGTTGTAACTAAACGTTTCAGCATCCGGTGACAAGACTGATTGTGAAACATAGAAATGGTAAATGACTTCTATGTCATTTTTATGTATATGTCAAAAACATAATTCTGTCGTTGTATGGGAAAAAGTTGATATCTCATATTTTTTGTAATTATTATTTTGACTCTCATATGTCTGTAGTGTCGTAAACAATGTTGTTTGCTTTATTACAACGCCTATTGGAATAACATAACAAAATATATCATATTATTATTTTTTAGTTTAAGTTTCCAGCACATTACTGCATTTGCAAAGATTTTAATAGTCATATCTAATATAAAATTCAGGCAATATGACATATCAGATTTTGCTTTGAAACCACAGAATTAGGACTGCACAATTGATTGCGACAGTTTTGGTTTCCGCCTGCAAGGGTTTTCAGTGTAATTATGCTCAGATGGATAAAAGAGCTACGATTAGTATAAAAAAAAAACATCGCAAACTGGAATGATAATAAAAGGGTGGAAAATCAAATTGATCACCTGGACATTCTATCGAGAAATAACTTTCGAAGGGATTGGGCTTGAGTGAAAATATTAAAGCAAAATCCATGCAAATAGATCCGATATGAACTACTTAATGAAGAGTAAAATGTCCAAATGACTGTATTATTTCTCTAAGTTAATAACACTTAAGTACGATGAAATAGCGATTATCTTCTTGAGATGCCCTTGTAACTCATGAAACTTTCAAGTAGCTATATGCAGAGGAGCAAGGTATAATAACTAATAATAATAGATGCATACAGACACTTTGTAGTGTAGATCGGTTTATGATCACAGAATTCCAATATTGCATTCTAGTGTATAATAATTTGCTAGCGCACCGGGGTTTTAGCCTGCCTATCGGGCATGGTCGCTTTATTTACTCGAGCATACGACTTAATCGAATATTGATGTACCGAGTGTAATTACTCTGCAATGTTTTATTTCGATGTAACATATTAAATAAATGAAACTGACAAACACCTAATGACAATTAAAACTAAGCTCAACCATTTTTAGAGGAAAAGATAAAATTCGAGAGGTAAATTTTAAACTCGAAATGATAAGAAGTGGGCGCACACGTTTACTTCGCCCTTTGCCTTTTGAAAGCAGCTGGAGAGCCCTAAAATATGACTGTTTCGTGTTTTAATTACGAAAAGCTCTTTATCTCCCGCTTTTAGGGTCTTTGATTATTCCTATGTTGAGCGAACTCGTCACATTTGATCGCAAATTCTAAATAATCTATCAAAATAAAAACGGCAATAATCGCTGAGCATCAATGACGGTTAAAAAAATGGATAGTTATTATTTGAAATCGTGGAGCAATCTACCGAAAAGGCCATCAAGGACTAACCGATACCTTGAAAGTTCCATTTCAGACGGGAAAATTATTAGTGACCCTTATAATAGCCACTTAACTGCTCCATATCCATTCGAACACTACTTATTACTGAAGCTGATGTATCTATTAACTTACAGTTAGGGTTTCATTGAAAATTGATTCGATCGGGAATGGCAAAATGTTCAAGCTTTTATAGGTTGATTGAATATAGTTTTATCGATATTTTTTAATGGAAAATTATATATTGGAGCATATTCGAATATTTGATAATGAATTTATAGACATTTGCCGTCACAATTTCCGAATGAAAAATTAATTGGACATGGGACGCTTAAAACAATGTACATGCTGCAGTATTGGTATTCGCTATTTTATTGACGTTTGACATGTCTCTTTCTCATATATTTTTAACACATTATTTATGTGAATGATCACGTTATTTGCAAATGCGCATTTCTAAATAAGAAGACTGTCATAACAAAAAGCATCACCTCCCATGTCATATCCAAGCAAATCCATTACGATAGCGAATAGATGTAAAATAACATTTCTTGTTTCGCTTTTTTTTTCTCTATTGTTTCAAATCAGTGTCTTTTGTTTCGTAGAAAACAGTTACGTCGTTCAACTACGATTGGTGTTTGAAGAAATTTTAATGATTCAAGTTCCCAATTTAAATGAATGAAATAGCCGTAAGCAAAGGGATAAAACTTCGGGGAGAAAGATATCGCACACTCGGCTGATTGTTAGTTTGTGTGACGGGCCGTGTTGCGGAATAATTTGGCCGATTAAAAGTTAAATGGCATGCCTCTGTCAACTCTTTGACACAAACACTTGATGCAGTCATTGCCGTTAGAAAATTTCCGCAAGAATATAATACATACATATTCAAAAATGTTTGTTCGTTATACATATGTATATTTGTTAATTGTTATTAACGGTAGTCAGTTAATGGTGATCGTTTGCAAAATGCAATGTCAATTAATTTATGCGGTGTTCGGCTTGACACTTGCTTTCCGGCAAGAGCATCATCATCATCATCTGATTCCCTAGCGCCAAAAGCAATTCTAATAATGACAATCGAAACAACGACTATATAACGTACACACAATCAGCACTCCATTCACATGAGCACCGTTTAACCATAGATAAGAGTAGATTGCATAAAATCAGCTTTGGAATGTATTAAACCAACGAGTTTTGTGGGTCACATCATCTACTCTCTTTTGCCAGATTTGCATTTCCAATTTGGAGTTGTATTACTGGTTAATTCAAGTAAGCTTTTTCTCTGTCTCTGTATTAAAAAAACTTTTAATTTCGAATTTCTCCGCGATTTTCCACCCCTTGTTGTTCTATAACTATGCGTTTATTTTTAAGGGATTTCTAACACGCAGCCCTTCACGCTTGACATTTAATCCCGAAGAAATAAAGGGTTCCTGCTGGGGAAACTCCATAGGAGGCGGTTTTTTAGCGGTGTTTTCATTAGATTGTTATTGTTCAGAAAACGTCACCCCTATTTTCTGTTGCCGTTTTGAAAGATGTTTCTCTGTTTTAATCGAAGGTTGTTTTTCTAATGATTTGCAGAAATCAGCAATTGTTTTACTGGATTTTCTTAGAATACAAAGGGTGAATCAAGTTCCGGCCTTGTTTCGCCTCTAACTACCGCTCATATCCGTTTCCGGTTACAACGGCTCTCGAAACAGGTGGCCAAATTAGGAATGTGGCCAGAACTGTTAATCGATTCTCTGCTATCGATCCAATAATTAGCTAATCAATTCTTCCAATATAAGTTTATTTATTTTCTTAAATATTTCTTAGTTAAGCATTATTTTCAAATAATCTTCAGTACAATGGATATGGCCCTTTTAATATTTTAACAACAACTCTAATTTAATCCCCTTTTTAATTCAAGGATGTGCATTGATACAGTTGATGGGCACAAAAACCGTTGGGTTCGAGGTCAAGAGACATGTGCCCGAAGTCAAGTGAAAATCAGAAAAAGGGATACGACTTTTTTTTTAGAAACTCATGCATATCGTGCATCCTGATGCATTGTTTAAATTAAATGACATTAAACTGGCTAATGAACTGAATAATTTGTAATTATATGATGACAAAAGAATTGGGCTTTTGTATGATAAATGAATTGTAAGCGTTGTTAATTTTTTCACGTTTTTTTTTCTTTGAAATGTTGTTTTTCATGGAAACACATTGTTCACATTATTAGACTCGAAATTAATTTTTACATTCACCTGAAAGACCACAGGTATATTTTTACTTAAATAACGTCCATTATCAGGCTAATGTAGTCTCATTTTTGTGGTTTAATAGATTAAAACTCATTTCATCGAATTCGATTCATAGGCAACGTAAATATAAGAGACAGGTATCGAATAAAAGGATTTTTAATGGAAAATTTAAACTACCTTATTTGTAAACAGGTTAATGGAAACGTGGATGTTGGAAAAATCCAATTTAATATTAGTGTAATCATATTTAAATGCTTATGTAAATTGAAAATTTGCTATATAAAATTATGTGAACAAATTAATAAGCCTTTTTCTAATTAAAACAAATCGTTTTCCGTGAAACATTAAATCTAAAAGTGCATTTTTCACCGGTTAAAAATCGGAATAGTGTAATTTATAACTGGCTGCTTAAAGAATAAATTAAAGTCTTAAAACTTTAACTAATGAAGGTTTCAAGGGATTAAGCTCCGGTTACCTGCATTCATTAATCATTACGTTTTAACTGCCTATTTATCTAAATGCCTAACTAACGTTGATATTTTTTCGAATAGGAAAAAATCATAATTTCATATGTAGGTATATTCGTCTTCAGTCAGTGAATTATTTTTACGTGCAACACAGTTTCCGTAAAAATAAATCCCTTAAGATTTTACTTAAAGAAGTATTATGACATTCTTGGTGGTATAGTGACGATTTTCCCTCGCACAGGAAAATTTAACGGCTGAAATGATAGAGCTCCATAAACTGACCAATCTATGACGTGCTTAGTCTATCCCTTATAAAAAAAATCAACATTATTTGCTGACGTGCGGGTATTTTTCTCGTAAAACCTTATGGCCGCATAAAATGTTTATCGCCACTGCACAGCTTTATATTAAGGAATTTTAGGCTAAAATTCGTCGCCAAGATTGAATGATGTTTTGTTTTTTTTTACATAAATTACCGCCTTAAAACACGATACATAGATTTTTTTAACCATTAAATGCAAAAAATAATTAGGAAGATCTAGTCGATTTTAAGCTATAAAAACTCAAAGTTCAATTCGAATGTGTTATTTCCCGGTTTGACTTTATTTTTCGATTATTTTCAGAAATCTACAAAAATTGCACTCTCTTGGAAATGTATAAATGATGTGGTGACAATATCAATTATGAACAGGAAAATAACTAAAAAATCAACAATATATTTGCAGTGTGTCATTACCTTTGAAAGTTATTGTTCTGTTATTTTTACTATCGTCATTATTTTCTTTGAAAGTTCTCTAATGTATGAAATACTACAGCAACCTTGTTCTTCAGTATCTTTGCCGATGAGAGGGCATCTGCTATAATATTGACCTGTTTTTGAAATTTTAAACAAAATTCTTTTAATTAATATATTAACGTACTTTTTAACAGCATTCGAATTTTCTGTACATTTTTTACGTGGAACTGGGGGTCTGCCAATCTAATTGTTTTTTCTTTGAGATGTCTTATGATGTTAATTTTAGTAACACACTGTAAAAGTCGTACACAGAGAAACAGGTAAGACCAAAAAAGCAAAACGTAGTGGTGTAATATATAAAATCACCTGTGGGGAATGTGAAAAAGTATATATTGGATAGACCGGCAGATATATAAAAGCACAAACCAGTTAACACATTACAAGTGTGAAGAGAAGCCACATGTCAGACCATTGCCGGGCCACTGCCCTCACTGAACATTCTAAAATAAAAAACCATAGTTTCAAACTTAGAAATAAATTATACGACACCAAACTAATTACAATAAGCGTTTGATCTGTGAAATGATTTTTATTAAAAAGGAACCTAATCATTTAAATAGAAGGAAAGATTGAGGCGGTTTTAGTGAAGCATACAACAGTTTGATCGGCTGAAAATGATAAAATTTGTCATATAACTTGAATTCCCACCGAGTAGAAAAGTGAAAATAATAAAAACAAGGAAATAGTAGAGAGAGGATGAGAGGTTTAGGATGATTGAGGTTAGAGTTTAGTCATAGGAGAGTACATACATGTACATACAGAGTGCATACTGCATACTAGTACGGAGATTGGTTTTTTCGCAATTTTTTCGTTTGTGTTTGTGATTGTCTCAGAGGACTAGGTCCCCCTACTGTATTATTGTAGTTGGATACGGTCTGCACTTTTTTTGGCTTATGATGTGTTTATTTTTTAGTAAAATAACTGATATTGCAACACATTATTTATACAACTTACAGAAAATGCAATTTTTGCAGATTCCTAAACATGACCCAAAAGTCAATTCGAATAACTCGTACTGAACTTTGAGTTTTTATGACCTAAAACCAACCAAGCCTTTTCAATTATCATTAACAAGATCACTAGATCACGTACAAAACAATAAATAATTTTACGACTTTTTTTAATTAATTTTAATTAAAACTGTCCTAAAAGTCAGTAATTAAAATTCAGATTTTTATCTTTTCGAGTCTTTATGTTTTGCTTCTTATTTGAGCAAATTTTCCATCTCCTGGATTGTTTATTACATACAGATATAATAATATCATGTCATATAAATCATAAACTATTGGGATGCTTATCTGCATTAATTAATTTGGACAAAAACGTACATAATAGCTCTTAATGAATATTTCACAAAAAGATAATATTGTCACAGGTCGCATTATTATTCGCTTTATAATTAATATATAGCTTATATCAACATTGCTATCGATGCATTGGCTAATTTTAACGAGCTATAGTGAAATTATTTATAATACACAAAAATTTAGAGAATTATTTATTGTTTATTATTGGAAAGTGGTTAATTAAAACTGATCGTAATTTTTATTGCAGTATTTTTAAATAATGAAACTTTGAATAAATTAAAAAAAAAATAGTAAACAAATTAACACTTCTGTGTAACAAAATACAGTAGATTTCGTATACAGTGAGCGGCAAATATATGGAATAAATTCGTTTAAAATTCAGGTGTTTGTTTTTTGGAAAAACGCTCGGACCCGTCGATTTTTATATTTGGCTGCGTTTTTTTTGATAGCAAATTCATGTATACAGGGTAAACAAAAACTAAGTTACGACCACTAACTTTATTTTTTCAAATGGAAACACCTATTTTTTATTGCATTTTTGAATTCTACGGAAAATTCTACGTATGATCCATGTAAAATTCAAGTCTACAGGGTAACCAAAAACCAGGACCACTTACTTCGTTTTTTCAATTTTTGAATCATTTTCATTGAGTTCATGCATCAATTTAATTTTGAACGGATGAAAATTTTCAATTTTTAATAATCATAACGCTCATCGTTGAATAATAGAGTTTTGTGCTGAATTTCTTCTCAATTTTGCTAATGACAGATGTAGTAATTGAAAAATCTGGAGTCTGTTATTGTTGTCATGGTGATTCTAATTTGAAGTATTGACGTTTATTTAAGTATTTAAGTTAAATGATTATGAGTAAAATACTGGAAAAATTGTACACTATGTCCAAGGTTCACTCTGAAAGGAAAATTTAAGTTTCACATACATACGTACATATCTGTACCTTAAAGGTAAACAATCGTAAATCCATCTTTTTCGAAAAACGGACTAACACATGCTCGCTACTATACAAAATGCGTTTCATTATCATGTATGAAAATTTGGTAACTCCAATTCCTAAAATTAAGCAAATAAGCTAGTATGAAGTAGTCGTAAGTCCATTGTTGTGCAAGGTAAACAATCGTATGTCAATTTGAAAAGCATTTTTGGAAATGGAAGGAACTAACGCAAGTGAAAAAGAGCCTTTCGGCGGTAACAGCGATGACGATCCTGATTATGTACAAAGTAAAATGGTACATGATCCAGAAAATGTACTTGCAATAGAAGAGAAAAAATGGAAGGCAAGATCAGAAATGAAAGAAAAGTCAGGAAATTTTTAAGAAAAATAGAAGAATGGAACACTATTCTAAGATCCAAACAAACGTTATCGGGCAAAGAACACATTTCAAAATCAGGAAAGATTATCAAAGCAAAATCTATGAAACCAGTTGCCCCCCTTGTAGAAAAAAACGCACGGAAAAAATAAAGCAAAACCAAAGATTTCAGATTTTTACCAATTATTGGAAGCAGTTAAAAAACTGGGACATGAAGCGCCAATTTATATGTCGTCATATCGAAGGAAAATTGACTCGGCGTAGCCGCCTAGAGATGGTAGTAGAGAAAACCAAAGAAAGCAAAACATTGAATACTATTTAACTTTAAAGCTTTTTTTATACTTAGGTACATATTATATAAGTATAAAAAATATGCCAGTTTCTCTAGCTCAATCGTGGAGACCTCGGTGATTTGCAAAGGGTATCGTGAAATCAATTAAATTAGGACAAAATTGTGCAATAGGGAGATCGGTATAATGTAGTTAACGAAATAAAGATATTACTATAGGTGCTGAGATGTTTGAAAAAAAACTGAAATATTCAATTTTGATTTTTATTTTCTACATTGAAAGCCGACAAACGTAAGTATTTTTAACATTCTATAAATATGAAAGTTATAATAGTCAACTTTGTTATTTTACATATTGGATTTTAACATTTTTGATTAAACTCCTTTTTACTGGTTACGATGATATTTCACACGATATGATTCAACTTCATGATTCCAAATAATAATTAACAAAGTAAACTATTGTCTGTTCTTCTCAAAGTGTCATTTGTAATTACGCTATTGACAAAGAATTACTTGTTTTTTACAGGATGGCCTTGAAAAAAATACAATGCGTAGTATCACACGATAGAGACCATAAAGTAATAAAAAAAATTCCCATGCACTAATGTTCGATCATCTTTTGTTCTTAAGATATAGTGTTTTAATTGTTTTTGTGAAACTTAGATTTTTTTTAATTCTCTTCTGATTGTAAAAAAATAATTGAACCAAAACTATTGCACACTCTGTTTAAGTATTTGGATTTATTTAAAATAGTTCTTAGAAGGTAGAAAAACGCTTGCCAGTAGTAGGCTACAAAATTATGAAATAAATGAAATGTATGACACATGTTAAACTAATGTGTTAATAAAATACCCTTAATAATAATATTAATAGTAATAATATTTCAAAGATACTGCCAATCGTTAAGTGTATTCAAGAACAAGACCACCAAATTTGAACACCTTCTAAGTACCTTATAATTTAATGATGCTTATAAGATTCATATTATTACACGAAATAGTCACCTGTAAGGACGTAGTGTGCACTAATTTTAGTTCAATTATATTTTTATAATCGGAAGAAACTTAGAAAAATCTAAAATCTACAAAATAATTAAAACACTGTATCTAGAAAACAAAAGGCGGATATTAATGTATAAAAATTTTTTTAATTATTTTATCGTCCTCTGTTATATGTTTCTATGCATTGTACTTTTTTCACTGTTACCCTGTATATTATAACAGAATTCCGATAATTACGGAAAACCCCCGAAAAATTCATTATAAACAAAATATTGAATCTTAGGGTAACAAAACTGAGTTTACTATAGCAGAAAGTTCATTATAAGCGAGTTCGCTGTAGCTGGTAAAAAATGTATTAATTCTATGGAAAAAAGTTTGGGTATTTAAATTAGTGTTTACTTTAACCGGAAGTTCACTATGAGCGGGTTCACTATATTCGAACTCCACTGTATAAATATTAAAACAAAAAATATACAAGTTACCATATTCTATTCTAGAATATAATGAACTATATACATTTCGAAGACTTCAAAACTCAATGTTTAACTCTAAAGATTCGAAAATTGACATATCCAACGATAACACTTTTTAAGACATGTTATAACAAAACACCATAGCTTAAAAGATTAATAAAAATGCTTCTTAATTAAGAGAGGAGAGGATAAATTAGACATGAGTTTTTTAATACTGAAAAGCTACATTTCTTTAGTTACGCCCCTATATTATAAAACTTTTGATATATGTGGCGTGGTAGTTACATTCAATATTTCGACTTACTCCCACGAAATTACACTTTAAAAACTTCTAGAGGATTTTTACACAGTTTTTCATAAATTTTTGTCTAGATATGAATATCATTTCTCTTTATTTGATACGAGTCGATCAGGAGTAGTAATTCCAGGTAAAGAAAATAATTCGTATAGATTTGTTGCCGAAAGAATGGACATAAACGTGCGTTCAGACATATAAAAAAACTGTCGTGTAACATCAACACGTAACATCATCCCATCTCATCAGTTCACATTAGCTTTGGATGGGCCGTGCGCTTGTATTCTCTACAGTTATGCATTACTTGACAAAAAAAAACCACAGGCATTAGAATCATACTATGGGTGTTATTATAACGTAAACGTAACGTAATACTGCTGCGTAATATTTTTTTTTTTTGATATGACAGCAAAAGACCCATAAGCAATGGAATGCTGTGATGTTACGCTGCTGCTGATTGCATCCAAATTTGTTACGCAATGTTTACATTAAGATGTTCTATAGAATGTCTGTACATTACTTAAGTCGAAATAATATTCTGTGTTCGATGTTATAATAGACCTAAATGTGGGAAATGTACTCCTAAATAACATTACTCGAATATACAAGACATCACTATATTAAAATTGATCTTTACATGGGCAGGAATATTTTATGTTCAGGACTGTATAAAATTTGTCACAACTGATATTGTGTTTAATTTTTAATGTAGAAGTTGAACAAAGAGCTTTCTTTTAGAAAGATGTATGTTTATTATAAATTTGAGAACAGTGAACGTTATTAGAACAATAAGTTTCACTCATTCTTTACGCCATAGATAGAGATGTAAGTTGTAGACGGGTATATTTCATGAGACTAAAGTTAAAAAAAAAGTTTCCACCATGCATGAACGAACAGTTGGTGAATTTCGTTTTTTACCTAGAACAAAATTTATTAGTTGTGAAATTAGCAAAATTTATTACGTATTGGCACAATGAATTTGGTAATTAAAAGTTACGACATTTTTTTAGAGGAATAATGCAATTTACTAACTATTCGTTCATGCCTGCAGGCATTTAATTATTTTTTTATGATTTACAAAAATTTTTCTTCGATAAATTTCATACATCAAAAATTTATACAGGGTTTTTGATAGATGGTTTGACGGAATTTTTTGGGTGGCAGAGGAAGTTATCTTGAATCGATTTAACTTAATTCACCTCTATACAAAAACCCCGCAATTTTTTGGAAATATGATTTTTTTTTGGGGATTTTTTACAAATTTCCTAAAATATAATACTTATGTTTTATAAGTTTATCTTTAATAGTGCCATCAGTTTAACGGAAATTTATTCTGTAACATGAATGTATGGTCCTCCTAACGGGACGGTGACTTGAATAAAAATTAACATATTATTTTTAATCTATTAAAAATTTTGTTTATATTAAGGTCTATCATTGCGTATACAGATTCTATACTTTCTTCGAATTTCGGCGGTCGTTATTTGAATTCGCATTTCTTCTCTCAATATTTGAAATGTAACATTTATTTTTTTTATATAAGTGCTCTGAAAATTTGTGAAAAATTAAAAAAAATAATTCATATCTCGAAAACTTAGGGTTTTGTATATCTACTGACATCCGAAATATTCCATCAAGCTATCAAACACTCTGTATGACGATCACATACTAAAAATTATAATTAGTTACAATTTTAAATACAAAATTAAATTTTCCGAAGGATTTTCAAATTCAATTCTTTTAAAATATATTGCTCTCCAAGTTCGATGATACTTTTTAAATGAAGTGGAATGGTTTGTAATATATTGACAGGTATTAGCTACGGGTTAATGCGGTTAATGGTGGTTTCAGTTCATTTAATTAAAACGATTCAAATGAGTTATGGACAAACGCACCAAATTCACACTGTCGCTGAGAGAATTGGCGTATTAAATAAAGTAAATTTGTATTTACATCCCTTTTCAAGTAATAGAGTTTTTGACTGCTTTTGCTGTTGACCATTCAAATTTGCGTTCAATTAACTTTCAAACATTGTACATTGGCAACACAAAGTTTTTTTTAGCACTAAATTAAATTAAACTTATGACACCAGTTTTGCAATTTAATTGCCATTTTCAATGAAAATTAAATTTACAATCGCTGTGGAACATTTAGGTGCATTTAGTTTGTTAAACTAAATGTATGTATTAATATTTATTAATACAGCGTCACTTTGGTAAATTATAAAATGATTCTGCAGACCAATTTATTAAAAATATAATATAACGTTCTGTTCAAGTGAATAACCATTTTTATTGTCAGTGTGATAAAGTCAGGATAAACAACCAAAAATTATTCGCTTTGCGGGTTTATCATACAGCGCAAAATATGAAATATTTGTATATATTTAAATGCATATTTTTTGAAACGCCATATCTAGGAAGTACAGTTTTTGTATATAATTTGAATTTGTTTTATTTTGCTGTCTTTTCCGCTTAGTTGTACGAAGAGATCCATAAAGTTTTAAGATTTGCTATTTATAACGTTGGATAAAGTATATAATCTTCTTTCCTTTTCATTTTGAAAGAGTACATGTTGAGAAATAAAAATAAAGCGAGATAATCAGTGAATGTTCTGAAACGTGAATTTCCTATATTGCTCAGGATAAAATTCATGAATATGGGTACCATTATTATTGATAGATAAGCCTACATATAGGCTGAATGGATTAGTACAGAAGAAATATTCAAAACTACACTTCTCTGTTGTTCTGCAACTTCATGTAGACGAAACTCGTAAGCTTATGGTTTAGTATTTCAGATGGAAAGTGTTAAATATACAGAGCGGTATCGACCTACCAATATTTAAACCAGTAGAACTCCGCAATTTCCTGAGTATAGGGAAATTTTTTGTTTCATAAAAATCTCTTTAATAAGGACGTAGCAACCTTTTGAAAATTTTCTGTAAAATCGTGATACACCACTGACCTGGAACCCACTAATCAATATTGACCGTGAAATATTTTTTTAATTTCGTCTTGTTGCTATATCATTAGGTGCAAAAAGTCCCCATTCAAACCCATAACATAACAATGGCCGAACCGATCGGTTAGTATTGTTACAAATTGATTATTATTATTTACCTTATTTGTTGACAAATTTTTGTTTATTTACATTTAATTGTAGGGTTATGTTACCTATCGACACGCGAGTATGTCTGAAGGGCTCCGTTTACTGTTCTCGAAAGTGAATGCCTGAAAATAATTAACCTTTTCGCGACTGCTGGTACATACAGAGAAAAAAAGTCTGGAATAAATTCATTTGAAATTCAGGTGTTTGTTTTTTGACAAATCGCTCGGACCCCGTTTATGATAAATTCATGTATACAGGATGGCACAAATATATAAATGGAAATACATGTATGTACCAGGCGTCACAAAAGGATTAATAAAATAATAGGATTTTCAAACGAATTAACCGATATCGTAATGTTATCAAAATTGCTGTATAACAAACAAACGTGCATTTCTATCTATTATGCAAAGTTTAAGAGACACTGGTAGTTTTTCATGGTAAACTTCTGACAGAGGCCCAACTACTTCACTGTTAAAAAGAGTTTGTATTTGCATTGGAAATATCAGTATGTATTTTGAACACTTATTGATATTATTTTTTGAATTAAAATTTAATATTAAATTTAAAATAAGATTTGAAAAAATATTTAATCGAGTATTGAAATCGATTTCCCAAAATACTTGTTTCTGTGCAAATTTTAATTTGAAAATTGATCTCAAATTTAATATTAGATTGGACAGCAGATTAACTGTACGTGAATACATCACTACGTTAAAGTGTAGTAAATACATATTTTGGCACTTTTTGGCAACGTGGCAACATTGCACAAATATGTGATGGTTAGAACTACATGATGATACCGGTGCAGAATCATGGACGTCGAAACATGGGGACAAAAACAATTCTTTTTTCCAATTTCTTTTTTTTTGAAAACTTGGAAATCATATTTCCATATGATCAATTTTCACCAGTTAAAATATTCGCAAACATTTCGATAACACCCTGTATAGTGCAGGACACTTCTTATTGTTAGTATGATGGATTCTCACAGGCAAAAACTTCTCTCTATGACTTGACTACGTACTGTTTTTGATTATTATTTGTGTTTTCAAAAAAAATACAAAACGTAAAAACACTATTACTGACATAAGGTTTTCATGCAGTTTATTAAATACAACTTTGCCAGTCTACCTTACCTACCTTAATAAGAAGAGATCGTCATTGGGCAACAGTATTTAAAAAAATCTGAAACCTCCTTTCTAGAGAAAAAGATCCATAATTTGTAAACCCAGTGTTAACGAGATTACAGAAAGATAAAATACGTTAAGAAAAATGGAAGCGGTTCGTACGGCTTGCACAACATTCTTTATTGTTTCTGTTTTGAAGAATCTGGATACAATCTAAATATCAATGACGCCAATCAAAATGAAAATTGGACAGAGATTTGTTTAGAAAAATTTGCAATTTGTAATCTAAGTCTGCGAACTAATTAATTTACCGCTAGCACGGTAATCTTCAGTCAAAATTAATTTTTCTTGCTATCAAGATTATATTCCTTGAAAACAACATAACTATAACTGCAAATGGGTGCAAAAACCAATGTTTTCCAAAACTTCCCGAACAGAGGCCGAAGCTAAACCGAATTTGAGATTGAACACTTTGATATTACTAGTTTGATTATTCGAATCAAATTGGTTTCCCTTCCCCACAGAAATTGATAGGATGTCAATTTATTGATGACAATCAGCTTTTCAAAAACTAAAGACGTAACCTGCATACGGCTTTTGAAAAAATTTTTAACTATTCTAATTCTACTCTGTTCTATTTTAAGTCGTTCTTTATGCAGGCAAAATTCGATTAGAAGAAACTCGTTAGGAATTCAAGATATTTTAAAATTCCTACTTCTGCATATTAATAAAGAATGATGGTGTGAAAACGAAAATTACCCTTTATGTCAGAAAAGAAATAGTCTACATAGTATATTACTAACTCCTCTACTGAAACTTCTTCCTACTAATTTATTTAAAGAAGTTCTCTTCCGTCCCGTCCCCAAGATCTAGGAATTTTAAAATAGCTAATAGCTTTCTCATTGTGTGTTTGTAAGTAATGTTGAATTATTTAAGTTGTTTTTCGAAGAAGCTGTGTAGTTTTAATACACTTAGTATAGTTTCTAATTTCTTTAGTGGAAACTGAATTGTTTTCGCGCCTCCAACCAATAAAGATTCCTCCTCGAAATTGGATTAAATTTATAAAGAAGTCGTCCTTAAATGTTTCAATCCAATTTTTTTCCTGGACATTTAAATTATCGTAATACAAACAACAATGGGAGATTTTTCCATCTTTTGTCCCTCAAGAAATAATTAATTTATTCCCATTTCGTGTGCTATTTCTCATCTCGACGACTCTAATTAGTACGGTTAAAACAGTTTTCTTTGTCTTAAGATAAAAAAAATTAAGATGGAAAATTTCCCATGGTGCAGGGCTTTTAATTTAGTACAAACCTGAAGAATGTTCAGATTTCATTGTACATTCCCGAGGGTTTTTATCGGTTTTTTCCTAATGGTTACGTTTTGCTTAATTTTCTTTCAGATATAATAATAATATATCGTTGTAGAGTTTTCAATGAAAGACATATTTCAATTGTCATGTCCTCAATTTATAAAAATACTTTTTCTACAGAAATTACTAAATAAATTATGATAAAACCACATAAATCTTCATAAATTATTTAATATAATTGGAGGTATTATAGTACATTCGAATCGTCAACCAATAACAAGACAGCCTCAACCGTTCCTATTAAATTTTGAAATTAGATCTCGGTAGAAAACCGATAATTTTGACAGGAATCACTTTTATACCTACGTAAATACCACAGTAAATGTAGGCCGAGCTTAAAAATGCTGTCTCAAATTAAATTATAAAAGGTTCAAAAAAAAAATTTATGCCAAAAAAGTATTCATGAATTCAATTATATTTTAGTAGTTTTTTTTTATTTTTAGTTAGAGTTAAAAAATATTAATTTGGTAATTGGTCCACATATGTGTACTAAAGCAATCTTTTGAAATTGTCGGCTCATCTGTTTCTTTTATTATATTTATGTATAGAACTTATGTAATAAAAGAAACAGATGAAGACTCTATAATTAGACGACTGAATATAAACTTTCAAAAATACTATGTTTTTTGAAAGATAAAGAGACAAAAAAGGCCTTCATGATTGTATGCAGTTTGCTTAAAAATTGAAATATTTGCACGAAATCTCTTGTTTTCAATCAAAACCCACAAGAAATTTCTAAAAATCGATTCGAAATAGTTTTTCCAATAAAATCAACGTTCGAGCAGTCTTCAATCAATCAAATGTTTTATTCATATGCTTTGTGCTCGTTGCCCAAATTACACGTCATAATGTGTGCCTTTTTTGCTCTGCTATTCCTTACGTGTGCTTAAAACAACAGGACCATTATGTCAACTCGATAACTTATGACCCAACGACTACGCCCATTTAGTATTTAAGGGTGCTACCAAAGGAACTTTCTCTACTTTCAATATGAATATTAAAAATTTCTTTTATGATATTTCTTTGTTTAATTTTTAGTCATCGCATTTCATTTGTTTTAGGAATTTAATTTTCATTGAATCAATTTAATTTCAATTTAAATACAAAATAACACATGAGGATTTAGCAATTTCAACCATTTAGTCTAACCATTTCTGAAAGTTTTACTACTAATGACTGAAAATAGGGAGTTCGTTTATCGTATCGTCCCTTTTACCGTTGAATTTAGCGCATCGGTTCTTTGTTTGGTCTTATTCTGCTGCTCCTGAGGTCATTATTTATTGGTCCGACTGCAGCCGAACTCACGAAAAGTGTTTGGTTTGCGCGCGAGAAGTGAGAAAGAGACGATATTACGTAGAGCTGAACGCAGTTGGAATACCGAATAAAATTTGCAAACGATCGCTTTGTGAGAAATACCTGCTGTTAATCTAATTTTTCTGTAGCGGAAATAAGAACATCTTTCTATCGATAATCATCCAATTAATCAGCTGGATAATATTACAAATATCTAAACCTGTCACATGAAACTGGGTTGAATGTAAATATTTAAAAAGAAAAAAAATTCATGATTCGTAATAGTGTTTTTGAGTAGTCAATTACTGGCCTAATTTTGCAGTTATGATTTTAAATTATTGCGAATGCGTTGAGAAACAGAACAGTTCATAAAATCTTCCAGCATAAATATTACTGTTGTATATAATCGTTCCAGCAGGAAAAATAAACGAAAACTAGTTGAGAAACTGCCGAAAGTAAATAATTTTATGGCGAAATATGAATGGATTCGTTACTCGAAAAAATATACATACATCTGATCTTTTTTCTAAATCAAGGGGACGAGCCCTAATTTTAAAGAGACGCGTGCCTCTGCTATCAGCCCTCTTCGTTTGCCAGATGTTACCCATTTAAACCGACCATCTTAATTTTGCCTTGAAATATAAAGGCCCAAACAAACGGTTGCAATAAAATCACCTCAATACCTGTAACAACCCTAGCAAAAAAATTGTAACTCACACCCCAAAGTAGGCATGGGTAATATGATTGGCACATAAAAATAAAATTTCGACCCTCTATCTCCATCACGGAGTACCTTCTATGAGGTCATAATCGTAAAGTTCCGGAACTCACCCCACAAAAATACATATCTGTTCAAAAAGGTTGGCCAAATAAAACTTCCACTTGGATGAGTGGATTTGTTTACGAGAATTATTAGTCTTAATTTATTTAGATTGTTGTTTTTCCATTATTTCCTTGTTAATTTTTATTTAATTTTCATTTATTATGAAGAACTATGGTAGAGTACTTCTTTTATAATTTACTTGAGTTGCGGTTCCTCTTTTCTTTGTTCCTCTTACTAATATGCATGCTAAATCGTTATGCCTGTACGGGTGTCACCGGTGTTCAACCTAAAACTCTAGAATCCTTTGGCGTGTAATCTAGTAGCATAGATTGCCAACTACGGGTTTCTATTCAATATTCTTCACGTTCATTGCAAAACCCCTCATTCATCTACTTAAACGACTCTCGAAACAATAGTGGCTGCATTCAGACTGCAGAGTTACTAACTACTCTAAAAGAGTAACAGCGACAATGGTTGGTGCATCTCACAGTTTTAATTGTACACAGTTTGTTACTTTTTTTGGTTTTTCAATGAAATTAATTTTGTAGCTTTTTATATATAAATTGTTGTTTTTTGCAAGGAAATTAACTGATTATTTGGCCCGTGTGAGAATTAGTTATCATTAGTCAATTGTGTCATTAGCATTATTTTCGATTTAATTTAATTATCGGTTTATATATAATTCGCCATTGGCCGTTCGGGTTTGAAATTATTAATTAAAACCTCTTTTCAAATATATTTACGTTATCACACCCCAAAGTTGGAATTTTACATTTGCTGACAATGATTTGTTACATTCGATGTTAAGCGGTATCTAATTGTGTTTTAATCCGATGTGACACGTTAAAATAAATTATCAACGTAATTAAACGAATTCAGCTTTAATTTTTTTTAATTGAAATACACCTTTTAAGTTTTGTGGAAATGGGAAAGAGAATTTAATGAAAAAAAAATATATATATTTCTGACCGTTGCCCAGAGAAGATAAACGGAATATTAAATTTCAACGTGGCTTAAAATTTGTCGCTCGTTTTATTGTTAAACAAGCTGATGAGGCTCCGTCTCGAAATAAGCCCACGAAAAACGTTGGCAAATTAGCCGAAGGCTTAACTGTGGATACAACTGTCCGGGCGAATGTTGGACAGTTGCTGCTTGAAGCAAAATCCTACGATTAGTTGATTAGATTATTTTTATTTTTTTTTTAATAAAATTTTCTTTTCTGTTTTAAATCCATCATTATTACTCGTAAAAAACCAGACCGTCATGTTGATAGAATCAGCATTGACCTTAAGGTAAAAATAACAGTTTGTTTATTATAACTTGTAATATACCTGTAGGTTTTCGCTTACATTAACCTAATTTTCTGGAAATCGCGAAATATAAATATTTTTCATAATTTAAGATCAATCGGTCAAATCATGAAGGCCTAATCTTTTATGGATGTACTGACTGTTAAAGTAAATATTGTATTTTGATGGATAAAGCTCATATTATCAATTAGTCAGTATAATAATTCATTTAGAGCTGACCCTTGTATGACTGGCAACTCTGAAATCAGGTTCGAAACAATTAAAAATTTAAAATATAACCCAGAAAAAAAACGTGATTTCAGAAGCTGTCAAATAGGAAAAGAAAATTACTTTTATATCAGATATTTTCTTGTTTTTTTTTCCTTCAAGAAAAATTTTCTTCACTTACAATTACATAGTATGATATTAGACAGCTATTCGACTAGTAAACTTTTGAAAGTTATTCAACTTAACTTACTTAACAAGTAGTTAAAACACAAGAAGGCCTTGGCGCACTAAAGTTTCTCCAAAATAAATATAATTATTCGGTCTTTGTTTCTCAATTTCCTAACGAAAAGTTTGTTCTGGGGAGGCCAAAATATAATTTAATTTATAATAAGGAAAGTGTTTCTACAAAAACATAACATAACAAAATAACTACGTATAAGTTATCAACCATTTTATTGCCCCGGCAATCTTCATAAAGTGTCACGGTTTGTTGTTGTGGTTGGAATATGCATAGACAATCCCATTTCAAATAAAGTCTTATTCAAACGCTTTAGTTTATTAACGAAAACTACAAGTTTTCTGCAAGGGTTCAAGATAGGATACAATTTACAAGAGCCTGTTTACTAAATATCTCTTTTCCACGTTAACCCGCCTTAAGTTTTAATTTTATTTGGAACAAGTTTCCCTCACAAAACACCTCTTTCTCTCTTTCTCGTTTTCTCTGTGTTCCTTTCGTTTTCTCTTTCATCTAAAACTCATTTGTAAACAAGTGTTAATCAGTTGCGGCTTGGTAATGTTTCGACTACAGAGAAATCTCTTAGTTAATTACAATTGTCGCAACACACACATTACTTTTTAAAATTAGTCTTCGCCTGACACATTGCATTATATTTATTTTTTCTTTCGGAATTCTACTACCTTCGTCTGAATTCCCGAGACGATATTCGACCGCATACCAATCGCTTCAAAGACAGAAGACGAAATTACCCTGTTAGAAAGAGAAGCATAGACAGAGATTATTGAGAGGAAATACTGCAGGACGCTTAGCACCCTTGTCAGGATTTCGGTGGAGAACTGGATAATGGATCTGTTGGCTTGTCGAAATCTGGAACGTTTCTGATTCCATGGGCGCGTCGATATCATGCTGCAAATGTATGTTAACACGAGAGTACTGATTTGATCCAATAAAATAGGTAACCACATATGAATGATGATACACTTAGTGCATGGTCCAGATACTTTAAACAATTGAACTAAAATAAATGAAAATTTGTATTTTTTCAATTTGAACATGTCTAATTGTAAATTAAAATAGATGCTCTTTCTTTATCCATCTAATCCATTTAATATTCAAGACTATCCACATAGTAGAAATAAGGATAATATTGACAACATGAATTGTCACCCAATCTAAAAAAACTAAACTCGGACTTTTTCAAATCAATTGAAGAATTTTTCCATAAAAAATAAAAGAGAGAACGCTTACATTATACTCTCTTGTCAAGATTTCAAATGGATTTCCCGGCTTGTTGAAACTCTGGAACGTGTCTGATTTTACGGAAGCGGCGATATCGTTGCTGCAAAAGTGTTTTACCTTTAAAGCAGAAGTTTATTTTCGTTTTACTGCTGAAAATCCGCAAGTTTAAAACATACGTTTTCAGGTATACGATGTTTGGATTTTCAGAAACTCGTTGTACAAGCGGGGCTGATGCACATTTAAGATAATTTTACGGCCATCTCCAGGACATGTTTTACCTTGCTGCTAGAACAATGGATTCAAATTAGGCAAGCCATGTGAAATATGGCTCAAGTTTATTCAATTATGCTTCGCATACCATATGAGTGCACTGCAGTATGGTGGTGGTCTGCCATTAATCTTTGCTTTTATTTGACAGCATAAGAAAAAAGTTTCACCTGTTGAGGATGAATGTTGCATGGTGCATCTGAAAAGTCAATTTCACGAGAATAATAAATATTAATATTTAATTCAGAATAGCCATACGTTTTTAATAATAGGTAAATGGTCGGTCATTTTCCAGATATACATACTTGCAGATTTCCATATTTTATTATTCCATACAGTTATCCTAATCCCATTGTTATTTATTTGACCTTTGCCTGATATCGGATAAGGGACCATTTATGGGTTCGTATGAAATTTGAATATGGATAATGGTTCGTTCTTTCTGTACGCAGGTGATAAATTATGTACACGAAAAGTTTAGGGAACATAAGGGAAACTGAGGGGTTAATATTTGTAGGTCATCACGTAAATTAACTGAACCTTCATCGTTTCTTTTGTATTTACACCTTCCATAGGTATCATTTTATATGATCGATAAACACGCAATATTTGTTTTAACAAGCGCTTGAAAAATACCCGAGTAGAAGACGGTTTATTCGTAATTTTTCTTTGCATCTCATCTGAATCTGGTTGGTGTAGACGAAAATTAGCGTGTAAGACAGAAAATGCGAAGGTAATTTAGGCCTTAGACACGACATAAGAAAATTAGCGTCCATAAACCGGGGCATCTCTCTTTTATCATTTAAGAAAAAGGGATCAGATGTTTTGGGGCCGATTTCATTCTGTTCCTTTTAATTTAACGATTATCGTCGTGATTTTCTTCGAGAAAATCCCTTGGAAAAAGTTGTTGGAGCGTCGAAAATTGTGGCGCCATGATGATGGAGAATAGATGTACATGACATGGAAATGTGGGGGTCGTGTTAATGGTTATATAAAGAATGATCGATGAAGGGTTTTCATCATTTTCGATGTTACTTCAAAAATATATTCGCGTTGCATTCGATCCCTGCGTCCTTTGCTAAAAGGTACAACGTACAAATGTCGGATTCTCGCTGAAGTATTGTGACTTTGAAAAATGTTTATGGATCATGTCTATGACTTATGGTAAAGGATTAAAGTTAAATAAAGGTAGAGCGTGAGAAGAATTCTATTTTCTGTTTTAGATCTATGCAAGTTTCTTAGGAATGTCAAAAACTTTAAAAATATTTTTATCCGTCTGTTTAGCCGTTAGAAAACTAGATTTGAAACTGACTGCTAGCCGAACCGAAGTTTCACTATTTACTATCTTCGTATGTAAACAAGATTTTGAAGTTTAATGCAGTCAGTCAGACGGCTCATTCTTCCGAGTGTCAGTTTATAAAAGAAAATGTTTGCGGTTTTCTCGAAGTTTGCGCGGGTACAATATTAGCATATGTGCTTTTTTAGTTTCGACACATTCGAAAAATACGAATCCTGTAAAAATTCTCTATCACAAATGTGTCACGATATTTTTAAAGAAAATGTTGTAAATTCACCTCTATTGTATTAACAAAGCAGGTTGACTCATATTGATTTAAGCTATAATGAAAATAAGACAAAAATTACAAAATATGCTAACAAACAAATGTTTGAATACCGCGGCAGTTATTCAATACAAAAAATAATAAATAGTCAATGGACAGATACGTATAGACTCATTCTGATCTGTCAAAATAATATTTAGCAAATTTATGCCGACGTATTGTTTTTTTATCTCTCTCGGATAAGTCAATCATGAGATAGAGACAAAATTTAAATTTTACTCTTTACGTTTAAGTCTGTCGTTCGTACCTAACTTTGAGAATTCTTTTTAAATTTAATCGTTTTATGGAATACGAGTTAATCAGTTCATTTATTTTTTTAAAATGTGCCGTAATAAAATTTTCGTATTTGTAGGTAAATTTGGAGCACTTTTATTAAATTCTACTAGAATTTTTTTAATAAATAACTTGTCATTCGAACATTTGATCGTTCAGGGCTCATACCATCGGGAATCATGGTAATGATGATATTTCAGGCACATGTCTATGAACCCTCATGGAAATAGAACAGTTCCCTAGAAAATTGTCCGTTTTAGAATAAAAGAAAAAGTATGCGAGAGGTTCTATAAATTCCATTTTACAAATCGCATGTGATATTTTTCGTGAGAGTGCTTTTCATGGCGCACACAAGGAAAAATGGCGCTTTCCTAATAACATTGCTCTCTGACAGAAAGAACATAAAGGCCGAAACGCTTATTCATTGATCACAAGCGGAAAACCTACCGACAATAATTAAAATATTTAATAATACGTAATTATTAAATTTTAATTGGATACTCTCAACTACAGGTATTGTTTAATTAAAATATAGGATTGTTTTTAAGCAAACTAATTAATATTTATTATAATATTAACAAACATTTTTGTAAATTAAAAAATATAATGGAGTATTAGTAGTATGTATTTATTTGAATAATTATTATTTCCAAGCTTATTTTTGAGAAATGTTCAAATTTGAATAGTAATTTGTTGATAATTTTTATTTAAACAAAATATGCATCAAATCATATATGATACTTTCGACATATTCTCGTTGCACTTTTATAACACCCAGTTATGTACTTTTTATAAATATGAAGCCTCATAAAGATTCTTTCAAAGATTCAAATAAAGAGAAATCACGCCGGGACTATAGTGAGAATAGAGAAACGCTACTTGGTCAACATATCTCTAACTTAACTTAGTTTTCTTTTTCTTCTCTATACCAAAATACCGTCACCATAATCTTTCCAGATGAAGAGACGATTTTCGTTTTTTTTTCTAAACGAACCATGCTTAGTGTTTCTGTTCTAAACTGGATTGTTGATTTCCTAGGACCAAAGTGAAAAAAGTTATAAATAGTCAGACTGTTAAGAAATCATTTTCTCCAATGTTCAGGGCTCCGTAGAAATGCAGTTGCAAATTGAACTGATTTTTATTTTGAGAAAACAAAACATCTGGAATATATATTTCGAAATTTCAACTTTTGATTAATATTTTTTGCAACATTACCTACGCCTATTTTCAAGGATCCATCTTTCACAATCAATGATTTATTTATAAAAACTTTTGTTTTAAGAAAGCAAAAAATTCTGTTTTGATGTCTGTAGTAATTTTGCGTCTTAAATAAAAAAAAAACGACGTCAGTCTTAATTTAATTTTTCTCCATAGTTCGCAACATGCCTAGTAAAGGTGCGTAAAGACATGTAACAGAACATTGTAACGTAACACCATTGCGTATTTATTGTGATCGCATCATGAGACAGCGTAATACTGTAACTTTGCAATGTAACAGGGTCATCTCTCCTTGTCGTGCTAGATTATATTTAGGACATTTTGTATTTGAGCTCTTGGTCGGTTTTCTAGGTCTCGCTGTAGGATTGGGTTCTGTTGCATTCCGAATTAAATCATGTGCTAGAAGACATGTAGTCATCGTAACTATATCTCTGAACAACGATGGACGCGAACAAGTTCTGTACGCGTCTTAAAATAATGCAAAATAAATTGAATATGTAGCAGTCTTTACCTATGGGAGATTTCGGACACTTCTCTATTCAGTTTCGTAATACAAAAATACATTTATATTCTTAAAAATATTCGTACTATTTTGACCACACATCAAATCCATTTAATGACGTTGATATAAAGAGAAAATAAAAGTTTTCGTTAAAAATTTTTAATTAACTTGCAGTTCAGATTAGTCTCAAATTACATTTCTTTCAAAACTACCTACCTATCAATATAAAAAACAGAGAGAAAAATCAAATATCAGTATTAATTTATTTCTAAACCATAACATATGCATGTATTTTAGAAAATATCTCAATATGAAATAGTTCTATATTTTTAAACTTAAAATAAAAACATTTCTTTGCAAAAAAAAACTGAAAAATTGTAGAATTGAAACACGGATATCGTGGTTCATATGTTCAACTAATGTGGCTTTACGGTAGTGACGTCAACCTCTGACATCGTCAAATAAAGCGACCGTCATTAGTTTCAGTTTGCGATGTGCGAAACACCTCGAGTTCGTCATGGGAAATATTGTTAGCAATTTGTTAAAATAAAATTCGCCTCGAGTTGTGTTGTTTTGTCGTGAACGCGTCCCGTTTATGAGCTCGCCAGATGGAGGGAAAAATATGGACGAGGATACGAGAAAATGGCCTTTCCTCCGTTTTATTTTTCCTTTTTTAAGTTACACGGGAGGACGCGGTCCATAAATAAATTTGATTTATTTTTAAATTGCCAATTAAAAGACAAATAAGCGTAATTAGCGGCTTTTTTTCTAATAGTAGCATTACTAAGTTCAAATAAATTTCTTTTGACTAAAAATTAGTTTTTATTTAAAAAAACCAATCTTCACGTTTTCATTGAAAATTGCACAAAACTGAGTTGGTTAATTATTCCCAATTTTTTACCTCAGTCCAATCGGTATGCAACCAGCGATGCGTCATGAAATCGAGCGGTAAGCCAACCGATTCGCTTGAAGCGAACCGCTTTTTACCATGCAATCAGGCCCTTCAATTTTCCTTTTATTTAAAAACTGTTCGAAAGCTATTAGCTTTTAAAAGAAATCGACTCAAGAGGGAGATTTACCTCTTTTCCATGTACATACGATAGTTATTTTGATATTTTTAGCAACTAAACTACTATTTGAAAATTTAATGTTAAACAAGATCGATGGTTGTTTCCTTGACTAGTTTATTTGTTATTTGGATCGTCTACAAAACATTTCTTAGGGACCAAATAGCCTAAGTTTATGATTAATAGGTTTTTTCAGTCAAAATATTGCTTTTGGTTCCATTTTTTTGTCATGTATTTTAAATTTAAATTTATCATTGTCAGTTTAAAATCACGATTTACAACATGGTCTACCTGTTGTTGGCTTATTCAAAATAATTAATTGTTTCTAACGCCCCTTTGTTAATTGGTTTTTTAAATATAAAAGGCAAATTACAGGGAGAGTCACTTTAGGATTTTAAAAATCGATGGTAGACTTTATTTTAATATGAAATTTTTATATAAACTTATGTTAAAAATGGCCTGGTTTTTGAGATACAGGGTGGCCAACTTGACATTTTTTAATTTTTTTCTTTAATAATTCACACAAGTATTAAGAAAATACCATAAAATGTGAATTTTCTAGGATTTCTTGCGGTACCCCATTCAAACCTGTCCACGCTCTTTCTCAAATTTACACAGAGCGTGATATGGTAGATATTATTAAATGTTCAAATGATGATAACTTTTATACATATGTCCATCTATACCAACCTTACTTAAAAACAAAATGAATATTTACCTGAAAAAGGTGCAAGGGTACCTTCTTTTTTCTAACAAGAGTTACTGTACAACTTGTTTACATAGGGGGTTATGATTTAATGAATATCTAGTATGATGATATAGACTGTCTCAGTAATTCTGTTACAATGTTGCAATCTAAAGACAATTTTTTTGGTTTGAAGAAATGTATGTAACGAGAATATTTTTTTACTATACTGCGTTTCATATAAGTTCGCAGTCGTGGGTGGAGCTAAGTGAGGCTAATTTACACGATGAAAAAATCGTAACGTTCAATCTGAATACTGATTACGTCACCACATGGAGAAAATATTTTATAGGGTAAATCAGGCTCGTGTCTAAGCCAATCACAGAGTCGTATTTTTAGTCCCTATGCTTCTCCACACTGCAAACTTGTATAAAACGGACAGTACTTCCCATTATATCAGAAGCCAATATCAATTTTCTTATTTTAAATGAAAAACACCCTATATATTTTTACATTTTTAAATTCTAGGCATTAATGTGAGTAAATACTTATTAGGTTTGCTTATATTTAAACCTAATTATTTTTGACATACACATTTTGATTTAAGAACCTTCCTAAAATTCTGCAAAATGTTGCCTTTTAAACACTTTTAAAAGTCAGCTTTATGAAGCTTTGTTGACATATTAACCGGATCTAGTGCATTAAACTGGCAAGAAGAGCTTTTTTTAATATTATGCAAGGTTTCCAAAAAAATAATTTCGCATTTAAAAAACTTTGGAAACTAAAAAGTTGTTTATGTTATATGGAACACCCTGTATCATTTTTTTTACATAAATTAATTCAACATTTAATTCTAAATGGATATCTGTTAGGGATCCTTATGCTTAAAATTCATATTTTGTTGCTATAATTTGTGATATTTCTCTACAAAGCTTTGTTACATTCTCCATATAGTATAAACAATAATTTTAAAATGTCCCCATTTGAATAATTATTATTAAAATGCATTATTCAAAACTAATAAGCAATAGTTTTAAACTGACAGTAACATTTATTTTGCCAAAACTCAGCTGACATTTCGAATTATTATTAGTCAATATTAAAAAATCGCATATTATGGCAAAAGCGTGAAATTTAGGCATAAAGGACTCCAACAAAAATCGATTCACAATTAAATTTGGAAATATGTAAAATGATACAGGATTTTCCATTTAAACGATTTATTTGTTTTGAAAGTTTTTTAAATTCGACAATATTTTTTGAGAAACTATATAATATTTATAAAAACTCTTCCTGCCAGCGTAATTTACTAATTGTAAGTCTGATAAATTGTTACATGTATGTACATACATATGTATAACATCAGCATATGTATCTACGTTATTGCTACTATGCCCTTTATGATATCTACCCTTTATCCATATTCCGTTATCTAAAATTGGGTTGCTGCCTTAAAAAAAGCAACATGAGATTAAACGAATTTTTTAAGATTTGTAATAACTGTTTTTTAAACCTGTAATTATTAGGTAATATCGAAAGCATTCAAGTGATATTGTTTTTTAGCGGCAGCTGTGTATTGTGCAAACCAACCGAAAAATCCATTTAATCTGTCGAAGTTTAACGAGTTTTGTTGACTATTATTTCCTTTTATTACAGGTCACCAGATTTTCCAATCAATTTATCTTCGAATATCGTGGCCAGTTTTAATATCTTTTCTCTGAAAATAAAAACCAGGACTTTACTATTCTTCGTTTGGCAATTCAATAAAAACCTAACCCTAAAATTTGGAATGCAAATGTAACTACACCACAAACAGTTTAGTGAAAAGCCGATGATAATCGCCAGAAACACGAAAGTCTCATTAAAAGGGCTTTTCTTTATATGGAAAAAACCGACTCATTCGTTTTTAATCATATTGAAATTGAGATTTTAATTAAAACCATAGAGGTAGACGAAACCTTTTTGCCTGACAGAAAAAAGGTTCGAAATAATGAGATAATCTTGTGCACGACACGCCTCAGAAATACCACATCATCATGCTCCAGCCAAAAGTTATCGGAGCGCAAAAGCAAAAAAAATTTTTGAACAGCTCTTCCAAACAGTCGCCGGAGAAAGGCAGGTGTGCCCATTGCCTCGTGTGTGTTGTCACCCACAGCTTTTAAATACCCTTATAATATCTTAAGGATCTTATAGCAAATTTTTGGGGAACCCAAAAATTCACCTGGCGCTGTTAATAATGTGTATGGGAGTTTACCGGGTGTTCGTCAACGTTTCAAATGCATGACAGGTAAAATAAGAAAGTTTTAATGTGACTTAGGTATAAATCGAATTTTCTCTGTGTTTGTTGTGCGAGAGTAATGTCTTTTGGCAGGCATAAAGAGTTTCGAGAACGAAATCTTCTTAAGATCAAACTTTTTTGGATTTAAATTTGAAATTTTTCGGTTGAAAAATGAAGAATATGCCTGCATGATTTAAAACTTTCAAATACCTTTAAATGTTAATGGAACATTGAAAAAAAAATGCGAAAATCGAATAATAGAAGGGAAACTGTTGAATTCAAACAATACAGACTTTCAGCAAGTTGAAAAGGTGATTATAAACAGAAACATTACTAACGGCTGAAAATTAAAGTGCCTTACAGACTTTCAGTTTAACTGCACAGTTAACTGTGCCAAATAAATGAGTAAACACTTGTCTAGTTAAATAAACTAAAGCTGTGTAGGGTTCATCAATTTGTTCCTCAGTTTTGTCCGTTTATCGCTAGACATGACACGATAACCTAACGACTGTGCAGTTACTGTGAAAGCCGCTTAATATAATGATATATACATGTTTTTAGAAGAAACTAATTTATTTTTTAGCCTCTTCATTTTTCAATGAATAGAGAATAACAAGACAAGGGATAAAAACAATGTCACCATAGAATCCTTCAAGGAAAAGGTAGAAGTATTACTAAAAGTCGTAGTTGGGCTACCTAATGAGGTGAAATGGCCAATGATATGGCATGAGCGCGTCCCCACGTTTGCTGCCGGAAGGCGCTCATGCCACGCTACTTTGGTGAATGTTTGACCTTAGATCGATTGCACGATACACATTAGATTTTTTTCTAACCTGACGTCGGCTGCCTTTTGAGCTCAACTAAAGATCAACGCCACCAAAATATAAGAAACTACTCAAACACCAATCTCAAAACAGAAGCAAAAGAAATTCAGCAATTAACATCGTAACTATACGTATACATATAGTTTATGAAATGTGGTTCTGCAGTGACAATCAGAAATGCGAATTGGAAGGAAGAATGCATCTGATGTAGGTTACACATGATCACAAACTCAGATATGTGTTTAAGTCAAACATCCCAATATGTCTCAAACGAAAAGTGTACAAGTAATGCCTCCTTTCGATGTTCACATACTGCTCTGAGACAACTACCCTTACCACTTTTTCTCTGAAAAACTTAATAATTAAAATAAAAGTAACCTATCGAATAATGGAGAGATCCATGTTAGAATTTATCATGGTTGCCCGAGTCTCTAATGTCGAAATAACCCACACAACAAAAGTAGGAGACGCTGTTGAAAGAATAATCCGCTTGTAGTGGAACTGGACCGGTCACGTAGCGTGGATGTCAGACAGATGGGTAAAAAAGAATTATAGAATGGCGACCGAAACAGGAAGCGAGACTTTAGAGAGAGACCTCCAATTCGATGGTCACAGGTTAACAGCGGCCAATGTCCAACATTGGACAATACAGATTAATGGATGATGATGACGATGAATCTATTTTTCATCCCATTTCGATTGCTCCTAATTACAATTAACTCCTTTGTCATGACATAGTTAGCCGAAATAAATAGTTCATAATTCCAGAATTATTACTCATTGACTTAATATAGTTTACAGGATTTAGTTCTATTCCAGTGTCTACGTTATCTGAACCAAATTCGCTTTCCACGTGTCTCAGTCTCTCCTTGTAAATGCCTTCAACAAATGCCGAAACAATTTTTTCGCTAATACATTTTACATTTTTCTATGCGTTTGTAGTCTCTGTATCATTACTATGGACTAAAATGAATATATCTGTATACATATGATTTTAAAAATAATATTTTATGAAAATATTTCAAATCTATTGCGTATGATGGTAAATGTAAATGTCTATATCAAAAATCAATTATTTTTTAAACCAGTTCCTGTAGAAATTCTTACGTGCTCGATTGTCAGTTTCACTGGGCTTAATTATTTCGAAAGTTAACTGCTGATTTAACAAAAAAAACATTAGTTTTAAAATAGTAGATACAAAATTAATTATTAAATCATTTGAAACATAAAGACAAAATATTTATTCAAGCGCGTAATGAGTTTCTTTTCATTACAATCGACGATAAATCAATTATCCCACAATCAAATACCTTCATTAAAATGCACAACAATAAATTATTTATACATTTTTTTTTCAATTACAATTACATACTTTTAATAACAAAAAGACTAAATTTGTGTTTCGAGTCAAAATGATGTAAACCGACTGACAGTCTATTTAGACGGAAGCATCTAAATAAACCGAAACATTTACTTGTCTCCTGATCCAGACTACTGACGACCACCCAGCGTACACATCAAATTTATCTTGGAAGAAACGAAAACCGGTGTCCGAAAACGAAACCCATTCCATCGAGAATGTTTATTAGTATACTTTTCTGGGATCATATCGGGCTCTGCTGTACCCTGCAGCATTCGGAAACATCAGACTCGATTTCTTTCTCTGTTGATGTCGCTTCTATTCTTGAAACGTATTTAATTCTATTTAGCCGATGGTTGGCTTCCATTTACGATTTATAAGCGAATGTGTAGAATACAATGTCTGTTGTTTTAGGTTTCTTTATTGTTTTCACGTTCTTTGGATTGTATTTTCGGATTCTCGTTTTATATTTAGAATGCATTGTTTTGAAATACTTCAATCAAACGTGTATCTCGAATTAAAACACATATATAGAGAATAATTTCATTTTATTGTGTTCCATACAGCGTTCTAGGCGTTTGAAACAGTATTTTAACGCATTTTTAATAGAGTTAGAATTGTATTTTTACGAGGTGGATTTTGAAAATGAACCTTTAACTTAAAAGCAGCTACATTTCTGTCAATTGTTTTCACAGAGTTCTAGAAATTGTTTGCAACAATCAATACATTTTGGGAAACTCATCACATGTTAACCTTTGTTCTCAGATAGTCGTGATGAATATTATAAGCAGTTATTTGACCGACCATTTTTCATAAAGACCAATTCAAAATTCGTGACTGTTATCACGTCAAGTTATTTGTCCACGGCATTCAATGTCTTCTAAAACTCTAGAAAATTTCCCTCGTAGATATGAAAGTTTTCCTCAGTTTTTCGTAGACGGTTTTTAAGAAAAGTGTAAATTTTGAAATAGAAAAATTAGACAGAACAATTTTCCCATATTAAATTTTAGTGAAATTTAATGTGAAGCATACAAGCAAATGCAAGTATAAAGTTTGTATTCAGCTGCTGACATAAATGAGAAACGTGACTATGAAATATGAACATGAGTATTTGATTTAAACATAGCAGACTCAAAAATTTATTGGCTAAATAAAGAAAGCAATAAAAAATTATAGGAGAAAATGACACAAAACAAATGGAACAAAATTTATGCAAAAACATGCATTCATTTGGAAAAGAGTGTGCCAACATGAACGGGAAAGGGAGGAAAGTCATGGAGATAAATTGCAAGTGTAGCTTGGATTTCGCGGAGGAAAATTTGTTTATGAAGAAAAAAAAATTAATAATGCACACTATATAATAAACAATCTTTTAAACATTATTTAGAGATTTTATGTTAAACAAACAGAACATAATAGGGAACATTTATCTTCCAAATTGGAAATTATCAATAAATTTTGATGTTCTTGTCTAACTCTCAAAACTAGAAGAAAACATAGGCGTTGGTAGTCTATACGCGCAACAGCAACAACTTGCCACCTACCATCTTCTGGTATACAGAGTTCATAATAAGGCATAATTTGTCTAAACTATTTCGTTTATCTTCTGTTGAAATTTCAATTTGATCATAGTAAGCGATGAAGGTGTAATTAAGTCAAAATCATGAAATTTGACACAAGATATCTACTTTGTGTTTAAAATAAATAAATGTGAAACCCTTGGTAGAAGTAAATGAAATAGAATAAACTCAGAGAGTCATTTTACTCTTGTTTGTAGTAAAACGGATTTTATAGGTAATTTTGAGTGTTGTATAATAGAGAGCGGAAACAATAGCAATGCCATAGTCCCGTACACAAGTTATTGGCAGTTTTATTAACAAAGGTTTTTCGCTTTCGCATGTCGAATACATGGAGTTGAACATCAAAGTAAATTGTGTGACGTAGATGGACGCGTATGCACGTAAACAGAAAATTAAAAAGTGCGGAGCGTGAAATTTTGCGGAACAACGTTGGTTTTGAAAGGAAAAAAATCGCTTGTTAACGACTATGGGTAGATTTATAGGAAATTATTACTATTCATTGTTTCGTTGTCGAGGTTAATTTCAGTTTTCAAAAGAAAAAAAGGTTCTACGGAGTTTGCCCTATTTCAAAGCCGTTTTGTTATGTAAATATTAAATGTCTACAGGGTAAGGTAGTAACGGAAATGAGCCTTGTTTTAAGTTAAAAAAAAACACAATGCAACACATTAAAAAATAAATAAAATACATAGTCGGTACCTATTTATACATTTTTAGTAAAATTGTGCAATTCAATATTATTGAGTTTTTATGTAATGCAGTAAAATTTGTTACAGTTTATTTATGTAAATATATATATTTCTATTTAAATTGCTTTTGTTAAGGGAAGTAAGAAGGGTATATCTTTTATAAATTCTCCTCTGTCTACATTTTAAACGATCTACATCAAAAGTATTATTTTTTTTTTGCTTAATAATGGTTTAATGTCTGTATATAACTTAAAATAAATTATAACACTTTGTCAACATTATTATTCCAAATTGTTGTTAATTATTCTAAAATGTTTGTAGAGTTATTAATGGTTTTTTGTTTCGCTTTGTCAGGCGTATTAGCTCTAAATTTCAAATTCGTAAAATGGATTCCATTTTATTTGCGTTACAGAGAAATGGATTCAAGAAGATGGGATAGAGTGCCTTAAATAACGCCAAGAGATTTGTGCCATTATCGTACATACCTATATGAAGGGGTTTTTTTTTTCGTGTAAAAAATTTTCTCTAAATTTCACCGACAAAATTCATGTTAAATTTAGATGAATATTCTTATTTTGTTTACACTGCAGTTTGTATTTTCATATAATTTCTAAACCTCTAAATACACATAATTAAAATAGAGGCCTAATATATCCAGACTGAAATATCTATTTGAACGATTATTAGAAAATGGGGTTTGACTGTAGGCATTTTGTTAACATGTTTTGGGATTTAATCGATCAAAATTTATTGGCTCGAGCTGTTGATCTACGTTTTTTTTCGACTATGTGTAGTGAGTTTTGATCCAGTTTCCTGTTGACGTAGGCAAATAAATAATTATATTTTGAATTCTTTTTGTTGATTCGTGATCAAAATGAAATTTTATGGATTAATTTTGTTCTGATTTATACATATAATGACATATTAATTCTAGACTTCGAGATTCATTGTTTTCCGCTTTTATCACATTTTGGGATGTTACATTAACATAAATACCTTAGCATTAAGTAAAGTTAAGAATTGAGTTCATATTTTTGAAAAAAAAAAGATTTTTAGAGAATTCACCCATTTACGGTACCTTTGTGTTACTTTAAATGGGCATGTTAGCCGATAAATTCAGCCATTGGGGATCCTCTGGCTTCATACTCGGAATCTTCAAAAAGTGAATATCTCGTATCCGTAAGCAAAATCTGGAACTCGTTATATCTAGATCCAGATGAACCCATGAACGATTCTGCATTAGGGAAATGAATTTTCTTAAACGAAAACTTCCAAAATTAGAGGCAGAAGAGACGCAAAAAAGTTGAAAGGTTTTTTTCATAAACGTATATTTTAACATTCGGTAGCTTTAAAGTCCTATTATTGAAAATCTAAAATTTCGGTTAGACTGAATGAACATGAAAATAACATATCGGAAGAAAATACGTTGTGATGTAGCTTTTATAAATGTATCTCGCAAAAATGATCTTTTCTGTTAAAGAAACTATAAATAATTCCATTCGGAGCTTCCTTTGGATAAACAGACTTGAAAACGATAGAGACATTTTAGATATTGCCGAAACATTGTATAAAATAACAAATAGATGACACACTTATTGATTGATTGAAAATACATGTCTTTGCAATTATTGTTTTCCAATTGTCATTTAACTGGAAAACCGTCGCAATTAGCGGTTATTAACCATGTTCGTTTTTTGACTTTTTTTTAATTCAAAAGTATAATTTTTGTAACAGCAAAAATTGCGGTGTCGAATGTCATTTATGTGAATTTATAGCCTTAGTTTGCCCAATGCGTAAAATGAACGCGGATGATCCCTGTTCGTCCATTAATATTTTCGTTTAAAATTTTAAAGGACAGAAATATTAACAGGAAAAAATTTTAAAATTTTTATGTGGCTAAAAGTCGGAAGGATCATAACAATATTTTTAAATTAAAAAGACTCATTAAAGTAGAAGATGACAGGATAAATCAATTTACATACTTTATTATGATTTTTTGTGTGAAAACTGTTTCACATATAAAGCCAGTCTTACACCCAGGAAACAATTGACAACATATAGCATGCTGCTGTGTGCGGGAATGTTATCGATTGCCAATCATTGATACCCACGCAACAAATTGCCTTCAGTGCACTCGTTCGTATGCTACATGTTACTAGTTGTTGCTTTGCTGTAAGGCCGGCTTAACGCCCTATTTTATGATGATGAAAAATATACCGATATGTTAAATAAGAATCATAAAAACAAAACATCTATGTATATTACATATGGCTTTTTGTAATGTTATTTTTAGAATCATAACGTAAAGAAAATGTTGCATTATATATTTAAGGTGCTTTTCTTATTTCTATTTTCTTATTTATCAATTTGAATGCTTTTATTCAATTTCCGCCTAAATTTTACAGATTGCGTTAATGATTAATTTTACTCCATACTTGGTAAGTCACAAAGATAAGAAAACAATCAGTAAAATTCTAAATTTGGAGTTACTAATTGGCACGTATTAGAATGTTTATTTTTAAATTAAATATGTCGTAGGTAAATTTTACAAACTCCGCAGTAGGTTAATTAGGTAACTTTAAAAATAAAACAGATAGAGACTTAATTCCAATGCCAAAATGCTAATTTTAGCACCATATTCTAATTGTTCATATAAGGATTTCTTTATCTGCGTTTTTCATGTGAAATACTGGAAGAAATGCATTTATTACAAATCTTGCACTAAAGATTTCATCGACGAAATGGTCAAACACTTCAAACAGCAACTTTCTTACCATTTATGTCTATTGGAAAGTTTTTACTGTCGTTGGCTCGCAGTTTTCCAATTTTAATGATGGCCATTTATTAATATAAAGCCGATTTTATTCGATGCTCAGCATTTCATATTTATCACAGTTTTACAATTTGAAATGGAAAACTTTTCGACTAAATCGTGAAATAGGTTTTAATGGCACGAATTATAGCAAATCTATTAGAATTTTTGTGTTTTTCCTTTCGCAAAGTTTTAAATTTTATTGAATTCCAGTAGTTTTCAGTTTGAACTAATTCATTTCTCGCATTCTTTTGATAATTGTGTATGATATGTCGTCTGTAGTGTGGTACACAACGTACGGAATTATTTGGAAGCGGAACTCTTGTTCGTTTTAATTACTGAATAGCAGCTGGCTAAAGGAAAAACTGGAAAAGTAAAAATTAAAAAAAAGACGAATTATATTTCAAAAAGGTCCTTACCAAATATACACGAGGAAATGTGTTTTGCGAGAAGAAATATTTCCTTGACATATTGCTAAAGTTTTCCCGAAAAGAGGCAAACAACAACAAAGACGTTAAGTGGAATACACTTTTCCCACTGGATTGTGTAATTCGTCATGTTTTTATGTGTATTTTTGTAACTTTTGCAAACATAAATAGATGATGTTAATATTCTTAATGAGTGCAAGATGCAGCAGTTAAAAAATCTTTGAAAGAAGACAAACAAAAGATTTCTTTTGTCTTGTCTTGCTATAGGAAATTGTCTAATGCGTAGTTCAGGCGCAGGGGACTATTAAAAATGTCAAGAAATGTGCTCTTATGGTACAACTATCGTAATTTTATGGACGATTATGGAAAAATTATTACGTGCCAAGTGGCAGTTGCATGGGACCGTCCCTGTCAATATTCCAATAAATTCTCGAAATTAATATATCGTCAGCAAATAATAATTTATTACAACAAATTCTCTCTCTTTAACGGTATCGACAATTAATTACGAGTCATCGCTGCTATTGACCCGCGATTAGCACGCGAACGCTAATACAAATCCGTCACATTTGTTTGAGTAAACTTGGCCGTGAAAAAATATACCGTGCCTAGGTCTGGTAGGTAAACTGGCCGTTTGCCTTTCCAACGCGTTCTACAGGAAGATAAACGTGCACAGGTAATCTGATACCTTTACCTGAATTGTCATAAGTTCAGTGGCGTACTCATAAGGATTGTTGTTATATTTTTTTCACAATAATTATAAAATAAAAGTTTTTTAAGGAGATATATAATTTTAGAACGTGAAATTATAAATTATTAGTAAATATCAACAGTCAATTGATAAACAAACCTTCGCGATTGTTCTTGTAGTTTTTACTAATTTACTATTTTGTATTTAAACTTTATTTTGTATGCTCAAATTTTTCAAAATTTGTATTGAAGCGTCATTAGATGTAGTTTGTAATGAAATTATTTTGACCCCTGCACTGTCAAGATAGCACGTCCCACCTTTGGCCTTACCTTAATACCACCGTACTCCCTCTTTAACAGCTTTCTACCTCCCTTGTGAAACTTTAAGCTAAACTTTGAGCTGTCTGGTATCGTTCGTAGTGTTATTTATTCGTTCAAAAATTGGCATAATTTATTATTCATTTTGTGCACGTTCTTATCCGCGACTAAATGAAATGGATGTATGAATAAAATAGTAGAATTTCAATGTCGTTTTAGTAATACTTGTGGACTTCGGAAGACTAAGTTCGGTTCTTTGCCGTTCGTGGCGTTCAGATCGTTTTAACGGTCAAACCGGTTGTCAGTTGAAAAGTTGCCGCGTTTATTCGACGTGCAGCTGCCGCGCCGTACGGAGATTTAACTTTGTGTGTGTGTATGTGTTTGCGAAAGGAAACTGCGAAGTTTTTCCGCGCGCCAAAGAAAAACTTTATTTTATTTGGGATTTCTTTGAATGACAAAAACTAGCAACGCGTTTTCAGTGGCTTGTTCGTCCATAAAACTTGTTCGTTTTTGGGATAGTTGTTGTTGTAAACAGTGAGAGTTTTTCTTAGCCTTCTGGAACTGGAGTGAAAGTTTTTCAAGTCTGGATTTATTTTTCCGGTTCAAGCACCATGGAGTTAGTTCTGAAAAATATAGGGCATAATGCACAGTAAAACTTGTCTGTGATTTGAACAAACGTTTTTTTTCTTTTTGACTATTGTTTGTTGAGCGCTAGTGAATGAACTTTTAATGATGGGCCTCGCAACGGATTTCCCTTTGAGGATTGTAACAATTTTCATATTAGGTACGTTTGAAGATGAAAGGTTTTTTTTATTGAAATAAACCGCATGTAAGTGCACTGCAGTGCACTTAATCTTTGCATTTAACCTTTATGAGCATGCAATAAATAATTGAGACAATTTCTTTAAAAGTATTCGTACTCGTTATAAATTGCTGCGTAATCTGAAGGTTCTGGAGGTATTTAAAGGTGTAATGAATCATTTTTTTCGAAAGTCGCATTACCAGCTCTTTAGTCAACGTCCATATAACATATTAAACAACTTTTGTATTAATTACAAAATCCCATGAGTAATGAGTTTATTTGTTTAATATTGTTTTGTAATTATTATATATAGTTCATATTCCATGCAAAGAATGCACATCAGCATTAGGAAATCTAAAAATACATATGATAAATTCAAAATTTTGCCAAACTAAAACTAACTTTAATATATTCCTTGGCCCCAATAGTAATATCTCGATCTAGTATGAAATGAGAAGACAAAATAGGCAATTGCATGACCAACAAATGTACATTTGTTATCCAAGCTAATAAGGCTATTTAATAAGATTAGGAACGGTGGCGGAATTGTTGAGGTTTCGTTATACAATTTAACAAAGCGCAACGATACTTCGATAAAAAAAATATATCGTTGCATTAGGTTAGGAAGGTATTTTACTGTCGTTATCGAATGGGCCGTTACGAAAGTAAACCGAACAATAATCTTCCGATAGTGTTTACAATAATCTTCAATATTGGTTCACCTTAATAGTTTTCAAAATAACTTTTCTGGCATTAAGGTTTGATTGTTTTTAAATTTCCGTTGTAAAGGTAAAAAAATTGCGTGTTTCTCTCGTATAAAACAAACGAATTTTCCGATTTTACTTTATTATCCCATATTTTCTTTATTAGCGTTCAGAAGGAATGAGCTATAAAGTCTGCATGTAACCGAAATTCCCTAGATTTATGATTTATTTATCCAAATTGTCTAATACGAAATTGTAGTAAGCTTATGAAAAATGTCAATTTCTGATAGAAATTTTAATATATACTGCAAAATGGATATTATCTAATGGACAACTGTAAAATTATTGGGGCAAACAATTTTGCTTTTGAGGAATAAAAACTTATATATATAAAAAACTCCGCTCCTAATTGATCAGTTGTGTCATTACACAATAATTAGTACAATAAGCATTTTCATGGTCTTTGTCTCAGTACTGTTTGCATTTGTATTAACTCGCATTTTACAATACCAGTAGAATCATCACTGCCAAATGGAGTTTTCATTTCTTTTTGGGACGTATCTCGAAATTAAATCGTTAGTCAAGAGCACGAACAACACATTAATGTGCGATTTGCATTAAATTTAGTTAAAAATCGCCCTAACCAAGTTAATGTTTTTTTTTTTCGGTTACTTTGATGGATTAAGTTGTTTCTCATTGTTAACCATTTAACAATAATTTTTTTATACAAATTGTCTTGAGTGATAGTCGAAAATCGTGAAGGAATTATTTGATTTCGCTTTCTTTAATGAAAGTTATAATAAGAAATATAAAGAGAACCTGAAACTTGTAAATCTTAAAGTAACTGCATATAAGATCGATTTTAATTGAATTCAAAGTAAAAGTAGCTTTTAAATTTTAAACTTACGTTCACCTGTATACAGTTATTTCTCTAATTGACTATATGAATAACCATTTTCGCATATTATGAGGCAACTAACTAAAATTAACATTAAAATTACATTAAAGTTCTCTAATGCACATTTTCTTACATTTAAATCTCCTTTTTTTTTATGTTGAATAACTATATTTCTTGTATTTGGTTTAAAAACGAAATGATGATGGTCCGATTTTGCTTCGTCACTTCAAAATAATTACCTTTTTGTTGCAAATCAAAAAGTAGAAACCGTGATATTGACCATCACGAAGTTTTAATCCGTAAGACAAACATATCGAAACAATTTAGAAAGTGATTTTTTATTTATTTTCAACGCTTTAAAGCGAGTTTATCCAAAAAACAAGTCTGTATATTCAAGGCAGCAACGAAAGCTGACGGAGGGCTTTTTTCAAAGAAATCGTGCTTACAATACGTTTTACATTAAAGCAAGAATTAAAGTCCTGACTTGCTGGGTTAAGGATCTTAATACTAATGTAGAAAGCTAAGGCATTAAAAATGTAAAAGGAAAACCTCTCGTTTACAAATCCTGCGCAGGGAGCTTAAAACTGAATTTTTTTTCTTGGTTGTTCTAAAAAAAAAAGTACAGAGATTAATCGTGCCTCCAGTTCTCAAACAAAGCACCTCCCGGTTTACGACAAATTGTTTGGTGTGTTGCATAAACAGCGCCTCCAATTTGCTAAAGTGGCTTTCGCGTAGCCGCCTCGCTTTTTTCCATATTCGTTTCATGTTTCCCGTTACACAGGGGACTGTTCTGGCTTTAGCAACAATTTCGACGCCATTAACTTCTTTTAGAGCTGGGCTAACGATTGGAAGTTATTACCGAACACCTGTTAGGAGACTTTAGCATGTCAAATGACACTTTTCGTTTTTTTTTTTACACCAAGAATTAGCATATTTATTAGGCCCAAGCGTGAGCATTAAAAATTAGCGTTTTTTTACGTATACACGACCCAAATTCTAGGGACTAAAAGCCCACTCCTTGGACACCAATGTATTATTAAAAGTGACCTTTTTCGCGATGAACTGTCACGATATTTACCCGTAAAAAACGCAACTTTATCTTTTTTAAATAACTAAAATATTTTTTTTATATTCGTCGAACGATGCTAAAAAAATAACTTTGGGCGGCCTAACGAGGGCCCCGAAGTGAAGAAAACCGCTACCTGACCTCGCGCTGGCCCCCTCAGCATCCGGACCATTTTTCCTCTCTTCTCTGCATACAGCCGTTAATACACCTTCTCTTTTCAATAGTCACATGTGTGAGGCGAGTCGCGTGTCCTTTTTCTGAGCTTCCAACTGGCCTGGATTTATTCGAAAGTTGTCTTTATTATACAGGGTGTTCCACGACGTAAAGAACAGATATCTCAATAATTATTAATCTTATCGCTAGGAAAAAAGTATCAAAAATAATATATGTATAAGTACTTTATTTTTTCAACTCGTTAACTTAAACATTTTTTTTCTTTATACGGAGTAAAAAATAAAATTTTAATCAGATACTACAACTTTGTTCTTTTAAATATATATAACATCCCATATATTATTACTTTTTCGGACTCTTCACAATTTTTGTTAAAAAAATACCATTTACACTATAACTTTTATTATTCTGTTATTCATTTCTTATCGTCCGTGGAATGTATACAATCACGTCTCGTAATAACGGGTTTTTTAAAACTATTTTTAGAAACTTTATAAAATTCAATTTTTACTACAGCTTAGGGCACAGGTATCGCTCAAATTGGGGAAATTGAAACTACCAAAACTTGGTATGCTTGGTTGAAAGAGTCATAAAAGCGACTCAAGAATCATAAAAACCGCACATGCTATTTAGATTATTAAAATAGTATGAATACTTTAAACAAAGAGCTTTGTTGTAAGTTGTAATGAAGAATTTTCCATGCAAGTAGTTTGGAAAAGTTGTTCGTCATTATTTCGCAATTTTGTTACGTGAACTTCTTCGCAACGTACTCAGAGGTTAACACGATACTTTAATAGCTACCTAACAAGGTAGGCAAGTTTCATTAACTGTTGTTCCTTAAAATTGACCCCATAGTCAGATCTAATTTAGGTTGCGATATAAAAACTAAACATTTTATACCAGAGACCTTATGGAGTAGATTCAATTGTAATGACATTCATACTCTGCTTCACGTCTCATGAAGAATACACCGAACAATACGAACTGAAAAATATCTATGCATCCGAAATGAGAATACCTTCTGCACCTTTTCGCTTCGTATTATTATAAAGTACATTATGCATAAATGTTTAAACCACGAGAATTTGCAGCATCACATTCAAACCGTTCCCGTTTTTCTCATATTTCATTTCTTTAGTAAATATTACACGTTTTTCGCGAAATATACGAGTGAGTGCAAATCCGTTTTTTGCTATCTGTCGATGAGATCCTCATATATTTCTGAATAAAATATTTTGTAACGAATCGAAAAATTTTCTTGCTCTATTCGACGAACTTTCTCTAACAATATCAATTTATGTATTACACACTTCTGTTTCTCTTTACGTAGGACTGGATATTTCGAAATTTATATCCCTTTAAACTGAATGTAGAAAGCAGAACAAACAACAATTATATTTTAGGGAATATTATCCCAAAACTAACCCTTAGTTGAATTTGGAGTTTTGGGATGTTATTATTTATTACCTTTGGCTAAACTGGCGTTGATGATAAGCCGAACACAAAGTGTCTTTCGCAGATCCCTCACAAGAGAGAACGTTTTTAACCTACGTATGTGCATATATGTAAACTCATTTGTGCTGAAGATTATCAAGTTAATATTTTTGATTCATTTTAAATTTTAGTTAAAAGGTATGGTGTTAAAATACATGTTTAAGCAGGATAAATCGTGACGGATTATCGGCCACTGTGAATGTAAAACCGTAGGGATTAATATCGAATTTTCAAGATCACATACGGGTTTTTTAAATTCATTGGAAATATAGGGTATATTGATTTATTCCAAAAAAAGGACAGTTTTAACTGGATTAAACAGTGTATTTTTTGTAGTCTTTTTATATGAAGGGGTAATAGTTGAGAAGTTTCACATGTCTCTTTCGGATTTATTTATCTCCTCAAGAAATCCCTCAGACCCCAAGGGCAAATATGTATAAAAACTTTATTTTACATATATCTTTTCAAATTCCCAAACAAAAAGGCACCTTGTAACGGGGAAAAATTGCTACATTAATGGCCAAAGACTAGATAAAACGCGTAATAAATATAGTCTTAACGGGGGTCTCGGTAAAGTTAAAACAATTTGAACAAATTAACTCCATTTATTGAGGTAATAACCCTCTAAAGCGAGACGAATTCCATGGGTACATGAAGGAAAATTAACTAAAAACCGAATATTTCCGCAAGGATAATTCCGCAAAAGGATAACATGTATTTAATCTCATATTTGAGACCTGGATATATAAATGGCACCGATTCTGAGTGTTCCTCATTTTCCTTGGCAATATACTATACTCCCTACATATGGAAATACAGGTTAATTTTCTTTTGCTTCGGTTGATCTTAGGCTTGAGAACACTCATACAGCATTTAATTCAATCCATAATTTAATGTAAATATCACATAGAAAGGGGAAGATTAGAAGGGTGGTTTTTGAGGTTTAATAATACTTTGTGGTATTTTAAAACAGCTTTCTCATTAACTTTTCCTATGGTTGACGTGTACGTTTAATAACGGAGAATTAAGTTATAAAACATTCAAAGTTCGATGCCAATATTAATGGCAGGAACTCTTTTTTTCCATTTTAAATGATTTTTCAAACCAGAAACACAATTAAAAATTTATAATTTTAGAAATTTCCGAGACCATGAATTTTCCTAGCTGAATATGTTATTACATTGAAATTTTAACCCTTTCCTTCGAATTTTCCAGAAAAGATAAGATTGCTTCTAATTAAGTTTCACGTTTTTCTAAAGCACGTCTGGCTGTTGCTTGGAGGAGTCAGTGATTCCTTCAAATTAATTCTTTGATGGAAATAAAATAAAAAAGGATGTCTATTTTAGCGAAATTAAATTTGTCCATTACCAAGCGACCTTGCGCATTGTATCTCTCCATGTGTCTCCCTGGAACAATTAAATTTCCGTTGGGATGGGAGCGCAAAAGTGCAGCCGGTGAACGCAGAGTACTCCAATGGCACATTTTTCCCAAACGGGCGAGTCATTAAAAAATATATTTTTTACGAGATTCATTATTATTTACAGTCTAACTCGGTAGACGTGTCTAAAAATAAAAAAAAGAAAACCGTCCAGTTATTAACAGAAAATTACCTCCCACCCCTGGAAAAATCACTTTTTCGTTTCAACAGTCCTCTTAAGGGGGTCAAAACCGACGCGTCATCGTTTTCCCGGAGGTATTTCGGTCCATGTCCTTTCGCTTCGAGGCCGGCTGTTTTTCTGGGTGTCAGACTTTTCAACTTTTTACCCGATTTCGGCTTTTGGTTGACAGAATTGGATAGTTTCTTAAAGGGATCAGATCTGGGTTTTCGCCCGCAAAACAATACACTTTTTCTAAAGAAATTTATCAAGAAAGCCCATTCTAGAAATGTTCCATGAAAATGAAAGAAGCCTATTGATAGATTTTAGTAAATAATATTTCTAAACATCTGCTGGTCCGAGTAAATATTAGTGCAAAGTACCTCCGGGCAAATTTTGCCATTCGAACGTTTTATCATTATGGATGATTTTAAATTTTGATGTTTACTGGCGTACAATTTAATGACTTTACGAGTGGCCCATCTGCTTTGAATGGCCGACATCCAATGATTATTTCTGATAACACTTATTGCTCGTGGTCGTTAAATTATTCATCAATTTGTTTATTGTCGCAGTTTTCACAGGAAAAATCCACGATTTTAGTCTTCTTTAGTTAAAAGTTGGAAATTTTGATGTAATACGTACAACTCGTAAAATATTTAAGGTTAATAAATTCGTGGTGGCACACGTAAATTATTCACAGAGACATTACGACAGAAGGTGTGACTGTGAGTATGTATGTGAGTCAAATTTATTACGTTAACATGTGAGAGAAGTGCAATGAAGTTGCACCATTATACGCCGAGTTAATCTGGCGGGAGTCGCTCATTCGACACATAATGCACTCAAGTGGCTGTAAAGGCAACTCCTCCAACTTCTCATACTATATTTATAACGGAAGCCAATCTGGTTTAAACTCAAAACGTCTCCGGGTTTGAACGTTTAATTGCTGTTTCTCGCCGTTTGCCATGCCACTTTTTCACGTAAAATAATTCTTAATATTCGTGTATGAGTTGCGTAATGGTTCGGTCTGGTTATGGTTTGCTAACTGCAATTATTTTTGTTTCGAATTACGAAACATGATTTAAATCACGCTCTACGTGGCTGAACTAGGGCCTATGCATATTTTAGTATTTACGTTTTGTACTTTATGTTTATTTTCTATCAGTCAGCAGTATTTACTATATCGATTCAAGGTTAAAATTTAACGGAAATGATGTCTATGAACATTCTGGTAATTCGAGAAATGTCTCTGCAACAACAAAGTCTTCTTTTGCATACGTTGTTGCTTTTACGAATCCGATTTAAAAGAGTTTAAAACGCAAATTTCTCTTTCAATTCCAATTTGCACGCGATAATCGCGTCACGTATAATCTGACACGGTTAATTCTCTTGTCTGTCAGTTTCGGAACTCTGCCATCCGCATCTGACGGCTCTATCTTTTCATTTAATTCTCCTACATGTAATTCCTGATTTCTCCACATAGATATGTATGATCAAGGCTTAGTAATTGGGCGAATTATTCATCATCTGAAAATAATTTGCACAAAATTTCAAAAGGGAAAACTAATGGTGCAAATGAAGCTATCAAAATCTAACACCCAGACGCAATCGTTACTGAATTTTTCAAACATTCTCCCTGCGGATAAATATTGCCGCTTGCAAAGTGAAATATTCTACATTTTTGTTACTTGTGTCTTGAGAAATGTTTGTATAAATTTGGACCTTTCAAACGTGAACCGATTTCTAGCCAGCGAAATTTCCAGTGCAAATACATTGAGAATTGAATAAAAGAGGTTTATAACTTTTCTTCGAATTTCTAATCTTTTACAATTGTTGTCTATTAGGAAATGTCTTAATAATAAAATGTTAATCAAAGGAGTGTCTAACAATGAATCGAGGGACGACGTTTTGGCGTTCTGCGACCGCTTGTGTGTTGTTGTAGTTATTGTTGCTGCTGCTTATTCTTCCTTTGTTAGCCAATTGAGAATCACCGCCATTGTAAACAGTTATTACGACCTAACTATGGGAACATTTCATTGTTTTCCACATAAGTTGCATGGTCCCTGCCTCGAAAAGGCCATTCTTTTATTCACATGAAATTAAGACGGTCTTATCGACTACAACCAACTTTAGTTTGGAATGAATATTTAATTCTATAATGGATAGATCGTATGTATAAATTGTTAGTTCCAGTTGCTTTTTGTCGTTTCAATTGAACAATTCCAAACCAAGAAGTATACTCTACGAATTTCGTCTAGAATTTCAAACATTTCAATTTATTTTTTTTCGTTTATCTCAATTCTTATAAGCAGGGGCGAGATATCTGGTTAACCGAAAATGCCCATAAAAGTTTTCCGTCAAATAAAATTCCGCGAAAATCAGCTGTTTGGAATGCCCGGCATGCACCTAAATTTAATCTAAATCCATGCAAAATAGCGCCGAGGAAATAAAATTTGTCGGGAAACCACGAATTCTCCAACTTCGGAAAAGTTTAGTTGAACATTTTCTCCGGACTTAATCGTAGTCCAGGCCCGTGTTCATTTCATAAAAATCGATTTAGTTTAGCTTCGTTTTCTTTCAAATAATACGAATTTTACGAGAAATGGTTCGAAATATTATTTAACCATTAAAATCAATGACAGAGTCCGACCCGAAAAATTCAAAGCTTGCCTTCTTGTAAAAGCTGTTCCTTCGAGGAGGAATTCGGCAAATCATTACCATATTGACAAAAGGCGGGCTTCCTGCCAGTCCAACATAATTTGAATATAATCGCACGTACACGACACCGAGAAGCATCTAAAACGTTCACGATTTGCATCCATATTAGAATTTACAAGTTCTGCCATCGTTTACCCGAATTATCATTTCGGATACCGGGTATTGTCTGTGAAATTTACGTTTTCTCTTTCACTGATAAGCTCCAATAACGAAATTTTTCGGTTTAAAATAATTTATTGCTTCTGCAAGCTCGCCTGCAAGTGAGAAAAATTAAATTTGTCTCGCTTTTTTTTAAATTAAAACGACCGAGTCCAGTGTGCAACATACAAGCTGAAGTTTAATCAAAATAGGGTGCAGGCAGAAACTCCTGCTGCTATTTTTCCACACATTAGACGTACCCTAACTTTTCTCCTGCCACGTTCTCGTTTGGAAGGTTGATTTTTTTTATCTTCTCAGAGGAGACACTGATATATGAATATGTGCAGTTTAAAAGCCAATTTAAAAGTTTAATTTTGAATGCGAGATATATGGCAAAAGTACGCTTCTTGAGGGTATTTCAAACTTTAATAGTTTTCTTCATTTTCCCTAAGCTCAGCCCATTTTTTCAAATTTTATAGTTTCTTTTTGATAAAGGGCTTTTTAACATTTTTTTTATTGCAAACAAGTTGCATTACATTTTTTTTATTGGGTCATAAAACTTGTATGGGATTTTTTTTTAACTTCCGGAGTCGTTACGGACTACTTTGTTTTTGTTTATTTTTCGCGTTTGCTGAAATATTGCAATTGAAGAAGGCGAGCGTTTCTTTGCAAAGATAAATACCCAAACTCCGGCTACTTCGGGTGTATATTTTGATTAAAATATCTTAAAATTATTGCCCAAAATTTTCGATTAAAAGAACTCAATTTAAAGTTGATGCCAAGACCCACAGAGCACTTTTCCAAATTATGTCGGCTTTAAAAGAAAGTTTTCCAATTTCACTTTTCGTCTTCTTACCGATGTGTTTATCGACTTTTATATTAATTTAGCTCCACAGAAATTAACGGCATTAGAGTAAATAACAGACTTTTTTCACATTAATAATCCATTTAGAAAAATATAACATTTGAACTCGCCAATTCCATTTGATAATTACCCAAAATAATGGTTAAATATTACTAGAATTGCATGTCGCAATACTTTTTTCTCTGTTGGGGGAAATGTCTTCTCTTCACAGACAGTTATTAGCTGGTACTCGACGTCAAGTGAAATTCTCAGCTTTTGTTGCATGAGGATAATCGCCGTTTAAATTCGTTTCGGAAATTTTTTCACTAGCAATTAACTTTACGTGATTAAAAATTGGCATTTCAAACAATAGAGAAGTAGTTGGGGCGTTTACCAGGTTAAAATTTATTGAGTCATGCATTTTCGAAAAGAAAGAGTGGTTTCTTTGAACAGCAATTAATTTTGGAACATGGCCTTTCCAAAAATACTATTTACATATATTGAATGTCTGGAAGCCAATTCTTAGGATTCTTTATTATTAAAATATCAGAGACGTTCCTGGAATATCGTTTGCTCGAACAGAGAGTTTAATGTAAATGCAATTTGGCGGCTACAACACTGTTTGAGGAACTTTTTTACGTTCTTTTTACGAGCGTCATCGACGCCTTTTCTGGGTACAATAAAAAGGTTATTTTAGGAATCTGCAATGCGCGGATTTTTAAATTGATTCGCCGATTAAGACTCCGAGAAAATTAAATCGGTTTCCAGGCTTCCACCTCGTCTGGGTAAACACCATCTGATTTATCTGCTTTCCACCGTTTAAATAAATCTACTTATGCTTCATTGAATCTGGAAAGAACGCCCACGCGTACAAAAAAAATTACACTGGAAATACTAAAAACCAATTAAATTAGATTGCTAAACACGTTCCAGAATTTACGGCTTGAAGGAGAATAAAATAAAGTTCATCATAAAACCGAATGTAAACTGCTAACAACCAGAGCAATAAGAACAGAAGTAAAATCGTCTCGTAAAATAAAAATAAACGCTTTATTAAGGGTGATCTCTATCATTATCATTTTTTTCCCATTTTTTTCTTCGTTTCATTATTCAATCGTGAAAATGTTAAACCTGCTGAAAACATCAGCAGCACCAGTGTTACAATGGGATCCACAGAATAAAAGCGCTCTCTGCTCCTCCTGACCTTCCCATTGCCGGTTCTTCTCAAGTAAATTTCCGGATTTTATTAGTGTAAGTAGAATTATTTCTGCCTGCTCTGTGCCAAAACGAATTTTAAAGTTTTATTTTCTGAGGAACGTTGTAAAAGCTCATGCTACCGAGTTTCTTTCATTGGAAATTTATTTTATTAGAACGGAACCGAAATCATATTCGGATAATCGCTGCGTTTTTTCACTTGTCCAAATGTTCAGAAAAGTTTTTTGTTTTTTTTTAACGAAAATTCATCATCGTTTCTGTCGAATGTTTTCAGTTCAAAAGCAAAGCCATCTATTCTTTTTTTCCCCAAATATGCGAGAGAAAAAATCGGTTGAACCACTTTTTTTAAACCATTCCGGCCATACGAGATAAGCGGATAAAAAGTCTTTTAGCTCGACCTAGAAATCTCCATTTCTTAAGCCTACTGGGCGATTCAAGTTACTTATTGAAAAATCATAATAAAACAAGCAATCATTAACCTATTTTTAATGGTAATTCCAGAACCACAAAATTAGCTCAACAACAGTTCCATTTGTTCCGTTATGACATCGTTTAAATCAAACTACAAAAACCCAATAAGGCTATCTGAATGCTTCATTGATTGAAGATGTGGCTTTCTTTTTATATTGATCGTCTTTAATATATTAATGTATATTTTCTTTGTTTTAGGTAAGATGGTGATTCGGCAACGTATCTGTAGAATCTATAGAAACTGTAAGTGTCTTATTTCTTACTTTTCTTTGGGCTTTAACTCAAATTTAATTAAAGGAAGTGCGTGTTCGATATAAAGCCCATCGATCACATTTTAAGGTTGAATTAATGAAAAAATACGCCGCCGCGTTGTTACGCGTCATCGCTTTCAAAAGGCGAAGAAAAAATCACGCTTTCCCTCTGGTGACTGAACTTAATATTCTAATTGATTTATTCGAGGTTTGTCTTTCCGCTCTTTTACGTTCCATTTCGACTGGGAGCCGCTCAATTGAATGATTCGAAACGAAGTCCACTCAATCGAACTTGAAAATAGTCCAATGCAAAACCTTTCTCTTCTTATATTTCTAATTTTTTTTGTTAAATATTAATGCCAAATGGGAAAACATACAAAAGCAAATATCGATACATGTAATACATCTCTAATTCAGTTCCTCTCGAGCGTGAAAATCGTGTTTGGAACGTTCGACTTTCTGACTCGGCTCATTTTTTTTTCTCTATTTTGATCACGTGTTCGGCCCCAAGCGGTTTTTAATGGTCCTCATCGGCTAACCGCCATCGGGTACCCAATTATTAGACCGAAGGTTCAGTATAATTTTTCCTGTTGCCTTCATTATTACCAGATTAAATTTCTAAAATAGCAGGGGCAAGGCTTCTTTAAAATTAAGGTGTTTCCTTGAAACATTGAGCCATTTGCCATTTAGACTTATCATAATTATACAGTCAAATTCTCAGTAAAAACTTTACGAATTGCCACTACTTTCTTACTGCGGCTTACATTTTAACGGTTAATGACATTCAATCAGGTAGGGTATGGTCAACCAAATTTGGTTAGAATGTCACTGGTGGTTTGGAAGTAAAAAATAAAAGTCTTAAAATTTTGCATTTTGTAATGCTTTCTATTTCAGAAATTAAAGTCATCAGACCCTATGTTTATTTGGCAAAGTCACCTTGTTTTTGAATAAAAAATGCGCTCGTAAATTATTTACACGAGATTTCTAAACACCCTGTATATAAAACTTTCAATATTCATAATTAATTGCAAAACCCTTGGATTTCCTGCTGATCAGTAGGTAATTATTGTGTATACGTTTAGCTGAGCCAGGAATAAAATGGCACACAATAAAAGAGATCCAGTTGAAGATTTGGTTTTGCATTACCCATTGTCACTTCCTGCATCTAGGATCGTATATCGCCTCATAAAATCTATTTAGACTTTCTGTTGTCGGATTTTTACGACCTCGAACAAGTTTTCATATACATGAAGTCATAATTTTGTCTACTTTACGCTTCCAAAAGGATTATTTTTCAAAAAGAATCCTGCAAAAATTTTATTAGGCGGTTGGATAAACCTTTCTGCTATTAATTTTGTATTTTATCTCTTTTTTTTTGTTTTTTTCAATTATTTATTCAACGTTTCATTTCACTTCTACAATTTTGAAGAAAAACACATTTAATATTACCCTTAACATGAGTCAGTGTTCAGTTTGAGTAAAAAATATCCTTATTTGCTATTCATTATAGTTTTTTTCTTTATTTTCCTTCCGGTCGCTGTGTGCCTATAATGATCTCGAGACACATTTTTACACAAAAGCTTTCACACAGGCATCTTTTAAAGGAAATGGTCTGGAAGTAACGAGAAGACTAATGCTGCAAACTTCAAACAACCAAATCTCCCTTATATTCACCGTTGCTCTGAAATATATATTTAACTTCTGTTTAAGACGGCAAAATTTATTTTTATTTTAGGAACGAGATTTTATGAGGGTTTAACGTGAATGCATTCTTAAGGTAGGTCTTTTTCAAACCGGTCCGAAGGTTGTCTTTTTTCCTTCACTCCCTAATTTAACCAACAATTTTGTTCGGATACTATTTTCGGATGAATATCGTGTTTTCTATACGATATCGTGTCTAATTACACACAAACATGAATTTGAAATAAATGACACAATTGCTTTACTCACACATAAACTAAAGCTTTGTCAGCTTCCATTTTCCACGTTCACATTCAATGTCCAAAATAACCAAGTTGAATGTCCATTCTGGAAAGTGTTGACAGTTCGCATTCTCTCGCCACAGCAAAGTTTCTCCTTCTCTACTGGATATTGTAAGAGTGCACAATGGGCCGTGTTTATTTTCCTTGAAAACACGTAGGTAATTTTCGGCTACGATTATTATTTATTCCAACGATTTAGTTAATACTCTAGTAAATACAACGAATAGTTGCAGCAACAGTAGTTTCTTGCAGTGCAAGCTTTGCAATTTGTCTTCCTTTTCAGAACCTAGCTCAGTTTAACAAGTTTTTGTTATGTGAGAAACATTGTTAGTTGTGTACAAATAACAAGGTAATTTAACAGTCTGACAATGTAAAACCCGGATCTGAAATGAAAATAATCACTTTTCCACGATTAGGGGTTTATTGAATTCCGGTCAATGTGAATCCAGAACGGATTCCGTCGGGATTACGGTTTTGGAGAAGTTAAATTGGACTGAATATAAAAGTTGAAGTCCTAGGGAATTCTGTTGTTTGCAAACAGTTTACGAACTTATATTTTTAAATAAATAATTAATTTGCTTTGACCGAAAAAAAAAAATGTTCACATCTTGAGGGAGTCAACAGAAATAAATTGGTTCGTTATGTAACAGTATACAAAAAATCTTTCTTTCCACCTCATTTGGGTTTCTTTCCTTTTTTTTTTCTGTTCAGCTCTGTTTCTGCAAAGCATTCATTTTTAACATTCGTTCTAGAGAAAAAATGAGAGCACACTATTAGCCGTATATTCTACATATATGTATGTAACATGGCCAACATCATTGCCGATTCTCTCGTGCTTTTAATCTCCCTTTTTATTCCCTGAAATTATACGAATCAGTCAAAAGTGATACCGGTGATACCCGGCCCAAGCTTTGTTACGTTCAAAGCGATGTATATATATGTTTTATTCACGCTCGATTTATGTTTGCTCTCAGCAAGCTATGGATATATCTTGTTTTAAAAATAGATAGTTTTTGTGAAAAAAATCCACGCTCAATTGAGCTTTAATTATAGAGTTGCTGTCGAAAAAAGGGATAGACAGAACTTGAACGTCCAATATCTGAGCTGGTATTGTTCCTCGTAAATTGTTTTAGTATCCAAAACAATAAATTCTGAATTCAGTTCAAACTACATACAGTTTCAGTAATTTGTTTGGTCGATTACAATAAAATAATACAACTGTTAAATGTCGGGGCCGGAGAAGTTGAACCGGCTCCAATCTTCCAATTTTTTTTTGAGTCGCCAAATTTTGGTTTGCGTGCTGTTTTAGGCCAGTTTAAAAAGTTCGTGTGGTTAAAAACCAATATTGAGTCGATCTCCGAGACATTAATCAGTATTCTTTCTAGTGACGGCTTAACAATTACGAATTTTTCCAAGCAGAAGGACGTGGCGCGAATAGGAATAACGCCTCGTCTGACAGATTACACGGAGAAATTAACGTTTTGCGTCCAGAATGATAAGTAATTACGTTTTTATGCAAAAATTATCACGTTTCTTGGATGAAATGTAAGTTCCACCCCCAGAACAATATATTTCCATTTTTTTTTCATAACGAATAACATTTACACACATTTTCTCATCAATGATGTTCAATTATAAATATTTATAGGGTAATTTGTATTTAGGAGGTGACAATATGTGGCTGGCATAGCAAAACAATCCCGATTCATTGATAAAACATCACGTTCAGTCCACCTTTACACAGAAGCAACGTACACCTTTTGAATTAATTCTCGTGCCGGACCTGCATATTGAACACCTTCTCATGACCGGACTTGGCCCCAAGTGATTTAGAAGTTACTATACTCTTCGATTTATTTATCTCAATTTTTCATTCATTAATCGTGCTGCAGGATTTTCTATTTTTATGTGTGTGGATTTTTAAGTTTTCTAATTTCTAATTTCGTTGCATAAATATTTTAATTTTATCTGTAGCTACTTGTTCTGCACAGGGATTTTAATTACATAATTTCAAATTTACCATTGTACTTTATTTTTCTCTGCATTTTACATCAAACTCTACCACCTGAAAATTGGCTTAACATGCACTCCAGTTTTTCTCCTATTTAATGAATTGTTTTTCAAGTGTATCCAGAAGTTGAAACTTTGCCAGAAAACGGCTACTGTATGAGTTATAAAATAATATTTTTCCCCGACAAGTTGTTATTATAAATCTGCCCGCTGCCGCAATTTTGTTTGTAGGAAAAAAATGTCGGACTCGCGTTAAAACTCTAAATAAATTAGGGTGGCGGTCGTTTCCATACGGAAAACGAGGTCGACTGACCAGAAAATGCGGGACCGTAGAAAATATGCAAATTCTCTATCGGCCAAAGGAAAACGAACGAACAGGTCTAAATAGGTATTCCATCTCTTCTCCTCCCCATCGAGGTTTTTGTTTAAACTGACAGCAAGAGTTATTTATTATAAATAAATGCGCGATTCTTTGTTTCAATTTTCTCACGAATACGAGGGAAAATCTTTTCATTATTATCACTAACCTAATTTTCGAACCGACAAATTGCCCTACTCGGTTGGTACACCTGTTTATTATGCATGTATTTTTTTCATTGTTTACACAGAAATTTCATTTTGTTTCATATTACAGAGTTTCATTCTATGTATTCGTATTTTACCTAGTAACGTGAAAATTCAAAATTTAATATTGACATAAGAAAAAACTTAATTTAGCATTGATCGGCCGTAAATTCGTTGTAATGAAGTTTGTCACAAAGTCAAAAAAAAGTCTATGGTCCCAAACTGTTCAAATAAATTACCTCAAGTCGAACCGACAGCAACGAGATTTCTTCTGCTCGTTAATTCGAAATCAAAAGGTATTCTAATTAAAACCAGCCAACGCAGAAAGGTAGAAACAAAAAAACAAAACTGAACGTAGAGTTCGGCCTCTCACAAAAGGTCCGCATCCAACTGACAAACTGCCCCGTTAGGTAAATCCAGGTGTGTTGGTAATTTAAATTTTCACCTAAGCTTTGTGGAACGATTGAAAAATGAGGCAAAAGTTTGAAATGTTGAAACGCCCCTTCACGTCGAGCGCGGTAATGGCTTGCGAAGTTGATTATCTTGAGGGAGGGTCACGGGAATGGGAAAAAACCATGGTCAACTTCTTTATCGAGTGTGGGATCGAAGGAATAATATTTTTACAGGTAGAAAATCGTCTTAGCTTAAGTTTATATTGAAAGCAAGAACAAAATGAATATTGACTTTCCATTCCAGGCCATTCACGGAAAACGCTTTTCCATTTCAGGTACTCGTTTTTTTCAAACTCATAATTTTCAAATTTCTTTTTTGTTTCCCCCAAAATATTCATGTTTCCCTTTTATAGGTCTTTAAAGATAAGAGGATGATGATGTATTGTGTACATTACAGGCCTCCCCTCAGACATATGAACCCCAAAAATGTTGCTTTTTGAGGAGGAGCATTCTCTTCTAAAATCGCTCAATCATCCAATATAATATTATATTAAGCTTAAATAACAGCCATAGTATTCCCTTAAAGCTCTCTAGCATATTGAAAAATTCTCACATTGTTTCCACTAAGTAAACGATTAGGAAATCGACATTAAATTTATTTCCACAGGTATTTGAAGAATATTTATTTAGAATGTTGTATGAAGAAAGAGAACGCGGCTTTTGTTAAAAACCTCCCCCATTACATGGTTTCCGTCCTTGCCGTTTTCAATAGTCGATTTTAAAGGCCCATTGAAACTTCACCTGCGTCATTTTTCGCTTCGAGGAATTCTTTTAGAATGTGAAAAAAGAAAAAAAGGGATTCTCCCATTTATTGACCATTTTCAATATAATTTATCGATAGGAACATGCTGCTGGATGGTCGTGGATTTGGTTACCTGTCCCAAAAAAATAAATTATACTCGACAGACTTTCAGTTTTAACAATGGTCCCGGCAAGCCTCCGTCCAATTGATGAGGTGGTTTCGATGCCAAATGGAATTCACGACTGACGCTCAAGTTAGTGCTTTCAATATGTTCGATTGTGGTTCAGATTTCAATTAAATTCAAAAATTTTAAATAAAATTGGATTTTTTCATGTGATGATCATGCGAAACAAGTTAAAATACGAGTGTGGAATTATTAATTTCAACGTTTTTTAAGTGCCAATTATGTATTTAAGTGTAGGAAATATGAGTAGCAATTTTTATAGTTTCATAATTGCATTTTACTAGATTTGTATTCATATATGTAGTATAAAGTTACAACTTCTCTATGTCCATTTATTACATACGAGTACATAGTTTTGGGGAATTAAAAGTTTTGTTCTTTTTGTCGTCCGAACACAAGTATGTCTTATAAATGTCACTCAAACAAATGGAGTTTTCATGCTATGTACCGCATTAATTTAAGGATATGTTGATGGGAAACTAAAGTAATATTGGTTAAAGCAACACAATGATTTAAACCTATGTTATTTTAACATTAACAAGGCTCTATCTTTAGGACAGAATATTAAATTCTTGTTCAGGTACAAGGTAATTTTAAAAACGACGTAAACTGTCATTCTTAATTGCCTAAATACTATTTCGCATTTACACTGTTGCATTGTTTTCACGTGTTCAAATTGATTAGTCGTACTAACCCAATGAGTGAATACATATTTTGCAATTCAATTTCAAGATTTCTCTTGAGAAATTTCACCGGAAACTACCAATTTCAGGACATTGAGAGTCGCATTGAAAATAGCGAGAGAAAAAAAATCGAAAATGATAATTCGATACTTTCTCGTTAATTACGATGCCTATTGATCTGGCCCGAATGTAATTAAAGACTCCTTTAGTCAGCTCTAATGGTCCATGTTGGACATTCAAGTAATTAATAGTCTGCTAAAGAGAAAATTAACGCTTTTGACTTTTTCAATAGGAATCGAGACTTTACTTAAGATGGAAAAAAATCACACCTACACCACTGACATAATTTTTACCTGCTCAAGGCAAAAATCTATTTGAACAAACGCCATTATTTGAATACCTTTTTGGTCTAGGAAAAAGGGCCGGAGAATGCCTCGAAGGCTGCATAAGGGCCCCATCAACCGTGAGCTGAATTATTTTTATTATTCTATATGTGTGTGCACGGGCAGGCAACCAAGAAGAAGGGCCAACAAACACATATTTTGTTGTCGGTTTCGCCTTGCTGAATTCACATTCCTTCTAGCAATAGAATTTAATATAGTTTATATTTCCGTGGGCATTCTTTACCCATGAATTGCAAGCCATCTTCTTGCAAAACTAATTACCCCGGTCTTAAAAGGAAAACGGTATTTAAACGTCCAGGACCAAAAAGGCTAAAATCGGATCGTAACTGGCTGCTTTCTAATTTAATTTTGCTTCGGGAAAGCGATATTAACTTTGTATTAAATAAAACACCATGTTTCGGTGAAAACGTAGCTGCGGTTGCTTTGTTAAAACGTTGCCGCTATGTAGTAGCGGTTTTATCATGTACCTAATTGTCACATTGTTCAATTTTTCTTAAAATATCTGATTGTTTTTTGAAATATTGTCTCTAGATGTTATCTTTTAAACCAGACATTCTTATACGGAACACGTTCTTTTACTATTAAGGTTAATGCGATTATAATAATAGAATGGCTTATAGAAGGTATTGGTCAAAACGTTCCTTTCACTGAATTCGTAAATCTACATAATATTGATTGTTTAACGCATTTACGCGCACGTGAACAAACAAGGTTGCATTTACAATATCTAACTGAATTTTAAAGAATAGCGGCAACATTGTGGACGACTAATTAAAAACGGGGATGCTGGATACCCCCTGTACCCATCACCGGTGGTAATTTTTAATTTTTCCGGACAAATAGTCTGAATAGCTGACGGATCCTGGACTATTCATGGCACGACAGGAATTATGGATTGTAATAACTATCGAATTTTTCCCTGTTCAACGTTTATTCGTTCATTTTTTCTTGTTGAAAAAGGGAAAATGTCAAATAAGATTAAATTATTGGTTCACATTTTTTATATAAAATATCATCGGTTCATGGTACAAGCCTTAATATATATATTTTTTTCCATACATATACAACACATTATATTTTAGAGTGATATTTTTTTTAAATTAAAGAAGAAAAAAAAAAAAGGAATTTGGACTTGAGGGTTGAAAGATGTTGTTCTTAACTGAAATATGTATTTACAAATGTTTATCAATCGTAAATTTTGTTTTCGAATTCGGACATTCTTGCTTGATTTACGTCAAATTTATTCCGTATGGCTTATATAAAACGACTTGAAATGTCGACTTTCCCATAGATCATCTCGCGAAAAATTTATGTGTCACGTTAAAAACGTTCGATTCTACAAGGTTCACGAAATAAAATACGGGATACTATCTATAAAATCAAGCTTTTATATTATTTGAGTGTATAAACGAGGGGTAAAATTCCCGCATATTTTTACGATTATACGCAAGACATTACGTTTTAATAAATAGAAACTTTACGACATTCACTTTTATCCATCGTAAAAATGCTTTTGCAAGGTTTTTTTTTTGTTTTGAAGAGGGTCTATAGACTGGACTATTTACACTGTCAATCAGCTTTTTGCACCTTATTCTCAGATAAACAAACTCCTTTGTTCGTATGTCACGACGAAAATACACTCTTGTTTGTTCGGCAAAGAGAACTTCATAAGCAATTTAGGGTAACATACATATGCACTTTCCATCCCCGTCATATCATCGACCCTTCTAAACGATCGTTGTAGTGTTTTCATTATCAATATTGCCCCGAGATATGTATATTTACGAGTGAAGTGCCAAAAGTATCTCTCAAATAGAGAAAGAATCGCATCTTTAGGGCGCTTAAAGGATAGCAGTATTTAAAAGAAACATTCTCAATGCTGTAGAAAAAAATATTTCGCGAATTTATCGTCGTTTTTTCGTTTCAAGAATTAATCGTAAAACTGGANGTAGAGTTCGGCCTCTCACAAAAGGTCCGCATCCAACTGACAAACTGCCCCGTTAGGTAAATCCAGGTGTGTTGGTAATTTAAATTTTCACCTAAGCTTTGTGGAACGATTGAAAAATGAGGCAAAAGTTTGAAATGTTGAAACGCCCCTTCACGTCGAGCGCGGTAATGGCTTGCGAAGTTGATTATCTTGAGGGAGGGTCACGGGAATGGGAAAAAACCATGGTCAACTTCTTTATCGAGTGTGGGATCGAAGGAATAATATTTTTACAGGTAGAAAATCGTCTTAGCTTAAGTTTATATTGAAAGCAAGAACAAAATGAATATTGACTTTCCATTCCAGGCCATTCACGGAAAACGCTTTTCCATTTCAGGTACTCGTTTTTTTCAAACTCATAATTTTCAAATTTCTTTTTTGTTTCCCCCAAAATATTCATGTTTCCCTTTTATAGGTCTTTAAAGATAAGAGGATGATGATGTATTGTGTACATTACAGGCCTCCCCTCAGACATATGAACCCCAAAAATGTTGCTTTTTGAGGAGGAGCATTCTCTTCTAAAATCGCTCAATCATCCAATATAATATTATATTAAGCTTAAATAACAGCCATAGTATTCCCTTAAAGCTCTCTAGCATATTGAAAAATTCTCACATTGTTTCCACTAAGTAAACGATTAGGAAATCGACATTAAATTTATTTCCACAGGTATTTGAAGAATATTTATTTAGAATGTTGTATGAAGAAAGAGAACGCGGCTTTTGTTAAAAACCTCCCCCATTACATGGTTTCCGTCCTTGCCGTTTTCAATAGTCGATTTTAAAGGCCCATTGAAACTTCACCTGCGTCATTTTTCGCTTCGAGGAATTCTTTTAGAATGTGAAAAAAGAAAAAAAGGGATTCTCCCATTTATTGACCATTTTCAATATAATTTATCGATAGGAACATGCTGCTGGATGGTCGTGGATTTGGTTACCTGTCCCAAAAAAATAAATTATACTCGACAGACTTTCAGTTTTAACAATGGTCCCGGCAAGCCTCCGTCCAATTGATGAGGTGGTTTCGATGCCAAATGGAATTCACGACTGACGCTCAAGTTAGTGCTTTCAATATGTTCGATTGTGGTTCAGATTTCAATTAAATTCAAAAATTTTAAATAAAATTGGATTTTTTCATGTGATGATCATGCGAAACAAGTTAAAATACGAGTGTGGAATTATTAATTTCAACGTTTTTTAAGTGCCAATTATGTATTTAAGTGTAGGAAATATGAGTAGCAATTTTTATAGTTTCATAATTGCATTTTACTAGATTTGTATTCATATATGTAGTATAAAGTTACAACTTCTCTATGTCCATTTATTACATACGAGTACATAGTTTTGGGGAATTAAAAGTTTTGTTCTTTTTGTCGTCCGAACACAAGTATGTCTTATAAATGTCACTCAAACAAATGGAGTTTTCATGCTATGTACCGCATTAATTTAAGGATATGTTGATGGGAAACTAAAGTAATATTGGTTAAAGCAACACAATGATTTAAACCTATGTTATTTTAACATTAACAAGGCTCTATCTTTAGGACAGAATATTAAATTCTTGTTCAGGTACAAGGTAATTTTAAAAACGACGTAAACTGTCATTCTTAATTGCCTAAATACTATTTCGCATTTACACTGTTGCATTGTTTTCACGTGTTCAAATTGATTAGTCGTACTAACCCAATGAGTGAATACATATTTTGCAATTCAATTTCAAGATTTCTCTTGAGAAATTTCACCGGAAACTACCAATTTCAGGACATTGAGAGTCGCATTGAAAATAGCGAGAGAAAAAAATCGAAAATGATAATTCGATACTTTCTCGTTAATTACGATGCCTATTGATCTGGCCCGAATGTAATTAAAGACTCCTTTAGTCAGCTCTAATGGTCCATGTTGGACATTCAAGTAATTAATAGTCTGCTAAAGAGAAAATTAACGCTTTTGACTTTTTCAATAGGAATCGAGACTTTACTTAAGATGGAAAAAAATCACACCTACACCACTGACATAATTTTTACCTGCTCAAGGCAAAAATCTATTTGAACAAACGCCATTATTTGAATACCTTTTTGGTCTAGGAAAAAGGGCCGGAGAATGCCTCGAAGGCTGCATAAGGGCCCCATCAACCGTGAGCTGAATTATTTTTATTATTCTATATGTGTGTGCACGGGCAGGCAACCAAGAAGAAGGGCCAACAAACACATATTTTGTTGTCGGTTTCGCCTTGCTGAATTCACATTCCTTCTAGCAATAGAATTTAATATAGTTTATATTTCCGTGGGCATTCTTTACCCATGAATTGCAAGCCATCTTCTTGCAAAACTAATTACCCCGGTCTTAAAAGGAAAACGGTATTTAAACGTCCAGGACCAAAAAGGCTAAAATCGGATCGTAACTGGCTGCTTTCTAATTTAATTTTGCTTCGGGAAAGCGATATTAACTTTGTATTAAATAAAACACCATGTTTCGGTGAAAACGTAGCTGCGGTTGCTTTGTTAAAACGTTGCCGCTATGTAGTAGCGGTTTTATCATGTACCTAATTGTCACATTGTTCAATTTTTCTTAAAATATCTGATTGTTTTTTGAAATATTGTCTCTAGATGTTATCTTTTAAACCAGACATTCTTATACGGAACACGTTCTTTTACTATTAAGGTTAATGCGATTATAATAATAGAATGGCTTATAGAAGGTATTGGTCAAAACGTTCCTTTCACTGAATTCGTAAATCTACATAATATTGATTGTTTAACGCATTTACGCGCACGTGAACAAACAAGGTTGCATTTACAATATCTAACTGAATTTTAAAGAATAGCGGCAACATTGTGGACGACTAATTAAAAACGGGGATGCTGGATACCCCCTGTACCCATCACCGGTGGTAATTTTTAATTTTTCCGGACAAATAGTCTGAATAGCTGACGGATCCTGGACTATTCATGGCACGACAGGAATTATGGATTGTAATAACTATCGAATTTTTCCCTGTTCAACGTTTATTCGTTCATTTTTTCTTGTTGAAAAAGGGAAAATGTCAAATAAGATTAAATTATTGGTTCACATTTTTTATATAAAATATCATCGGTTCATGGTACAAGCCTTAATATATATATTTTTTTCCATACATATACAACACATTATATTTTAGAGTGATATTTTTTTTAAATTAAAGAAGAAAAAAAAAAGGAATTTGGACTTGAGGGTTGAAAGATGTTGTTCTTAACTGAAATATGTATTTACAAATGTTTATCAATCGTAAATTTTGTTTTCGAATTCGGACATTCTTGCTTGATTTACGTCAAATTTATTCCGTATGGCTTATATAAAACGACTTGAAATGTCGACTTTCCCATAGATCATCTCGCGAAAAATTTATGTGTCACGTTAAAAACGTTCGATTCTACAAGGTTCACGAAATAAAATACGGGATACTATCTATAAAATCAAGCTTTTATATTATTTGAGTGTATAAACGAGGGGTAAAATTCCCGCATATTTTTACGATTATACGCAAGACATTACGTTTTAATAAATAGAAACTTTACGACATTCACTTTTATCCATCGTAAAAATGCTTTTGCAAGGTTTTTTTTGTTTTGAAGAGGGTCTATAGACTGGACTATTTACACTGTCAATCAGCTTTTTGCACCTTATTCTCAGATAAACAAACTCCTTTGTTCGTATGTCACGACGAAAATACACTCTTGTTTGTTCGGCAAAGAGAACTTCATAAGCAATTTAGGGTAACATACATATGCACTTTCCATCCCCGTCATATCATCGACCCTTCTAAACGATCGTTGTAGTGTTTTCATTATCAATATTGCCCCGAGATATGTATATTTACGAGTGAAGTGCCAAAAGTATCTCTCAAATAGAGAAAGAATCGCATCTTTAGGGCGCTTAAAGGATAGCAGTATTTAAAAGAAACATTCTCAATGCTGTAGAAAAAAATATTTCGCGAATTTATCGTCGTTTTTTCGTTTCAAGAATTAATCGTAAAACTGGAAAGTGAACATTCAGTTTGAGTATTCTATAAAACGGAACAATATCAAAAAAACAAGTAAATAAATAAGTAACAACTCGCTGAAATGTCAGCGAAAATAGCACTTTACTTAAGTTTTTAAACGGACTTTAAGGGACTGTTGTTACGACATTCACGGCCATTAAATATCTATTTCTACAGCTAACGAAACGCCATGTACCAATTAACCTCTAATTCTATTTCCGTACACAACAAATAGAAGAAAAAGTTGTTAACGGGCCCCGCAATTTCCTCTCGTCGTACCGATTTAGACCAGCACGACTTCTTGCGTTACCCAATGATATTCTTTAGTGGTGTTGGTACCCTCTGGTATCTTGGGTTTCTCTTGCGTGTCATTAACAATAAAAATCTGTCTTTCCCATGGTGTTTTGTACACTGTATGATGGTATAAAAGTTGTGTCACTTAATACGCTGCTATAATGGTAATTGCAGAATAACCGTGGAAGCTGCATCTTTAACATTACTCGAAAAAGTTTTTTGGGATGAAAGTAGTTTAAATTCATGGAAATATGGTAAATTGCATATTAATAAAGATCGATCCATAGAAATTCTAGAATGTTTTGTAAAATTTATGTACTTTGATAATAAAAAGTTTATTGTTAAGATGCCACGTTATACTATTCCAGTAAGTTTCCAAGGTATGATGATAATTATTATCTTTAAAGTTTTCCGGAAAACTTTCCGAAACACGTAAGTTTTGTTTTGAAGCAGTTTATACGCCCCACCACGTCGAAATTGTTTGAACATTTTGACTGGCTTAATTCGTATATGAAGAAATTTTAAGCACCCCTTCACCCCCGTTAAACTTTAGGCACAAATTGTTGCAATTTCCTTTATAAATCGGCCTAATAATGTTAAAGTTTCCGGAAATTGTATAGTGAGAGTTTGGTGATTTACGATAATGTAGCATAAATGCCAAATTTACTTAATAAACTAAGTTTCGGTAGTGGTTTCTTGTTGTTAGGTTCCTAGAATTTTTCTTGAGAAACGTGTTTGATCGGAAAATTTTATTGTTTACCACGAGAGAGATTATTAATTTCTGTTTGTTCTGTAGTGTGGAAAATAACCTCCATTTGTAGTTTGCTCCTCGTGGCTGCACAAAAGGAAAATTAAAATAGAAAGCCGACTCATGGACATGGAAAATTGAAAAAACGACGGACGGACCGAAACATTTAACACGGCGAAAGGTGTCGAGGCTATTTGTATTCATTTGGAGTTCGTGGACGTAGTTTTTTCCTCGCCACACGGCCGGCTAAATTCAATATAATGCAGTTCCCTTTTCCTCGACATTTTCTGCCGTGGGAAATTTTTGCCAGTCACTTTATTTTACCAATTTTTTTTGTTGCGAGGTGCTAAAACGTCGCTTGAGAAAATAACACAATTATATTTATATATGGAACGAGTTAAGTTTAAAATCCGTTGTTCCTGAGCAATCTTTCTGGTATTTTGGCTAACAGTTATTCTCGATCGCTAGTAATGTACATTTCAGAAAGATAAAAATTCAATTTGATGCCCTTGATAGCCCATCGCGGAACGTCAAAAGCACAAACGTCGAACTTTTGCATCGGCAACTAAAATTGAGTTTTTGTGGTTCCCATTTTCGAAATGGACTACGGTCCCTTTTGCATTATATTTTCGGTTATTGAACGAGCCAATTTGAAGTTTTATTAACAAGCCATGTTTGACTTTTCAATCGAGAAACTTTCCTTGTTTTGACAAGAAAGAGGAAAAATTAAGAAAACTTCTTATAAAGTTGTCTTATTACTTTGCAGTTTGTGTCATAAGTTTAGCCATTAAATTACAATCAAGAACCTTAAAGTAAATTTCAATTTTGCACTTATATTTACTGAAGTCACCAACTTGGAATGCCCTTTAAAAACTACTTCTTTTTAGTTCCAATTAAACGGGTATTTTCGCTTTAGCCGGGCGATACAAAAACGGAACAAAAGAAAGGCCATTCGCGCTTGTTATCGAAAATTTACACCCCCATTAACCTTCCTTGTACCCTATTTCTACCGACATTGTACTCTAATTTATTCAAACGTTGCGCTCCTTTTTTCTGCTTTTTTAGCCTCCCGATTGTCTTTCGTTTCTTCTTGAGAACCTCTCAGTTTTAGTTAGGATAATTTCTCATCATTTATCAGAGTAACGATTTTTCTTCCTTTTCCTTGTAATCCTTCTAACAAATTTCCGGTCTCATCTTAAATCAATTACAAATCCAATACAAAACAAATAATCATTTTCACGTTTAACAAGCGACTGTCGCTGTTGTTTATTTACGAGCGGGATGTCGACATCGAAAAACAAGACTAAACAAATTTAATCTACATAAAATGACTTTAGTAATGTTCCAATCAATCGACACAGACAAAATTAGGAATACTTTTTTGTTCAGTGATTTTTATTGCTGCACTAGTCCATACATACATACATATATTCATCACTTGGTTTGTTCTAGTCATGGTCGTTTCGGTGAAAAATAATAAATTAGAAACAGCTTTCTTGATGGCGAACAACATGTGTTTCACAAATGCGTCTGGATTCATTGATTCGGTTAGAACAGCTAGATAAGTCTCAGAAATACTAGTCGATTTTTCACACATGCACAAAGACCAGAAGTCCGGTTATTTTCTATTTAATCCGAGAAAGGAAGTGGATCCGGTAACAAAGGAAACATGTTTATTGTTTTACCTATTTTCATGAAAGAAAAGAATATTGTAGTCAACATAAATATTTATGTCTATATACAGTGATGGCCGTAAGTTTCAGGTGAATTTGAACTATGAAAAGGAAAATTACTGAAATTGTTTACTTGAACTGTACAAAATTTCTTGAGATATTCTTGAAAGTAGGTATTCAAAGAAAAATAATGTTTGAAATAAGAAATAATCAAGTTCTACCTTAACTATTTCTGTAAATAGTTGTGAAAGTTTCAGAAAGATAATTAGTAGCTGTTTGCGTAGAGAAGTTCCAGACCGCGAAGAAGTTGCAGGTCATTCAATGAACAAACTGAAAGTTAACAGATGTACAAGAGCTACGAACAGAAAAATTAAATTTATCGTGCAATCAGTTTCAGGGAAATTATAGTTGAACTTCGATAAGAATCATTTGTCGCTCTACAAGACCCTTGTGCGTTGTAGATTGATTAATATGGAACGATCTGGTTGTAATTCAATAAAAACGTTTTAGTTTGCTAAGATTGTAATCCTAAGAGTACATAAGAAGAGTGGAATTTCCAAACGTTCTAAGTGCCAATTTCCTCAGAATTGAGATTTTTCCCTAAATAGATTCTATGTGTCATGGGCAATGGCCCTGAAAACCTTCTAAGTGCTAAAATGATCTAAATGTTGTTTGTGGCACTCCTAATAGATTGCATTTATTATTTTTTTTACCATTTGACTTACACAGTTTTATCGATTTCCTGAAAAACATAGCAAGAGGCACATAGAACGTTTGGAATTTCCACTATTCATAAGGACTAATTAAAAATTAAAAATTGATTTAAAACGAATACTATTGATCTTTTTGAACGTCTTTCTTGCAAAAGCCTTGATTTTTGACTCAAGAGACTTGTCAGATTGCGATGAATTATGAGGACTGAAGGAAAAGTTTGGGAGAATCTAGTGAATTTTCTCGAGTTCCAAAGTTATGGTCGCTTGTGTATTGTATTGAATATTTATTCTGAAAGACTTCACTATTTAATAAAAATCGTTTGAGCTCTTAAATGCGCTCCTTTGAAACGAGTTTATCAGCACTCCCTTTTCAGACGTTCTGGCATTTTATAATTTTTCATTTTCTAAATTCCCTAGGAAAATATATTTTCCTATACGGGGAATTGATATTTTTTTCAAACGACAAATGACTTTCTATTCATCTCTGTAATAACTACTATAGTATGTACAGGTTATGCTTATTTCAATTCAAGGAAAAAGCATGGTCTAGAAATTTGATCGACTAATATTTTATTGAAGTTCAGAAGCCAATTTGGAGAAATCAAAGGACAATTTAATGACAAGGCTTATTCTTATCAAAACTTCGTCATCTCGAAGTGCTCTAACTACTAATCCAAAGGTCTAGAGGTTTGTTTTGCAGGATCTCATTAACAACGTTAACTAATTAGTAACATGTTAGCTGCAAATTAGATCCGAGTACTTCAATTAGTACGAGTTAAAATGGTTTTTACGGAACATCCCTTAGCCATGTGGTTCTTCCATTACTTTTCATAGTGAAAGAATCTTTAGAATCAAACATTTTTCTTATTTGCAAAGAATAATGAGTTTTGGAGCGTTGATTAAAAATGTGTTGGCCTCTCTCCTCAACGTCGCTGAACTCGTTTTAGTTAATTTACATCCGCCAAATTAATTGTTAAACATTAAAAATTTTAATTAGTAAAAAAGTACGAGCCGAAGCTATATTTCTTCGGTTCAAAGTTGGAGAAAGATGAGGCGAGGGTTCCTCTCTTCGGATGGAATCCCTATACTAACAAGAACCGTTTTTCTTTGTTTTCGTTTTTTCCTCGCCGCTAAAAAGATTCTTTTATTCTCTCTCCGAGGAGTTCTAATTTTCTCAGTTGTTCTTGGAACGAGGGGATTATACTTTCAAGCGATTTTGCCATTTAAATTAATTAATAATTTGAGAATTTTCATTCGTCGAAGTTGCGTATTTACGTACGAACGATCAAAGAAAAAACAATTTTCAAATGAAATGCTTCTGTGGCAACAAAAATACACGCAGTTCTCACTGGGAAAGTAACTGAGACTTAACATTCGCGCCGGAAAATTCGAGAAAGGACCGAAATGCGAACGGCAGCTTTCTTGAAATTTTATATTGACTAGGCGACATTACGATTTATATAAAGCAAAAGTGTCTACGTGAAACCGATATTGGATATGCCCTTGCGGATAGAAACTAACGACTAACCGTATTTTCTTTGTCGAAGTATATATTTCAGCGTTATTTCTTCGGATCTGGAAGAATTTTACAACCGTATAAAATTGGAATCGTTTGTTAAATCGCTATGGAACATAAGAAGAAATAAGCGATCTATTTAACTTCTTGAACGCCTACAACTAGACGGAAATATAAATATTAAATCTTTGCGCGTTTAAATCGTAAAATACAGACATGGGATCGGTGCTTGTCGTATTTCATTCAATCGTGGGTGTGTCCAGACACTCGATTGCCCATTGTAACTCACCACTCACACATTAAAAATCTGGAAATTGATAGAACGGTAAAATGCCATTTAAGTGCTCTGTATCAGAGTAGCTTATACACAAAATGAATTTTTCAAATGTAATTGGATATTGAACATTACTTTCGAGAAATTGTCTACGGCAAACAATCAAAGTCAAGGCGGAGAATCTGTGCCACCCACTATCCCTGTTGCAATTCAGCAAAGCGGATATTAAATACAGTTTCCAAGTTTTGTGGAGATGAATTTTCTTTAAGTGCAGTAGAAGCCAGTGGGATACACCCTAGGACTATGGGAATAACCTTTAGATAAATTGGATGTCTCATTTATCTCGCCATAGTTGTATTTTCCAATTTCAGTAATGTGAATGTGGGAACTTGAAGATTTTAGAAGATAGCTTCATAATTGTGGCTTTTGTTCTGTTATATTAAGTACATTAATATTAGTAGTGGGAGCTGAATAACGATCAGATTTTAATGGAACTGGACTTTCCAATAATAGTGATAATGGAAAGTAAACCCTTTCATCTATTACAATTGTAACTAAAACTGTGAATTGGAATCATTTGTACCTACGGAACTGTTGGTCTTAGGAGTATAATGAAAAATGAAAAATACAGATAACTTACTTTCATGGGTAATAAAGCTTCATATTTCACCGAGAGGAAAACAAGAAGCGATATAAGCTGTAAAATGGATTTCAAGTCTTTATAAGGAACTATATTGATGTAGCTCATTTTTAATCTTTAAATTGGGAATTTAAAGTTTATTAACGCTCGCAGCAGAATTTGAAATTTTCAATATTTTCACAAATATCTTTAATCAACTCGTATTATTCAGAATTAAAAATTAACGGTTTAATAAAGTGATTTCTTAGGACAATTGAAAGATTTTCTGCCTGCACAACTGATCAATATTTATGATCAACCAGTCGAACAGTGTGGTGCGTTATGATCCGCCAGGTGTTTCCATTAATAACATATTTTGACCGGTTCATCAACGATAAGATAGAAACGAACCTCGTATAGACGAATAAGTTATTCAAATTTTAATTCCACAAGCTCTCCATTTCCATCTGTCTCTCCATAATGGGCTACCCGATGAGAAGTGGCCAAGAAGGCTGGTTGAATATAAAGCGGCAGCAGCAACCGGTATTCATTTTCCGTCTCCATTAGTTCTCGTGGATACTCTTGAAATTGTCTCCCTTGACAATAGTTTGCGTTTAGCGTCTCGTTAAAAGACTCTTTTTAATATCGAGAACGTGTAGATTTTACTGAAACCAACTCATTTTCTTGTGAATGAAACGGCTACTGTACGGATTTTCTCCGTTTGGCCAACAATGACAAATCATCGGGTCAGACCGCATAACGAAATTCGAAATTCACTCACGTCCATCTTGATTTGGCGTATCGAATTGAAAGGCTGCGGCAGACGGTGTTCAATTTCAGAGATATCAGACGGCAGGTGCAAGATGACGACAAAATTCGACCCGACCCAGTGAAATCTGGCAACACGGGGCAACGGAGAAACCGGTTGCATCTTCGGGTTCTTCGATCCCCATTCTTCGTTCTTACTTCGTTCTTCGACTACCTAGATGATTTTTAAAGGGAACTTAATCAGCGTACTCATTTCAGATAAGTCATTTTTCTTCTTTCTCTGAACGCACTGAATTTAAAGTGGAAAAAATTAAATGATGCTTTATTTGGGCATAATAAGACGTAAACAAATGTGCTTGATATACGTTAAAAATATTCGATATTAAATTTTTGTTTTTGCTGGTGAATTTGTAAGAAATTATATAAAATCAAAGGGATATAAATCAGGACTATTAATTAGACAATTTTCTAATATTCGACAGAAAGTTCTTTGACAAATGTTAAAAACAAATTTCAAATTTTAATTTAAAAATCAATTTCGTTTTGTTAAAGAAGTCGTCAACTCTTATGCTTGAAACTTAAAATTTTGGTCGTTCATATTTCTCATTTAGAAATAATCTAATACATCTAACAAATATATTCAGGTTTGAATTTTCAATTTTGAAAATCACTTGAATTTTTCAATGTTTCATTCAATTTATACAACGAGTCTTCCAATTTTCAATTTTTTGAGAAACATATTGCGTTATGATTTTATTGATTCAATTCAGGTTTTAATGGAGTTAACGTAATTAAAATGAATTACATAACAATGAAAATCAATCAAATATTCAATGCGATAAAGCTTTAATAACAAACATATACCGGCGCTTTTGAAATAATGGAAACGTTGAGTACGTGACCTGTTATCGGAAACGACGCAAAGCTAAAATAACTTGTTTAAATTTCAATATATATTAGGCCCATATCAAACACTATTGTACAACAATAAATTATTAGAAAGAGGAGCTTTTTTAAAATTAGGCATTTTTCTCTATGCAAAACTTCTACTCTCTCAAATGCAGGCCCGATGGTTTTATACGCCGTCCTATTAGTCTAAACGGTAAGTCAGAAAAGTTTTGACGCCTCCTACTTGTTAGCTTTTTAAAACAGGTTCAGTTTCACCGTGGAAAACTTGAGGATTTTTGTGAGCTAGCCCTGAAAAGTTTTCGAATGTAGGTGAAGTGTGAAAATTTCGTTCCAAACTTAGATAAACTTTGCTTTTAGATGGTAGACTCTCTCAGTGCTAAAAATCCAAGTTCCATCGAATAGTTAAGAAAACACTTTTATTATTTATAAGCCCGAGACATATAAGTTTGAAGAAGTCGATTGATTGACAAGGAAAAAGTGCATAATTTTCTTAAACAGCTTGTCGAAAAGTTTCATTTTACGCGTATACCTATTTTCGTCTGTCTGCTCATTTATTTTTGTTTTCATAAACGTTCCACCAACAATTTACGAATGTTTCTCGAATAGCGACGGAAATACATTAAAATTTGTTCCACGGAAGCCATAATAGAAATGGGATATGACTTTTCGATATTAATAGCTTTAATTTGTTGGCTTATTTTTGTGATACATTATTATTACCAATCCAGATGGCTATAGTTTATATTAACTTTTAAAATAGAACCAAATTTCACTTCCTGGACACTTCTGAAATGGTATTATTTCTTATTTAAACGAAATAATACAAACGTAGTTTGGGTCAATTAAGGAGCACTCCCGGTTAAATCCCGGGACCCGTTCCGGGCTATTTCGCTAATTTTTCCGTCATATCCCACTCTCGAAAAAGGCAAGACGTGGCGTGCTCGTTTTCCTTTTATTAACCGGTCTCCCGAGAAAAATATCCGCCATTTTTACTAGACCACCAGGTCCGGACGTTTTGGCATAATATAAGACTTGTCCAGGACACTCAACAAATCAATTTGTTATGTCTGTCAAGAGCAAACATTCGAACAATTTATTCCGAATCAAAACTTTTAAAATACCAAATTAACTCCCGGTAAACGATAAAATTCGACTGTTGGCGCTTTTTTTTTAATTAATACGAAGTGCTTGGAACGGGGAGACGTTTATCTTCTCAGGCATTTTAAATACGAAAACGTGGAATTTAGATAAAAAATGGAAATTTATGGCTTGGCGTCGGCCAGACTCCCTCATGCACTCTAAAAGACATCAAGTTTCGAGCACACATGTTTGTATCAAAACATATTACTTCCGTTTTAGGTCGCGCAGATGGAAATGTTAATATTTTTTTTGCAAAGAAAAGGTGACGTGTCAATATGGGTTTTCTTGTAATAACAATTTTCATTACTTGTTCCCTGTAGTTAGTGGTCAAACCAAATAAGATACTTTTTCAATCGAATTGATTCTTTCAAGTTCTTTCCCTACAACATCAAAGACACTTTTCATTTTAATACCATAACATTACCAGATAAAAAATGACTGGGATACTACAGGCGGCTGTAAATACAAAACCTTCTCGAACCCCGTTATCTCTTTGTTAAAGCAATAAAGGCATTCACACAATAGGCTGCAAATTGTTAAAATATGATAATGACGACATCTTCCTTTCTCCAGGCTATACTGTCGAATTTAAAAGTATTGTTAAACGATATTTTTTAAAACACATATCTTATTTTTCTCTGCAAGCAGCTTGGATTGTTTTTCAGCAAAAACCGCAACTTGTCCAGTAATAGTTAGACGGATTCAGTAAATTAATATTAAATATTTATTTAAATCCGGATTCATGTCATATTAAAGAAATCTCGTGGAAACGTAATGCTTATAATTATATTGAATTCAAAATGAATAGTTTCTAATTTCTACAAATGGTTCAGCTAATTTTCATTGAAAAAAATGGAAAAGTGATTACGAATTTTATAATAAAAACACAAAATAAATTGTTAATTTTTTGTAAAATTTACTTTAATTAAACGAATGTTTTAAAAATATTCATAAATGTTATATAAATATATAGGCAGCATATTTTACTGCCAGAATTGAAATTAAGACTTTGATTTTCAGGTTTTTGATGAATTTTATATATTTTGTTTAACTATAAAACAAATTGAAGCATATTGACAAGAGTTAGACAGAGAAAAAACAAAGTTAAATATTGTACATGCTTTGATAGGAAAAAAATAAAACTTTCCCTTCAGTCATCTGTAATTGATAATGGTATGTAATAATAATCCAGAAGTGATTATTGTAAATATGATAACAGAAGATGCGAAACAAGGGATTTTCGGGCGAAAATTCGAATTGACGAATTTGTAAGCTCGATTTCTATTCTAAAAAATACTGTTGTTATTTGACATCCAACTACTTTTTACTTCGTTTTAAAAAAATTATTAAAAAACGAACATTCTCAAACATATCTTCTTTTTTTCCAGGTGAGTGACAACAGTTCCTTTGCAGTAAAAATTTCCGCAATGCTCTAAGCCAATATTAGCGTAAGTAATCTTGCTCAATGAAAACAATTTGGATCCTGTTGCTGCCCCTGTTGTGACACATAGTAACAACAATGTTTCAATTAGTTAGGGACGTAAGCAATTACCTTAATTCGCTAGAAATACTGTGCTTGACAATTTTAGAAATTTGTGTACAAAACATTTCGACCAACTGCTTGAAGCGGTTTAAATTAAGACGTTTCGCAAACAGATATGAACCCTTTGCCAGTTACAATCCTGACACGAGAGGGGTATTGTTACCTACTTCTCCTATTCACCTATATTTCAACGTTACCTCTTACCTTTCAACCACACGATATGAGTTTTATTAACAGGAAAATCACATCCCGGTAATAAATAATCGGTCACCCTCAAAATATCTTCAACTTTTGTCGCTTCTCCCGAAGGACTCGGAACGTTATTAAATATGAAAATGACACGGTCCGGACCTTTAGGTCCCAAATGTTTGGTTTACCATCCCATTTACGGAACGTAAACTATCGTCCACGATCGCCCAGTTTCCCTAAATGAAGGATAGCGACAGCTTTTCAAATGAGGAATGTCTTAAACGTCAACCCTTCTCGGTCTTAATCGTCTTAATCTCATTAATTATGGTTATAAGGACGAAATCTGAAATATCATATGAGCGGTGATTGAATTAAAATTATAGAAAGGCCCCAACCGGTTTGGTTTTTTCTTTTAATCATTACGATATCGAAAAGGTGACCTGCAGCTTCTTTTATATTACAATCTTCTTTCTGCAATGTATTTATATGTATATGGAGAGCAGGTGCAACACGCGCCTAAGAGAAGAAATTCAATGTTTGAAAGGCTCGACCTGTAGAACAGGTAATTTAAATTAGAAGCTTCTAATATTCCTTCTCTAGTAATGATAGTTTATTTTGCGAAAGAAAAATAAATAGAAGTGTAATAAAATGATGTATTATTAACATTAATATGAATATTAATGCCTGCAAAAGTGACTGGAATGTTAAGCGATTGAATATTCATACATAACAAAAAGTAGATTTAAAATGGTTCAGTTGAAATTGCACTGTGCTTCATGAAATAATAGATGAAATGCTACACAGACTGTACCATAATTTCCACACCTACATATATGATGTAAACTTTTTGCAATTTGGTATACTGCAGCAATATACATTTAATATTAAAAATAACGACCCTTATATTGAAGGTCTGCAGTAGCCGAAGTCCTCTCGTATAGGTAATTCAAAATATTTATTAAATCCTGCAATACCTTGGATAGTATCTCCATTATATGGGCCTCCTTACGAGGTACCTGAGATGTACCATCATAAAGCCATGGTTGTTGTTGTCGCCCGCAGTCATCGACCATCTGGTTCGTGCTGCAAGATGGCGGCAAGAAGACCGGCCAATCAAGGTTGAGAGCGATGACCCGTGCTGGTTCACTCTATGTCTTCAGCAATCGACGACGTTGCCATATTTATTGTTGTTGTTGTTTTAACGTCGTTTACCACATATTAACCGTGAAACGAGAACTCGTTTATTTCTTTTAGATTCGATTCTCATTGCAACAATACGTTATGAGTTTCACAAAGTCAGTAAGTATATTGGAAAAGTAAGGGAGGTTTTTAATAAAAAAAATATAGCTAGTGTCTAGCAATTTAATAGTTTTTGGATTTGGGAAGTTTTTCGTGATTACGTAGTCGCGACCGTGAAGAAACACGCTTGAACGGTTTCATTTCCCATCGTGACGAATCTTTTGAGCATTAAATCACAAACACAAACATCAATTTGAATTTCAGCTGGAAAAAACGAGGCTTTTAGTTTTCGAAAAAAAGCCTAATTATTATCTTTGGCTCATGACCACAAGCTGAACGAGTGGATAAGGCGCGAGTTAACTTGGTGAGCTCATAATCCACCTAAAAAAATCTAATTAGAACTTGAATTGCGGATGGAGCGGTTTATGAAATATTATGTTAATTGTTTTTCTTTTCGGGTTTTATTCGACTATTTTATTGAGAATTGCTTTCGTTTTTTTTAGGAAATCGAACCGCAATACTCACAAAAGAAGAAAAAATATGGGTTAATGAAAGGAAATCGAGTCGATGATTTTCGGTATTGACAAAAAGACAATTTAAATATCCGTTCATTGGTAAATTGCTGAATGGTAAAAAACCATTAATTTGTCGCTTCCATAAGTTTTAGGGTTATGTCATAAAAAATTATAATCGGGATTTCTTAAAAAAAATGAATCGGGAATATGACTATTTAAGGCTGCGGTGAGAGATTTTGTGACGAAACCCTCCCTCGTCCCCCTCTATTTAAACGATGATATTTTTAATTTTAAAGTTCCGTTATTTGTCGGTACTATTTCTTCTAGCAAGTACCTACCCATTACTGTTAATTTGATGTTCTTTTTCCCCAATAAAGGAAGTATCTACTAAGTATGATCTTGAAAATTACATTCCTAAAACGAACTTGTATTCGTTCAATTAGAAATTATCATCGGTTCATGATACTCGTGAAAATATTCCATTGTCGAGTCTCGTTTTGCTTCCATTCATTTCAATTATTAATCGTACGTGCATCGAGTTTGGTGATTTATAGTTATAACCGAAAATTAATACGTATACAAAGCGATAATTCGAAAAACTGGTCGTTCACGCAACGCAAAGCTCGTTACGTGGAAAAGTGTTTTTACCAACATTAATCCATATATGGAAAATTGGTGGAGCCATTACGTGTGTCGCACATGCCTTATGCGATTGTCGCGCGTTTTACTATCGTATGTAATTGGCCAAATTAACTCGGTCTCAGGGCAAATTGCAATTTCTGGTGTCAGACCGTTGAAAGATGTCGGATTTACAGCTAAAAGCTGAAATTACAAGCGGGCTTTCAGTCGAGACGCCCAGAGAGATTCATTATACGAGTGGGTGGTAGACAGCTAGATAGTTTAGGAAAAAATGAACTCAAATCACATTTGGAAACTGGAATTGTAATTGATGAACCGCCCTCGTATCTATGGAGCAACCTAAGACGTTTATTGATGGGTTGTTCAGTCTATTTTTCACGATAAAAGAGGAACCTTAACGAGATTAGCTGCAGGTTATCGTCAATATCGACTTTAATTATCCCCGGGTTGCTTTTTTCTACCTATAGCCCCATTGATCACGAGAACAAGAACGTTGTAAAAAGGCATTCTACGTGTCTTTCATGTTTTTTTTTTTCAAAAAAATAAATTGTTGAAAGGAAATAGCATGTGAACAGTACCGTAAATCACGCAATTAATTTCAATTTCGTCCAAAATTACTGCAAAATCCGTTATTAGAGTTTTTCGATGGCCGCTAGTCCAACTGAGATTATAGTGCAACCAAAGCTCGTGTTGTTACAAATTACAACCATTTACTCTATCGTACCGGCCTGACAGCAGCTCGTTGCCGTCAAAAATGCAGAACAAAGAGTTTCTGTTAACAATTGTAAACAGCTTTTATTGCTACAGGACAAGATAATGGCCGAGCATTTGCATTTCATAGGAGAAAGATCGTGCTAGCTCGGCAACAAACTGTTTTTTCGTCCCCTAAATCAGCATTTTTAATTTAATTTCTAGCCCTAGTAGAAATTCCAACATTCAGGATTATTGGACATTTTACACACCCTTTTCGTGTTTTTTCCTTTCAAAAGTATAACGTAAAATTACCGTATTATTTCATATTAAGGTCACGGCCGTCCATAGGGATTAGAGCAAAAGTTGAGAATCTACTCGTCTTCCATGTCTCGACCCGATCGCGTTATTAAACTTTCGCGAGTTTTGGAAATAACTGAATTTGACGCGGGATTTCTGAATATAAACTATATTTAAACCGTCTTTACGTCCTAATCATGAATCTAAACTCAGAATTAGACTGAGAGGTCCCACTTGAAGCCGTGATCCTTAAAATTCACACGGCTTAATTCAAGAGCAAATATTTTGTTGAAACTTTACGAATTAAACTGAATCGTTGCCCCACACGTTTTGCGTTTTATTAAATTTAACCCTTAAGCCCGTTAGTTTTTAAGATTATTTCGTTGTGAGTGGCGCAAAGCGTCGTGTTATTGTGCTATAAATCTAACAGAAAAGCGAACGGTCGATGATAAATGTGATTTATACATCTCTTGCATGACTATAGAGTCATCAACAGTCCAGACCTACCTTCTAAATAATTCCAAGTAACACGTCTTTTGTGGAATTTCTTATTAACAAACCTTTTTGCATGAAAATGGAGGGCTATAATACCCTAGATATAGACCAATTCTAGAAATTTATACGAATTCTCTTTGCTTCAAGCAAAGCTATCTTTTGACAAGCGGTCGACTCGAAAGACAACAAAGCATCCCATCAATTCAATCTTTATGCAACACACTATCTGAAATTAAATGCATCAACCCTAACTATAGATATCAGAACCTGTGAGTTTTATCTGCAGAAAGCTGGTGATTAAAGCGACATTTTTAAGATGGCATATTGTCAAAAGTGTTTTGAATAAAGAAACGGCTCATTGTTCGGTAAATTTCTTGATTAAAGAGTAAAAATATGCTAACCAGAGATTTGAAAGCAACATATTTTAGAAACATCAAATTTTCTCTTGTTTACACAATGGTAGTGTCTGCAATTATTTTAATATAAAAGGAAGAGACGTATCCGTGTTACTGAATCGAAAAAAGACGAGAGAAACAGAATTTATAAAGAAAAATTATCCACCAGGCATCCAAATTTAATATTCTCAAAGGTGATTCAATTAGAAACTAACATAACCTCAGGAAATTTATGGTGTTCTATCCTTGTAGACAAATATCTTTAATAGTGTTATCGATTTAAGCTGTTTTGGGCAAGTTTTTGGCAAACAAGAGGCAATATTGGCGAACCGAATTCGGTGGTTTGTCAGAATGTGTCACGAGCCGGGGCTGCGGCTAATTTCCTATGCATCTGACATCGGATCTCCTCTCCGATTTCGGAACTTTCCAATAAGTTTTGATTACCTGCATTTAGAAGACGAAACCGGTCTCGGGCCGTTCCTCATTATGACACGTAAACTTTCTTCGAGTCACCAATGAAAATTTAAATTAACGTAAAATCGCAAAAGGAATTGTTTTAATTCCAATTTAGATTTGCCTTGCAGTTAGTTCTCTCCGTGCACTGATTAAAATCAAATTAGGATTAAGCCGGGAGAGTTTCACCTTTCCGATACAGCTGAAAGTTAAATTCCATGCAACGGCGGAATAACAAATCCAGGTCCATATCCGGAACTGAATTCGAAACTTGTCTGAGAAAATCCGGACCGTATTGGCCGTCAAATAATAACCAAACTTTATCATATTAGCACACCCTGTCTAACTTCAAGTTATACACGCAAAGTTTTCGGGAAGTTTCAGTGAGGAATAGGACGACGAGGCCTGCATCCTATACATAATCATTTCCAGGCTGGAACGTCTTAACATTGTTCCATGCTCTATTTCTACAAATGTTGTTTAAAATTCTTTTTTAGAGTTACAGACGTCGGAACTGGAAAAGTAAATTATTCAAGTGAAATAAAAATTTTACCAATTCTTATGAGAGAAAAATCTTCAGAATAGTGAAGTTTTTATCACACTCAATACTCTTAAATATGTTAATACTTCATATACATATTGCAACAAGCATTTTTCATGCATCCAAACACACGTGACTTCTTGTAGGTTAAATATTCTTTAGAGTGGTGTAATCTTCACGAAAAATGTGTGTGCATTTTCTAGAAAGTTGAGACAATATTTCACGTGCTTTTTCAAAATTCAGTTCGAGGAAAAACAGTTTACGTTGCCGTAGTCAAACATGCCCCTCGAGCACCGATAACTCATGTTAGTCCAACATTTGCATTCGCGTGTGTGCCATCGATCCCAAAAACAAAGCCTCCACTTCGCTCTTCTACAAGTCCCAGACACGCACGTGCATCCACATAATTTCTACCTCCTCTTCTTCTTCTTCTTCTTCTTCTTATTCTGGTGCTTGTTCTTCTTAAAACACTAGTGTTGTATTAAAATTCATCATCACCATCACTCCTATAAATTTTCTCAAGGTTATTAAATTCATGTGTAAAGCTATAATTTGTCTTTGCCAGTGGAATGGGCTTTTGACTCATAATTTCATGACATTATTATCGTTCGAGTTACGCCATTTTCATTGGTTTCCAGAGCTCGGAATGAATAATTCATTTATCATTCTAGATTGAAAAAGATCCAAAGAATAGATTTCCTTATAAATTTAAATGGAATAATTTGAATTATGAAAAAAAGGAGGGAAATACTTTCGGAAGTCGCTTGTTTGGATCCGAAAGTCTGTCGAATTTTCCGGAGAGTTGTTTTTCAAAGACCACGTCTGGAATGCCGTTGACACGCTTCCGAGATTACCTAAAATGTAATTTGGAGTCCACGTTAAGCGAGGTGGAGCCAAAAAGGAGTATGTTTTCATGTTTGATAAAAGGCTCGGAGACGGACTATTTTTCGGTAAAAGTAAAGTGACTAGCAAAATTTTGTTTTTTCATCTCTTCGAACCTCGGAA
>JABRWK010000013.1:0-30120 GCA_013372445.1 Hypothenemus hampei | reverse complement strand
GATTTAAGCTGTTTTGGGCAAGTTTTTGGCAAACAAGAGGCAATATTGGCGAACCGAATTCGGTGGTTTGTCAGAATGTGTCACGAGCCGGGGCTGCGGCTAATTTCCTATGCATCTGACATCGGATCTCCTCTCCGATTTCGGAACTTTCCAATAAGTTTTGATTACCTGCATTTAGAAGACGAAACCGGTCTCGGGCCGTTCCTCATTATGACACGTAAACTTTCTTCGAGTCACCAATGAAAATTTAAATTAACGTAAAATCGCAAAAGGAATTGTTTTAATTCCAATTTAGATTTGCCTTGCAGTTAGTTCTCTCCGTGCACTGATTAAAATCAAATTAGGATTAAGCCGGGAGAGTTTCACCTTTCCGATACAGCTGAAAGTTAAATTCCATGCAACGGCGGAATAACAAATCCAGGTCCATATCCGGAACTGAATTCGAAACTTGTCTGAGAAAATCCGGACCGTATTGGCCGTCAAATAATAACCAAACTTTATCATATTAGCACACCCTGTCTAACTTCAAGTTATACACGCAAAGTTTTCGGGAAGTTTCAGTGAGGAATAGGACGACGAGGCCTGCATCCTATACATAATCATTTCCAGGCTGGAACGTCTTAACATTGTTCCATGCTCTATTTCTACAAATGTTGTTTAAAATTCTTTTTTAGAGTTACAGACGTCGGAACTGGAAAAGTAAATTATTCAAGTGAAATAAAAATTTTACCAATTCTTATGAGAGAAAAATCTTCAGAATAGTGAAGTTTTTATCACACTCAATACTCTTAAATATGTTAATACTTCATATACATATTGCAACAAGCATTTTTCATGCATCCAAACACACGTGACTTCTTGTAGGTTAAATATTCTTTAGAGTGGTGTAATCTTCACGAAAAATGTGTGTGCATTTTCTAGAAAGTTGAGACAATATTTCACGTGCTTTTTCAAAATTCAGTTCGAGGAAAAACAGTTTACGTTGCCGTAGTCAAACATGCCCCTCGAGCACCGATAACTCATGTTAGTCCAACATTTGCATTCGCGTGTGTGCCATCGATCCCAAAAACAAAGCCTCCACTTCGCTCTTCTACAAGTCCCAGACACGCACGTGCATCCACATAATTTCTACCTCCTCTTCTTCTTCTTCTTCTTCTTCTTATTCTGGTGCTTGTTCTTCTTAAAACACTAGTGTTGTATTAAAATTCATCATCACCATCACTCCTATAAATTTTCTCAAGGTTATTAAATTCATGTGTAAAGCTATAATTTGTCTTTGCCAGTGGAATGGGCTTTTGACTCATAATTTCATGACATTATTATCGTTCGAGTTACGCCATTTTCATTGGTTTCCAGAGCTCGGAATGAATAATTCATTTATCATTCTAGATTGAAAAAGATCCAAAGAATAGATTTCCTTATAAATTTAAATGGAATAATTTGAATTATGAAAAAAAGGAGGGAAATACTTTCGGAAGTCGCTTGTTTGGATCCGAAAGTCTGTCGAATTTTCCGGAGAGTTGTTTTTCAAAGACCACGTCTGGAATGCCGTTGACACGCTTCCGAGATTACCTAAAATGTAATTTGGAGTCCACGTTAAGCGAGGTGGAGCCAAAAAGGAGTATGTTTTCATGTTTGATAAAAGGCTCGGAGACGGACTATTTTTCGGAAAAGTAAAGTGACTAGCAAAAATTTTGTTTTTTTTTTCATCTCTTCGAACCTCGGAAAAATAATCGTTGTCTGTCTGTTCGATCACTTTGCTAAACTAGCTGTGTTCCATTGAAATAAGTTTTCTTCGTCATTTTAAGCGGAAATATTTCCCGCTTCATTATTGTTTTTTTTGGCTCAACAAAATGTTCCGCTTGTTTACCAAAAAGAAACATTTTTTCGCGATATCTCGTTTTGTTTTTTTTCCCCTTACAAACATGAAAGGATACCAATCATCCAAGTTTAACCCAGTACAAAATACTTTTCGAGTCAGCAATCGAACGATTTAAACAAAATAAAAAAAATACTTTATCACATTTATCTCATTTGAATATTGGTTTTTTAGCAATTGCGCGGGTAGGCCCAAAAAAATGCAAATTAATTTTATTTGCATTTCAGCCAGGTTTCGTTAAAAAGTGCAATTGGAATGTAGTTGTTATTTTAATTTAGGGACCTTCAATTTTATATTAAAATGCAGGAAATGTTGGACTTGTTTTTATTACTAAATCAGTTTTGATATAAATTCGGATTTTCAAATGAATTAACAAAAATATTATGAATATTCGTTCGGTTAGTTAAAATTGCTAATTTTATAGAGAATGACGGATAATTAAGTACAAAGAATTACAAAACAACAAAATATTATATCTCGAATATCCGTACTGGAGAATTTAATTTTTATGAAAATCATATATTTATTATGCATTGATTAGTGATTTTCGTTCTACGAGACTAAATTCCCGTAATCCTGATTAGACATCATTGGTTTTTACACTAACATAAGAACCAATTGAAGATATTTTTAATAAATATTCAAGAAACAATAAAATATGTTTATTTTCCTTAATATTTTAAAATTACGGATTTGCAACATAATCGTCACTCCGTCCTTTGAAATGCCTCTCTCGATCTTATATGACTCCTCGGAGGAAAGCTAATTCTCTAAGCCAAAAGTCCTTGTTGTTGCAAGCCCTTAAATTGCTATTAATATTTTGTTCAGTTTTCGTCAGTTGCCGCGAATTATAGTTCTGAATATTTTATATGTGTTCCTTAAGTTAATGTGTCCAAAGTATTTCAGTTGTAAATTAATTCTACTTGAGGGTCTGTAACTGATTTCTAGTTCTCCTAAATTCTTCTCGAAATGCGTGGTCCATGGAATCTGTATCAGCGTATTTCGGTAGCATCGATCTTTCTTCTTTATGTTTGTCTTCTAAACGTCTATGGTATTCATTATATATCAGGACTGGGAATACTCTAAACAGTAACTAGTCGTATTATAAGGCCTGGAGTAACATAATATATTATTCCAACCAAACCTTGTTCACTTTTCCCATGGCCACTTCTAATAGCGCCTTTGAAATAAAATTGACATAATCTAAAAAATAAATGTATGATATTTAAAATTGACACCATGTATGTAGCCAACATGATAATAGGAGTATTCAACAATGCGTAATTTTACAAGAAAAATATCAAACCTCAACATAATAAAGCTTTTTCAGAATATATAATGAAGCAAATTACCATTCTAAATTCATCAAGAACTACTACTATATGCATTTATTTTAAAAAAATTCAATTTGCACTTTTAATACATTTATACTTTTGAAATTGTACCAGGGACCATTTAAGTTTTACTAAAAATATCAAATGTATTTTGCATTTTGCTCTTTTTCATATCATTGAGAAAGAAAAGAAATGAACGAGATTAAAACTCCAGGGGCTTCAAGTACAATTATTGCAATATTACCTTTGGCATGCTAGAGTGATAGGATTTCCTAGAGTTGCAAATTTTATGATATATACGTAGTTCTATGTTTACGCAACTGCTATTTATGAAAAAAAAATGAAATTTTGTATTAAAAGGCAGGCGTAAGTTAGTGCTGCGAAAATTGAATCTGTTTACGGTGAGTGATAAACTGTAATAGCACGCTGATGTTTATTAGTTAATTTTGATTTAATTAAATCTACTTTTATCATAACCATTGATCAACTCCGTGTGAGTTTCTTATTAATATTTAGCGCGGTACTATCCTTAGAAGATATTTTTCTTTTATAAATTCATTAGACTATTGCTCTTAACTGGAATTTTAACTGGCAGTTACCCGGTATCCAGGTATTCGTTTTCTTGCTTTTTAGTCGTTAAAATGAGTGCATTCAATTTTGTAAATATTTAAAGTAAAATTAAGGATAAAGTGGCTTTCAGACACGAGAATGTGTTAATATTATACTGTTTCGGCACATTTTTTCTTTAGTAAACACGTACAAGTTCCAATTGAGGTAATAACAAAGAAGTATTTCAAAGTTTAACACTTTTCCCTTTTTCTTTATAATTTATTTAACATTTATAATTTATTTAACGTTTATTTTTTTTTCAAGTTTGGATTTTATATAAACAAAAAAGTGATTTTAGGTCCGAGGTAAATACATATATTAGGTTATACGAAATATGTTTTACAAATTATACAAATATTTTTCATTTGGAAACTGTTATTTAAATGGTTAGTTTTTGTTCTGGGAGTCGTTAAAACAACATCAATTATTTGTTACAATTAGCCCTAGTTCGTGTCAAACGACAGGACACGTTGGACATTAATAACCGACTAATACATTCGGGTCACAGTGTTAAATAACAGGCAATAATATATTTTTTTTTCAATAAAAACAAATACAAGCATCTTTTTTTTTGGAACCATTTTGGGAATAGGACAATTAGAAACAACCTGTCAATAAATCGTTGCAACTGCTTTTTATCACCATATAAAACCGGTGACTATAACTGTAAAACTTGTCTAATAAGCAATTGGACTGGGTATCAATAGATGGATAACGATTTTCTCATCCAAATATAGAGTTTACCAAGGCCAAGATTGATAATTAAAAATATGTTTTTGCCTTTTACGAGGAAAAACAAACCGAGACTCATCTGAACGTTCTAATGATCAAAAATTAGAGCGGCATGTGTAATTAGGTATCTTGAAGATTCCAATCGAAACGATACGATACTTCCGCATTCATTTTGTTTGCAATACGAAACTAAGCAGTGGACAATTTAATTTATTCCTACTTATTCTGCAAAAGGCAAGTTTTAGTTTATTCATAAAACTCTATTCATCGGCTTCAGTTTCAGTTTCAGTCTTTTATTCAATTTCAAAGTAATTCCGGTTCGCACTAACGATCAGTTTTCTGAACATTTTTAAATGCGACCGACATAAAGACAAGAGCATAGAACCAATTCATATTCAGGGATCATACAACTTTATCGCACCATCCTCCGCTTTATTAATCGCTCTATTATCAAAGGGGAAACTTTTCTGCTTTTTATTTTTATGCGCCATCTATTCAGAACTGATAATGATTATAGTGAAAAGGTTGTTGTAAAGCGTTCAGGCTTTATATTCAAGCGCTATTAGATTATGTGTTAAAATTACGAAAATCAATTCATTTCACGTTTATTTATGGTATCACGGTCATGAAAAATATTTAGTCAATGTTGAAAATTTGGGTTCAGTACCTCTAACAAAATTCCTGCTGTCGATTATTCGAAATCAGGAAGCAGAAATACGTGCCCATAATGTAGATACAGTGATTGCACTTGAAATATATTAATATTGATTCGTTTTCGATATGTAATTTAAAGTTACGAGAGCGCGAAAATTTCAAAAATGCTTTTAAAATAGTTTCAAATAGTATTCTTGTATCAAAAGCAAGATTCGATGATTTTAACAGTTTCAGCACTGCCGTAAAACTCTATAACTAATATTCCAGGTGTGCTATAAAATTTCTGAAGAAGAAAACAATAAATAGGTGGTAATGTAGGTGTTGCTTCTAAATCCCATGGCAAATTCTCTACCACTATTTATAAAGTAAGTAGATTTTTAGGTGATATAAAATACTTAAAGTTCCCTTAATATAATCCAATTTCCTATGCCACAATGCATTTCCATATCGGAAAGAGCCCCTGAAAGTTAATAACACTCCTTCCATTATCGTCAAACTGCTTGTTCTATAATCAAACTGAACGTCTCGCTAATCCGATAATTTACTATAGAAAATTTTAATTAAACTCAACATTTGCCCTTTTAAGGATGATGATTGTCTGATTATGGTCTTTTTTTTCCACTCGAAATATAATTCGACATCGAATTCGGTTCTAATTATTGAATGATTGAAACAAACTTTCAGTTTTCGAGTGTTTTTCCTTTTCGAAATCGAGTTTTAATTGAGCTCCCGACTGCTGATCAACGAGATACTAAAATTAGTGGCGCATTTCAATACAGATACGATCATCAAGGAAGAAACCGTGCGGCAAGAAATTATTGCTTTTACCCGAGAGAGAATAGGTTGGTCGTGTGCTCGAAGTAGTACCGGATAAATGGGTCCACGACCGCACCCAAACCAGCAATGCATAAAAGGTCAAATTACACACGTTTCTCTTAAAGCTTTTACGGTAATAACGTTCTCTATCTGCCTCTCTCTTTTTCTGTTTCTCTTTCTCTCTTGTCAATTGTAAAAAAACAGTGCAAGAAATTTTCATTCAAATGCTTATCAACTGGACGTGTGCCATTTCTCAAAAAACAGAGAACTTTTTTTATTAAAAATCTTTTTATGAGATCACTAAATTAGATTCCAGAAGAAGTTTTATGACCACTAAAACTTTGGACTTCGTTAAAAGAGAAGACACGCGATAATGAAAACGTATGATATGCAGTTGTGCCAACGAGAAGTTCGTAATTTTGTCGTCCACTCTATTATTAAACTTTAAGAAGTCGAGCACAATGAGGATATCCACTTTTTTTTTGAGCCAAAAAAGATGTAAACTACAATGGAACTAGATATTATGTTTCAGTGTCTAAATCCCGTTACGAAATTAAATATAAAACAAGTCGGGCCAGTTTGAGGTTTTCCTGCATGAGATAATGGCTTGTTGCACTATTTTATGTGACCTGTGAGTATACATATGTACATATATCCACCACGATGGCATTTTTCATGGGAAATTGTTGTTTACTATATGGCACTGGTAATAACAACAGTTTTATGGTCCACCTCAGGTTCTCAAATTTCTTTATTATTAGGTAGCCGTATTGTTTCGAAGCGTTTGCTCGATTAAAAATTCCATATGCATATCGGGTTTACGGGACCATAAAACAGCACATTCATAAAAAACAGGGCGACGTTATGAAAAAGGAATAACGAACCAAGGAATGGGAAAGCTCTAAAGACGAGTGAAGACGTCTTTATTATCGTTCCTCTTTGGAAATGTGAGTTTTTTGAAATTTAAATAGAAAGAGGGGAGCCCCGCTTGTAAATGGATAATATCGACTTTCAGTTGAAAATTTTCATTCGGACAACGAATGATGGTTGTACGTCGCAAAGTCCCCGGGTGAAAATTTATTCGTTCGGAGGAAAAATGACGTCCATACGGCGCTGCAGACCCTGAAGGAATTAATATCCTTGACTGGAAACAATAAAACTTTTCCATAATCCGATTTATATGAGAGCACCTCATAAATATGACTCGCGATTTCTCTCGTACCCTTTGGAACAACGTGATTCGAAATTCATGAATGTTCGCGATCGGGATTCCTTTTTATTGATTATCACCCCCTTCGACCGAGTTTATGGTATGTACAAAGCGCAATTCCTGCTGCGAAAACCGCCCATTCTTTCAGTGATTTGCAGTTTTATTGTTGTTGTGCCCATAGCTGATTTGCATTTTATATAAAAATTAATCAAACTGAGAAAAAACCGATTAACTGTTCAGGTCTAACGGGGTATTATTTCTCCTGCGAAACATTAAAATTTATTAATTTTCATTGATCATCTGTACGGGCACGAATGCAAATTAAAAATATTGTACATTGTTTTTATATAGGAGGAAATTTGTTTTGACATGGTAAATTACTGCTGCATAGCTGGCGCAGGTCCCGTTGTCACAGTATTTGTCTTTTTTTCTGCAATTCAAATAATGTATTTTTCGAGCTTGTCTCTGCAATAAATAACAGGCCTGCAAATGAGATTATATCAAACTGGTCTTGCACACGGATTTTGTCAGAAGCAAAAATCTGCTTAAAGGTTTTTGACAAAACTGGAAAAAAAACTTGCAGATAACTTTTATATTTTCTGAGCCATGTTTTTTCCTGGAAAATGTCATAACTTATTAATTTTTATTGGCTGCGCATGCAGAACTGGCTTATAAAAGGGCGTCGAACGATACATTTTTATGCGTGGAAAAAGCCCGATTTTTTATAGGAGACGTGGGCTCGTAAAAACCCTGTAAGCAACTGCTAACCAATTTAGATTAGAGGGTAAAAATTACAAGTACGAATATATTGCTCTCCTGCATGCAACTCGGCGTATATGGTAATTTTTATCCTGCGAAGTAGTTGCACTATCAGCAGAAAAAATGATTATGGCAACTTTCTTTCCAACTAAATAGGTAATATAGAGGTAAAATAGAATCAAAACTGGATGTGTGTTTTTAATTCAATTCAGTTGAGGCAATGTTATCTGGTGCACTACACGGATTTGTGATTTGTCTTGACACTCAACCCGTGTTTATTGAGGGTACATTTTGGTAACTAACTTCGAAAGCTCTAGCTTCTTCGCATGAGAATATATGTGTGGAACTCTATTTAGATCGTTTTTGTACTCGCATCAAAAAAGAGTAAACACGTTAACTCTAATTAGGATTGAATAATTGGCTGTCTCGGTTTGCGATATGTATGTAAGAAATAGCATTTTAACATTTGCAGGATTTTAATGAGCAAAATTCAATGAAAATAATTTCTGCTTTCGAATTTACTAACGAGAGATATCTGCTTGTACCCAAAAGGAATGAGTTTATCTCGAAAATATTAACGTTTGCTTTGATTTTAAATAAACATTTTCGTAATATACATGATACGATTTTGAAAATTCTCAACTCATTTAGGTGTATTTTTATGTTAATTGAACAAAGAACGGACTGTGCTGGTAATCGATATATTTTCTAAATATAAACGAACTTTATCTTTGTTCTGTGGTGAAAACGAAAAATAATAATAATTTCTCCGTTTCATCGTTATTTTTTTCACACCCTCTCAAGTCTGAACTAATATTTTCTCCTGTCAAACACTTAAATATTCCTGAGTAAATATTGTTCGCTGCTCAAAGTTTTCCACAATTCTAATTGATCCAATTTCCGCTTATTCTCTTTTCTTTTGTATATTGCAAATGTCGTTGTTTTCCTGCGGAAACAAACTTTTATTATGACCTGATATTATTCTTTGATCCTTGAAAAAGAAAAACTAGTTAAAAATTAATATTGTCCCCTTAGGCTTGTTTGGTATCCAATTTACCGTCCACAGTTGACTTTTAACCAAACTGGAGAGTCTGGCAATATTCCTGTAAACGTATGAAAAAAAAATCATTAGATAAAGTATCCAGAAAAAGCGTTTTTAAATGGGCCAGTCTCGTTAAAATCCGCAAACGTTCGGATTTTGCCATCCAAATTGCTTCTTACACAGTATAAAGCGGTCCCCAGTCCAATTAGTTTTGGGCTAATTGGTAGAGTGTGTTATACTTTTCCATGTTATTGCTTAATTTTGAGCTGAAAAGCGATAAAAAGACCTCATAAAGGACGATAGGGTGTCTACAATCAAAATTCAAATCAAAATCGCTTTAAAATCGATAACAACAAATACGAATGTTTATTAAGAGCAGACGCGATTTTTTCTCTTTATTTTCTCTCTTCAAAATTGTGACATTGATGTCACAACAGAGATAATGGTTCTGCAAAGCAGCTCTAAATCATATACAGCCCGCTTCCAGGGAAATGTTCAACGCAATACGAACGTATTCATGAATTTTGAAAGTTATCGCTATTGAAAATGATGGATTGTGGCTTGGATTTATTGCATTTAATAGACAAAAAACTCGTGAAGGAACTTTCCAAATCCCTCATGTTTACATCACGGCTTTTTGCTATAGGTATAATTTATTAAAACGTGCTCTTTAAAATATCCGCAAAAAATCACAAGTCTAATCTTGTTTCTATGGTTATACATTTATTATAGCACAAATGGAGAAAATAAAATTTTAAACAAGCAAAAGCTTCAACTTTTCCTATTTTAATATAAATTATTTTTTTTTAGGTTTTCTCTGTGCTAGCTGCGAAGAAATAATTAAAGATGCACGGGAAGGCGAGGATGTACGTTTGGAGTGCCGTTTTCAGCCACCTTCAATGGGTTCTTTATCCTATTACTGGATTAAGCAGTCCAAGACTGGTCACGACAATGTTGCCATAAAAGACACACCCTTCGACCCTAATTACAAGTAAGCAAGCATTCAAAACTTAACACAAATAAATTGGTAATAATGGAATTGGGAACGTAAATTTGCATTTCGCATTTGCCTAATGTGCCTCGAAAATCATCAATTCTGGAAATCTGGTCAAAGCACTCCAGTGCCGGCTGCAATAAGGCTTCGTCTAAATAGAAAACACCGTTAGCTGAGCGCAGAGTGCATATTATCCTTCGGTCTAACGATATACCCGAATAAGTCTATTAACAATCTGAGCTTAACACTAGTGATTAAAAGCAGTTTGATTGTTTCAAAATACCATTTAATATCATATATGATTCTAACTCGAAACTAGTTTATATCTTTGCCCGGGGGATATGTAATTTTCCTGCTAAAAGTTAACTGCAGGAAAACCTCCGAGCGACATCCAGATTCGGCACCGGTCTGCTCCGGAGCCCTTTAACTGAACTATTTACGCTCCAAAAAGGACTAAAGGTCCTTAGAATTAGCTGGGATCAATTAAGCATGAGCCATTTCAGCTTTATATTAAAATCCTTCTAATTTTTCATGAAATTGGTGCGCGAAGAAATCGGAATAACGAACATGGAAAATATCAATTAATTTTCGCAGGAACGCTCCTCGTTATATTTCAGGACACGTTTGCCTCAGGTAAAAAAAAGTTCCTCTTTTGTCAAAGGAATAAGAGGAGGACTCGTTCTCGGTTCAGTCTATCTGCGCTTCTCGCTCTATCCTATTAATTATTTTTTTCCCGTACATTATTATGTGAGGCTCGAAGCCTGTATCTCTCTTTCTCTTTTGCCATAAATATAATATACGATTCTTTGTGAGGGGGTATTTGAATAAAGCAAAAAGTATTTCGCTTTGACGTGCGTATGTGTGAAAAGATTAAAGACAATCCAGTTTCCGGTTTTAAAACAATTATGATGTAAAACTTCAAAAATCACTTCTGCGTAATGTTGTCTTTTGATGTTCGCAGAGGCGACTCTACCACAGTTTCGTTCCTTTGTAATCAATCAACTTTCGTAGACAAATTGCCAAACGCAAACTGGGTTTTGTTCAAACTAAATTTTCTAAACAACAAGTAATCTAAAGTTTCACTTTTAATTAAACATTGTTTCAGCTAATTAGTTTGGGTTTGTGGAAAATCCCAACCCAAAAATAATGCCTTTTTTTCCTCTTTGTTATTTTATATACTATATATCTTAGTTGTATCTAGATGTGACTAGAAGTGGAGACTATCATTACGATATTGGAACGTTAACATATTCAGGTCAGGTTTTTAGTGGCAATCCAGTTCTGGAAACAAATCTCTTATCAATTAAAAGCAATTTTTTTTTGAAGAAATTTATTCGGTTGCTCTTTGTTAATTTATTATGTTTTTAAAATTCCTAATTCTAATTTCCACTTTTGATTTTTGAAACTGATTTTAAATTAATAAAAATCAATCGCAGCGAACAAAATACAACGAAATCTTTTTGCTTTTTCTACTTGACCAACCAGTGATGCTCCATGAATTGACAAATATTGCGATTTCGAAGCTTCTTTTTAATCTCAAAGAAGAAAAAGAAGTCAGACCGATTCAAATCGACACTATTAGGGTAATAACTATTGTGGCCAGTAGATTGTGGGAAATTATTACGATTTTCATAATTGTCAGAGTGTTGTCACATCCAAAAATCTAATTTTTGTAATAATGAATCAACATCTTTTTCCCAAATCCATAGTACATAGTTATTCAACGCCGAGTGTTCGGCCAGCATATTCTCCTTCCACATTGTTTCACTTTTATTATGAGAAAAATTTTTCTTTATTTATGTATTTTTATTTTTGGTTAATTAAAATTTTATTTTTCAATTATCACAACGGTAATATGAAACAATCATTCTCTTGACACCGCTATGCGTGCTTTGTTGAATTTTTACTCATTTGTATGCTCTTGAATTCTTCAAAAATCCACTGGTTTACCGTAAATATACATAATTGAAATCCAGAGATTTCACAACTCGTGCAGTCATTATTTTATCCCCTCAAAATTTGTATTCAATAAATTATAATTATTAAGCGTCATGTCTTAATTCAATAATGGCTTTCAACCTAAAACGTAGTGTAATGGACGAGTAATCCATCCGTCTATTGTCGATCCATTATCGATTTGTGATTTCCATACCCTCATCGTACTTAACATTAATTAGCATCCTGGGCCTGATTGCAATTAAAATTTAGCCGTGTTTTTTTGATTATTTATGGGCGCCCACAATTCAAGAGAGGATTTACGAGTCGCTCTAACAAGAAAGACGCTTTAATTTTGTTTTTATAATTCCAGAAGGAAAAGTAACTTCTCCTAGAAGAACATTGTCGACTTTCGGTTTTCCAAATTAAGATTTTAACCAATTCTACATTACAAAAACTAAATTTCTTGCTTTAATTAATTTAAAATTCTTATTGTCTTAATTAACATTAAATTATTGTTTAAAATTGTAGATCCATAGACAAAAATGTTAATATACAAGTTGAATGTCTCAACGTAATCCGGTATCTACCTGACTTTAAAACAATACCTCTAACGTCCTGACTGAATATTTTTATTAAAATCCTGTCAGGGAGATTTTCATGTTTTTGTAATACACCATCACGTTCCGCCGCCCATTGTGGCCGACTACGTGAGAATACTAATAAAATTTTCAACTTCTGGCAAAAATATAGTATTCTATTTAAAATAATAAATCTTCTTCTTTCACTCGGTAATCCAGATTAAACTACCACGTCGACGAGGGCATCTATGATTTACTAATCAGCAACGCTTCTTACGATCGAGACGATGGACGTTTTGAGTGCAAAGTGAAAGCTGGAGGTTCCGGCCAAACTCTTCATGTCCAGAGATACTCGCTAACTGTCCTTTCACCACCTCAATCACCACAAATTGCTCCCGACTCTGTAGTGACGGCCACCGAAGGGAAAAGACAGGAATTGACCTGTAGTTCAGTGGGCGGTTCTCCTGATCCACAAGTTCGATGGTACAGAGAAGGTAAATTATTAAATTTTTATTATTTATTTATTGAGAAGTTTATTTTCAATTTATTCTATTGTTGAAAGTTGCATTATGCAAATGTTTGTGTCGGCATGCGGCCAAAATTTAATTGTTTTAAATGAGTTGGTCTTGTTGCTTTTAGCGCATTAATATTCAAAAGGGGTATTACATTTTTTTTATTAGAAATTTTAAAATATGTATCATTCACTCAGGGTTGTACACATATAGTTAAACTGGCATATATTTTGTATGAAGCTTTCCCAGATATGGCGCTTTCTTTAGTGAAGTAAAGCAGGAGGCGCAGAAAATGAGTTGTTTAATCTAGCATGGTAAAAGCGTAGGGCCAAAAAGCAAAGCCGGATTAACTGGCAAAGTACCATTTATCGACCCACTGAATTCAACAAGTCTTTTACTAAAGAAAAACTAAAAAGAACGGTTCTTTCTTCAGATTGTGCATTTTCATTGTTCAAACTGAAACAGAGAGACGATTGACAGTTTCTTCTCTTCAAGTCTAGAAATTAAATTCCATTTCGTGAAGAAAATCGCTACATGAAACGCGATACTCCAAAATATGAGGAAGAAAGGAAACTGTTGGAAACTGTGTGGCTTCGATAATGAAAAAGCACGGCATGCTTCTACGGTGGAAAAGCCACTTAAAGCGGCATTCTTTGTAATGTTAATGAAATATTTTAAATAGGAGTTTGTTTTTTGGAAAATGTTTTGTTAGAAATGCCGGATTTTCTTGTTCACGTCCCCAGCGACGTAACCGAGAACAGAGTGCCGATTGACAAATCTTTTAAAAAGAAAATTTGATAAAAAAGTTTTCACTTGGAGACCATTTCCGATTTTTTCATTGAACTTTTTCGGTGGCGACATTAAAAGAATCGAACTTTTCTTAATAAGTTTCGTGTCAAGAACGGATTTTTTTCGCTTTGACAATTGACGATTTTCTCGCTTTTTAAGCGGCTTTTGCCACTTTGCACTTTATAATGGAAACAAAGCAGCCAACAGGAATAAGATGATTTCCATAACAATTTGTACAGCAGCACTGTTTAGTGTTGTTTCAATTTGGCAAAAATATATGTATGTATGTATGTATGTATAATGCTTACAAGTTTAATGCGGTTAATAATATAAAACCCAAAAAGTCCAATCTAAATGCAAATGTGAGTCAATATTTACATTTATAACGGTAAAACGGTTCGCTTTGAATCTCCGAAATTGTCCGATTCTGATTTAAATTATTTCTTTTTTTTTCCAGTCTTTCCTTGTTCCGTTTAAAAAGGGTAGCTTTTTAGTCCATTTACACTTACATTAGTGGAAAACAATACCGGGCTTTAATAGTGCTAATGACGATACGAATTGGGTTTTACCGGGATCATTAAGCCGTTCATATTAAAGACTGATTAATTGATGGGGTTTCTTGTCTCTGCATTATTCATTGTGTCCTTGGAAAAATTGAAAAATCTATATGGAAATCGACCATGCCTTGTTTATAGATGTTGAATATTATTGAAATAAAATGAATAACATTCTGCTACTGCTTTCACATATAGCACTGGCTGGATTTTCTAGTTCTAGTTTACATATATTTTGTTGCTATTTTGCTGTTTTTAGATAACTTTTAATTTCTTCTATTATTATTTTCTCTCTTTTTGCTTTTATTGACTTCTTCGAAAAATATTCTTGTACACACACTGTTTCGTTCAATAATACATGTCAGTATTTTCCAAGTAATTATTTAATTCCGCTCCCATAGACCTTGATCTTTCTTTTCTCCTTTTCAATATAGATATATTTCACGATTAATATGAAAACAACTATTATATTTTCACGGAAAGTTTATCTGCATTTCTTTCAGTCATCAATAGACTTCTATAACTAATTAAAATGTCGGAATTGTACTATAAAGAGTCATAAAATCTGAAACAGTTAATTTACAACAGCACTCAATTGCATTTTAACTGCATTCTGGAACATTTTAAGACCCATTTCTGAGGGTAATTGCTTTTGATTTTACGGCAGCCCTAACAATATATTTTTATTTATAAATAAGACTTAACTTTATTGTCTTGTACAGAAAATTAGAGCGTTGTTGCGCGAGCAAATATTGCTTTTTGCGTAATTAAGCGAAGACATAAAATTTTAATATGAAATCCAAAACCAACAGCAAGTGTGTGTCACAAAACAGACTTTGGCTTGGTTAGTAATCTCGTCTCCGCTTTTCCGCCCAGGAGTCTTCTATCTGTTGAATTATGCAGGTGTTTTTTTTCCAGCAGAAACGTTAAAGTCGCACTAAAAACTGCTGTTTATAGAAGTGGGCTCTGCTTACAAACTCAAGGGTTTTGCTTATTTAAAGCAAAGAATACGAACGATTAAGCCAAGTTGTTCTGCAAGTTTTCAGGTGAAATTTCAAAATTTCCATTAAAAATCAACTGAGAATATTTCATGGTAATTGAAACGATACATTTTAGAAATAAATCCATAGTTTGAGTAGTTTTTCGCTTTTATCATCTCACATAAACTCCCTTCAACTTTTTTACGCTTATTTGTCTGAATATTAAAATACAGCCGAACAACGTATGTACAACGTAAATTCATTCAAATTCATATTTGCTCACAAGACGCTGTAAAAATAAACATCTTTCGACAAGACAACAAGGATGCTTTTAAGGAAATTTGAAAACTTAACTACCTCGAATTCTTGCACAACTTTACCTTTAATTTGACAAACTTGCAACTCGTCATTTTGTTAAACATGCCATTTCTTTTAATTTAAGGTTCAATATATCCTTTGGAGGCCGCTTTGAAAAATGGAGGTTCCAGAGATCAACCCACCACCGCTACTTTAACTATTACTCCAACTAAAGATGACGATGATGCCACTTTTAGATGTGAGGTTTCCAATAGGGCTCTTCCTGCTAGTAAGGTTTTAACTGCTCAAGTGACCTTAAGTGTTCAATGTAAGTATTACGAAGAAATAGTATATGTAATTGTATTATTTACGGTTTAAATGTTTGAATCTAATTGCATTACGTCTAAATCCTGTGCTTTTTACGTTTCGAAAATTTCTTGCCGGAGCCGTTGAATAAGCGAATCAACGCGAATAATCGAAGTTCATTAAAGTTTTGTTGAATTTCGCATTTGCAGATGAAACACGTCAATTAACTATTCGCAAACTTTCAATAAGAATTTTCTTTGCAAATATTTTCATTTACGAAGGTACCCTAATTCATAAGGCTGTTTTCTCTCGTTTTCATGTTACGCAAATCCGTTAGGAATAAATTTATTAGTATATAAACTTTCCAATATAGAGTTTGTGCTGCTATTGACACTTTGAATTAATCCACACGTGCCATATTAGGAAAACCCTTTTTTGTAATTGAAAATATACGTTTAAACGCATTTCAGATATGACGCGAAAACAAACTTTCGCACTCATTTTATTTTCGTAAACATTTCTGGAAAGCAATATGCAATCTGTACGATTCAAATGAAATTTTGTTTCAATCGTTGGAAATTAAATCGAAATTTTGATTTGGAAAATAAGGGAAATCGTCTTCGTTCGAACAAACGTCAGGATAGACATTATTAATTAAATCCGGGCCATTCATTCGTGACAACAAATTAATGATATTTAATTTTTCCCGACAAAAAGGAGGGAAAATAGTCGGTAAATTAGCGTCACGTTTTCACTTAAGAAAAGCCAAAGAAAAGAACTTCATTACGAGGAAAATTTAAAAGTTTCCGGCGATGGAATAAGGATGAAAAAATTTATTGAGTAATCCGAACAAGAACGGATATGATTAAAGGTATAATTGAATGGTTTTCTTTTATAAAATTATTTATTACTTGTTAAGAAAGTACAGCTGATGATCCAATTGTTGTGTTCCCCAGAACTGTGTTTGACGTGCGATTTTTCTAATTTTCAGATTCTCCCCGTGTTATGGTGGGACCCGAAAACCCGTACCGAGTCGAAAGAGGCTCTTCAGCAACACTTGAGTGCAATGTGGACGCAAAACCAAAGGTGACGAGCGTCAGATGGATGCGAAACAGCCGACTTCTTGGGGTTAACTACAATCATTTCATTCCGAGGGTGTCTATTCAAGAAGCCGGTAAGTTTTATCATCGTATTATTCGTTTTTATTGTTTCTTTTAATTTAACTATTCAGAATATAATTGTATTGATAAAAACTGACTTAATTAGATAAATTTTTTGAAACTTTACAGACATTTTTCGTACATAAAGAAACGAATACATGTCTATTAAATATAATATATTTTCTGCAATAATCTAAAGCACACTACACGAAAATTATGGTACACGTTCCAGATTATAGCTTAACCGAATTATTTTTCTCATTCTCAACGATACGTAACTAATCTTCTGGCAGTAGCTCATTTCTCTGTTATACCTCCGTCTCATTATTTCGTTACCGTACTACAATTATCTCTTTATAAGCCCAAATACCTAAATAGGTGTATGTTTCAGTTCAAATTATTAGAGATCGTCTATGAAAAGTAATTCCAGAACATCGTTTCGCTAAATTGTATTTCCGCCAAGAACATGCCGCATATCAAATTAGTGATTAACTCTTCTTTATACGCATTATATGTTTGGAAGATCACATCTATGGCTAACTTCTTTGAATATTTGAGTTCAGTTTCAATTTTATTTAGTTGCATGCATACTGCGAGAATAGAGTACACACAATTGTGTCAGCATTGTTTGAACCAGGGCCACCTTAAGCACAAGACTAAATGGATTAGAGCTCTACGTTGCGTATTATTACAAATAGTCCACGGGTGTCAAATATCATAAGACGGTCCTGGTCCAAATGTACTTCCAGAAAATACGTATAAATCTATTTAGTAGCCAACACACAGGTTCTATTTAAATCTAATTGAATTTCTACTGACAATTTCATATACCTAATTGTACTTACAGATGTTAAAAATTTTCTGAAAATCCCTGCCGACCATTTTGAGTGGCCATTAAAGTCTTTAAAAAATCCATATTTCACAAAAGATTTGAATTATCGTTATCTTCCACCTTTTTAGACGAAAGTATCGTTAATACGCAAAATTAAGTCATAACAAAAAAGTACCTATCATCTTTCTTCGTTATTGATTGACGATGTTTGTTTATCGGCAAATCGGTCGTTTCTCATCTTGCATTGCGAGTTTCGAGCCCCTGGAATTTCTGTAACAAAAACTTAACGAGCGTTCTCAATGTAATGTTTTCCTTTTCAATTTGCTTTATTCATACGGAACAATAAACAGAGAAATAAACATTTTCAGTATTTAATTACAATTCTTTCGTATTCGTCTATGAAATACAATGATTATTAACGAGATGCTCTTTTTCTATGCAAAATACAGGCAAGTACACGTGCTTCGCTGAGAACGGGGTGGGCAATGCAGGAGAAAAGGAAATTGAACTGGACGTTTTATATGGACCCATCGTTATTTTAGAAACCAAAACGAAGGAGGCTGAAGAAGGAGAGTCCGTAAGCATTAAATGTAATGTTACGGCCAACCCTAGTCCTGAGACGATTGAATGGGTGAGTTTCAACTATTCAATTTTTTGAAATGTTTTCTGGCGTAACGTGATTTATATGAGATGGACCATAGAAGGTTGAAATAGGTACATATGGGGCGCTAAAGTTAAAAAAAAAATTGAAAAATGAAGTCGTAAAAATGGATTCATGAAAGCCTTAAATCGTGGAAATTTTAGTCGGAAAGAAATATGACTATGTTTGCAGTTTTAACCTAATTCGAATAGGGACTCAACTACTATAAATTACATCTCAGTAGAACTTTTTGCATACTTTTCCGGCAAATAAAACCTATTTAATGTTGTTCATATATTGTGTTCAAAATAAGCTCGAACTGGACAATAGTTATAAATTTATTTACAATTAAAATTACCTTAAAACAATCATGTAAATCTAGAGACATGTCAAATCAAACGAATGCAGAAGTCATGGTGCTTGACATTTTGGTCAACAAATACATAGTAGCTTATAATGAGTTGCAAAAATTGTGTATGATCTGTAATTATCATTGTAAATTGATAAATTTTTTTTATTTATCTGATCGGTGGACTTTTAAATTTGATAAAATCACTCAATTTCTATTTAACATTTCAGAATCAATTGTGGAACTATATGATAGAAATACAAAAAAAAGGATTTCCATAAAATAATATCGTTTTATCGACTTTCGAAGTTCTTTGAATCCTGTCATCAACGAACCTAACCTTTGCGTCTTCAGATGTTTCAGAGGCGAATCACTCAAAAATATATGTATATATTTCTCTCTCTCTCTCTCTCTCTCTCTCTCTCTCTCTCTCTCTCTCTCTCTCTCTTTTTAGTAACAATTGTTTCATATAATTATAAATGGTAGAGTTTGTCAAGTTTTATAATGTGAGGTTTGTTTTAATCTTAATTTTATTTTATCTTCGATCAATTTGAATTGAACTTCCACAACGGAATACATCTTCAATACGTGAAACAGTTTTCCCGCTGGTATCATGTCAATGCAGCTTGTCTGTACACGTTGACAATAAAGTTAAATCTATAATGGGATGCATTATTTATTGTTGCATTGGAAAAAACAACATGACATGCATCATCAATCAACGATTTGAAAAATTAAAATATCACTGAAATAGTTCTAGTTCTCCTGTAAATATACATAGATCTCATAGATTTTTCTATTATAAACTGCCAATGTTTTACTCTTAATGATTAAATCATTGAAACGCCGAATTTATTTCTCCACAAACTCTCGCTTGCTCGCCATTATTTGCTTTTTTTATTACAACAAGCGCTGATCTGATACATAATGTACCCATAATACATGGGCGCATATTGGCAGTCATAAAACATACATTTGCCGGTTTTATTTGAGTAAGTCCTGTTTAAAAGCAGCTCTAGATTTTCGATGGAAATACGTTAATACAAAAAAGCTCGAATTATCTATTCAACGAAGCTGTATATTTTATCTTTTTTTTTTCAGTTGAAAGATGGAAAACCGGATTTCCGAAAGTCGGGGGCCAATTTGGAAATTAACCGGGTAACAGCAGAGGATTCCGGAACATATTTTTGCAGGGCTGTTAATCGATTGTCACCCTCGGGGCATGGTACTCGTAAAACGGAACGAGTCGGAAACGCTACTATAGCTCTTTTAGTACGTCATCGTCCTGGACGTGCTAGGGTTTCGCCCAGTAGACCAATTGTGTCGGAAGGCGGAGCTGTTACTCTAAGTTGCACTGCTACTCCACCTGGATGGCCTGCGCCACAATACAGGTCAGTGGAAAATTAAATTTAATGCAATGAAATGTCATCGCAGGCAATACAGTAGAGGGATTGGTCAATATAAAAGCCGTATGATTTATACGCACGTAACTATGACTTCGTTGCTATGGCTCAACATCTGTTTAATCGTGTAAAAGGAGAAGTTCTAGTGATTACCTTTACATGTGTTCAACCTGTAAACGTGTTTCTATTCATGTATTTAAATTAAGGTTTTTCTGTTAATATGAAGTTCGCGCCTTTACAGCGCTCCGACACATTTGACAGTGTCTTTATAAATTACTGGTTCGCGTGCAAATCTAATATTTGCAATTCCATAAAATGATACATTGAAAACATTCACTTTTCAACTTTTCCCGTTTCAATGTACATGTAATGTTCACGATTGTAATAAAATTTCTTTTATAAATCGCTTTTTTATATTAATCGTAGATGGATAAAGATCGCTTCTGATGGACAAACCAAGATTCTTGCCACAGGTTCAAAATATACTATTGCTAATGCAAATCTGGAAGCGGAAGGTACTTACAATTGCCAGGCAACCAACGAGTTGGGACTTGGAGAAATGGCATCGGTAGATTTGGAGGTACATCAACCTCCAACTATTAACCACAAATTAAAACCTATAGAGACTAGAAAGGTTGGAGACCCTAATTTTTCGGTTTCTTGTTTTGCCAAAGGAAAACCCAAACCCAATGTTCGATGGCTTAAAGATAAGGAAGAGTTAACTGCTGACGCTAATATGTTTGAGGTAAGCAACTTATCGAGATTTCCAAGATCAGCCTTTTCAAAATCTGGATTTATTTATAAGGTTAAAACATCGGAATCAGAAACTAACAATGGCGCTGTAAATATTAATAGTGTGTTGAGATTTAACGGAAAGGCCAGACCTAATGGGAATGAACTCTTGCCATCTGATAGGGGAGTTTATACGTGTAGTTTCGAAAATGAGGCGTCGGCCCTTCGAAAAGTCGAATCAACTATGCATTTGAAAATTGAACGTACGTTATTTTGAGGTCAATTAGAAAATATTGTTTTGAAACATTAAAAATTTACAGATGAACCTCTTGTTTTACATCAGTACAATAAAGTCGCTTATGACGTTTCTGAAACTGCAGAAGTGGTTTGTCGTGTTCAAGCTTATCCAAGACCAGAATTTAAATGGTTCTTTGGGAACAACATGAGCCCTTTGCATTCATCTTCTGAAGGTCATTACGTGGTACAAACCACATTCGAAAAGGATGACATTTACACCAGCATTCTAAAGGTATCTCACATCAAGAAACAGGATTATGGTGATTACAATTGCCAGGTAAAAATGTTACATCTAAATCTAGGAATATATTACTAAACATGTATACATTTTGTTAGGTTGTGAACAGTTTGGGTAAAATTGAGACTAAAATACGTTTACAACCCAAAAGCCCTCCAGAAAAACCCACGAAACTTGTAGCCCTTTATGCAGGCTCAACTTTCGTGACTTTAAGTTGGGAACCAGGTTTCAATGGTGGCTTTTACAATACGAAATATTTCGTATCTTACAAGAAAACGCCCAGTGAGGACGAGGCTCTGGTGGATGGCTGCGGTCCGGTAGCGAGAAACTATGACTGGGCCGAGGTTGACTGTCAGCAAAACGTGCCTTGTAATGTTAGTCATTTAGACCAGCACCAAACTTATTTATTTAAGGTAGGTTTCTGGATATTTTCTATCAAGTATCCCTAACTCCTTTTTATTATTATTTCTTAGGTTAAAGCGCTTAATACAAAAGGAGTGGGTGACAATTCTCAGGAAATTCGTGTTACAACTAGGGTAGACCGAATACCACTTCCCCAAAGAGTGGCCTACGATAAACAATCTAAAATTTTGTCTATCAACGTTCCAGCCACGTGTCTTCCTTTAGTGGCCGTTGTAGAAACAATTAGTAATGAAAATTATCCGGTAACTGCCTGGCAAGTTATTGACACTCTTCTATTACAAGTAAGCAAAGTTTGCTTTTCTCATAAACTGTGAATATAATAAATTCGTGTTCCCTAAGGTTTCTGGCTCAATACCAACGTTTAAAGAAAAAAGTCTGGACAAAATGTTGACCAGAAATTTTGCAAATGCCAGATCTTTAGTTGACGAGCCAATTGGCATGGATGAAGATAGCCCAAGAGTTCGAGTGAAACTTTGTTTGCGCACCCATCACGATCATTGTGGAGAATTCGTCGAAGCTGAAAGTAATTACATATATTTAAAGTGACAATTTTAATCCTTTCTATAACAATATAATCTTTCTTTAGTGGGATTTGCAAACTCTCTTCGTGAAGCATCTGCCTTGACGACGCCTACATTAATCGCTATCGTAATCACATGCGCCTTGTTCTTAGTAAGCATAAGTCTTCTGTTAGTATTTTGGCGGTGCAGACGATCTCAGCATGGAAAGAAAGCTCAGCAAGCTAAGGATTTGGAAATGGACTCTGTTAGACCGACCATTATTCCTGCTAATGGCAATGGACAGCAGGTAAAGCTTTTGTTATTTTTTTTGTTTCTTCTTATGGGATTTGACCGTTATCGTTTGCAATTTCTTTGTTTACTTTCTTGCAAGAGATAGCTTTGAATTAACAGTTCGCTGTAGGGGGATATTCCACTAACAATTTGCAACGTTGTTTAGTAGTTGGTTAAATGTACTTTATGAATATTACTTGGGAATTTGTAACTTAATTAAAAATGTTCTTCTTTAACGCTTTCACTCTTAATTTCACTCATAAGAAGGATATGGACACATTGAAAAGAGAGTGACCATTAATTGTAAGTACATACTTAATGTAACCAATAAGCGGTAACTTTAAATATAAAATAAAATTGAGTATTTCCTTTGGTTATTTAACTTTATTATTTACAGCTGAATTCACCTTTGTTCCAGAACCAGGCCCCACCCCCATATTACGCACCGGGTCTGGATAATCAAGCACTAGACTTGCAAATGGCATTAGAGGACCAAAAAGCTGTTTATGCTGCTACACAAAATGGATATGGACATTATGGAGAACCAAGAAATGACTGGAACTATTTAGGTAAGTTAGTATTACTGGTTTTGATGCAAGAATTAATCTAAAACTGAAATAGATCCTGGATACACAACAACTGTTCCTGGAAATGGCAGTGTGGATTCGCAAGACTCCTTGTGGCAATTGAAAATGGCAGCCAATGGGGGTCCTCAATACGACCAATATGGAGGACATGACGATTATGCTCATTTCCCCCAGACTCCGGACCCTTATGCTCAAGTAAGTATTGTGTGAAAAATCTGGTTTAATGGAAAATTAATGGAATCTCTTTGTGAATAGGTTCACAAGCCGAAAAAACGATTAGAGTCTACAGCCGTATACAGGGACGCTCCAGGTCTTCCAGATCCGTTTATGGAACAGATGGACGACGATAAACCTCCTCCACCGCCACAGCATATGTCACTGGCCTACGAAGACTCTTTGGAAAGCGGTTATTCCACTCCAAATTCACGTACTCGTAGGGTGATTCGTGAAATTATTGTATAGGGGTGGACCACATCAGTGTAATGTAAATATGACGATGGGTCACTTGAAACAAAGTCCGAATTTGGGTAGGTAGTACCTAAATAGTTGCCATTATTAGTCAGACAGCCACATATTTATACAGTTAGTGTTAACGCAATCGACATTTGAACAACATTTAAACGTTATACGTATATTTGTACATAATTTTTATCCTTTTCACTTATGAATGATATAATGGACTTAAGCGGTACTATAACCTCGCCCAGTTTTGGGTGGGGTCATTTATTGACTACGAATTTTCGAACTATTGAAATGTGATTTTCATTGCAATACTTAATTGTTGTGCTTTTGTTGTACCATTTGTGTGTCTGGAAATTATAATAATTTATCAGTGTACAAATTTGTTTAGGTGTCCTAGTTTTTAGACTGTATTCATTTACAATAGTTTTTGACTGAACCACGCCGCCTATTAGAAACTGTTTTTAGATTCAATTTAATTAACATTCACATATGACTTGAGAAGAAATCTCCATAAATTGCTTAAAACAACTTTGTGCCTGTTATCTTGGTTTTTACATATAAAAATTTTTATATTGTGCCAAACACTTTTCACATATTAAGAGATTTAAATCACATTATTAAGAGGTACTTAATTAAGTTTTAGGAATGTTATTAAATAATTTCGACATTTTCAAAAGGACATTTATGTACCTTTGAAATTGCATCGAAAACTCAAATTTAGTATTTAGATTTTTGATCTCACAATTGAATTGTAAATCTTTTCAACTTCTTTTTAAAAATGATACAAATTTTGAGTTGTTTTTTTTTCAAATTGATTATTGAACATATCAAAGGTGTAATCTGCAATCGTAAGACAGTTTGCCAAGCAGCAGCCACATTTTGAAGAGGTTGAAAAGAAACTGAGACATTTAGATATAAATTTTTTATATTTTTTTATAAATGTATAAATGCGCAAATTGAAATGATATGAAGAGTTTTATTTATTAATTTAGTGTTCATTATTTTTGTATATTTTAATATTGTAAATAAGACGCAAAAGACTATTATTATTATTATTATTATTATTATTGTCGTAAGATTTTAGGTTGTAAGTTCGAAGATTATTCGATTGTAAGGCTGTATATACAAGGATTACAATTTTAAGCACTATTGTTTTTAGATTATGTCTTTTTGTAAATAAATGTCTTGATTTATGAGGAATAATCTCTCTTTTATATTTATCATTTTAATAATTTAAAAAATTCAACATATATTAATAAAAATTAAATACAGTATCGCACAAAAATTAGAGCGACTCGGTTTTTTATAGTAATTAAAAAAAAATGTTGTCCTTTCCACAAATTAATCTTTTAATTTAGCAAACCTTCTATCCATAATTCATATTGTTTAAATGTTGCCCATTATATCTTCAATCTGTCATCAAACGTCATACAAGCCAATGATGAATTGAACCACCTTATACATGTGTAACAAAGGGCCAATAAATAATAGGTCTGTGATAGGTTTATCCAATGATGACATAATGGACAACATTCAAAAAATGAATTATAGAAATAATACGTGTGTGGTCGCAGTAATTTTGTTCTATACTGAATGTATATGCAAATACTATTTACAAATCGCTATTAAGCGATTATCTCTTAATAATACACATGAAAAATATCAAAATTTAACTTTTCACCAGTTTATAATCAGGATAAAATGGTGAATAAAACATTTATTTTTTAAACGAGAACAATAAAATTTAGAAAAAATGAACAGACGTTAAACAAGAATAAATAAAAGAAATTCCCATATAACGTACTTTTAAAAACGAATTTATATCTTATTGAAGCAAAAACGTGTGTGAGCTTTTTTCACAAAGTATCATGATTACCTTCTTGAGACTTCTTCCCGGCATTTATCCGTGCTTTTGCTTTTTTATATTTCGCTTTAAGTCCGTTTTCTCTCTCTTTTATTGAATTCGCTTTTTGGTACTGTTTGCGCTTCAGCTCTTGGGTCCTATCCAGACGAAAGCATACATTGTAAAATAACTATGACAACAACCGCATTGGTTTACATACTTTTCCATTTGAATTCTTATAATCTCCTTTTTGTAAATATCCTTAAAATCAACACAAAAGGGCAACCACAATTCGAAGAATGCCGCCGGAGCGTAAGATTCCAACGTGCCACTCTTTGGTTTAAAGAGATACAGCTTCATTGTAGCAATAAACAACTTATGACACTCCTCGAGATTCTCGCACTCGGTTTCGTGTTGACTAAATGATTTCTCAAGAAAAGTTTCCATTTTGTCTTTAAAAGGTTGAAGATTTTCCGGAGTCGAATTCGATATGATCATTTTAGTCTTCTTTTCACATTCTAAAATGACAAAGAAATGTATTATATCTTCAGACAATAAAGGAGGAGATGCAAACCAATTAATTTCGTTTTGAGCTGATTAAGTTCTCCTTTCATAGAGTCGAAATCCAAAGCCATTGACCGTCGTACATCACCAGGTTCAGGTACTGGTAATGGTAACGTTCTACTATCGATTTCGTTGATATTCTTAGCGTAGGTACTAACGACGAAATGTAACAGAGTTACTCCAGCCTCTGCACCTTTAACGTCTTTTAAACGAGACAAAACGTCCAAACCGAACCCGTCGGCTTGACCACGAGACACATTACCTCCATTCATATAATTACCTACCGTTAATACCTATAAGAAACGGATAATTATCATTTTTTTTCTGAAATTGTGTCACCTTACTAAGCTTAATACTCGTTTTAGCTCTGGACTTTTAGTTAGAAACTCGCAAGTGCTCTTAAAATTATCTAAAATATGACCGATTGTCGTTATTGCATCCTCAAATTCAACCTGAAAACGGAAAATTAATAATTTCTAATAATTGATTGGAATTTGATCTGTTTCACCTGAAACGTAAGGCATGCTATTCGTTCCGCAAAATCGGCGATTTGGGATAAATCGTACAAAAATTGTTCGGGTTTATCCAGTGGTACTTCAGGCCGCGTTCGTAAATGCTCCCTAATTAATTCCAGTTCTTCCGACGTGGCCCTCTGAAAGTATTTACTTTAAAAACAAATAAGCAATTTCCCTCGGAAACTTACCACTTCATAAATTTGTTGTAAAGCTTCTAAATTAACCACCGAAGTGTCAAAACTATAAATTGCATTTTCAATTTCACTAAAATCTTGACGAAGACTTTGAGCTAAAATTCCTACACTCTGAGATCTCTTGCTCTCCAACAATTTTACCACTTCCACTTTGGCTTTTTGTTCTTGTTTTTTTACTGTTGGAGTTCGATTTATTACCTACAATACTACTGTTAGTGGCACGTTTTTAAAAATCCTAAAAAATCACACTTGTCTAGAAAATAATTTGGTGAAATCATCTGAAAACGGCTCAATTGGCAATTCCTCAATTTCCTCCCACAAGAACGATTGCGTGACTTCAGTTTTAGGAGCTTGAGCAACGAGAATTCTGGTCCAATATAATGGCTTCATAGGTACTGGAGGATTTATAGGTGGCTTCTTAACAGCTGAAAGTTTTCATTAAAAAATCTTCAAGTGACTTAATTAAAGATTTCTGCATTAAGATCCAATAACCATACATATGTACAATGCTTGAGTTTAGTAAAGTGATCAATGTCGATAAATGATTTTCTCTTAAAAGTGACGTTGTTAGTTATATCTTATTATATTTAAATTGAATATAAAAGTTACGGATTAGATAAGAGAGAGTAGCTTCCACCAAATGCAGCTTCAACTGAAAATCTTAGCATTGGCTTACTTTTCCCATAAAAATAATGCTTTTACTGGGAAATTTACATGTCACTGTACAAGCAAATTTACTTTATGAAGCGAAAAAGTGCTCAAATATCCATTGGCTTACCTAAATAGGATGGAAGAATTTGGTATCCTAAAGACAAAATTCCAATTGAAAATAACGTCTTCGTTCTTTATCATTCTTTTTAAACGAAAAATTCAAATTAGATGCAAAAAGCTAACCTGTTTTCATTGGAGTGAAACCGCCAGGTGGAGGCGCCGGCATAGGTAATGGTCCACTTGGTGGAGGTGGCGGTTTTGGTGTTCCATCCATTGGAAATGGAGGCGGCAGTGGTAGTCCAGGTACTGGTGGTGGTAATGGCACTCCTGTAGCGAGGGGTGGTGGTGGCGGGGGTGGCGCTACTGGGATAAATGGGCCAGGAGGTGGCGGTGGTGGCGGAATACCAGGAATCGGTGGTGGTGCTGGTATACTTGGAATAGAAGAAAGAGGCGGTGGTGGAGGAGGAGGAGGAGGAGGAGGAGGAGGTGGTACATTGGAGGCAGAATGCTGAATTTCGGTTGCAGTAGCAGCTGAAGTTCCATTGTTTGATAAAGCTAGAGGAGGTACAGGAAGAGAATTATTATTACAACTTCCATTTACTGGTAAAGGAGGTGGAGGTGGAATGAACGGAGAATTTTGATTGGCCAAATGTGCATCATCCGTGGTTTGTAATGAGTTATTAGTTAACTAGATTATTAAAATAGGCAATTATCTGATGGAAATATATTTGAAGCTCTTTATACCTCAATGGAAGTTTGTGTCTCTATTGTGCTTTTAACTTCATCAGTTTGAATCCCAATATCCCTTACTTGACTAGAAACTTGAGTCGAATTATCTGTAATTTCGTATACCGAATTCTTGGCTAAATTTGCACATTGTTTTTCTCCATTAATTTTGACTGCCATTTCATCAGTGGGAGATTCAAAGTCTTTTACCGCTGAAGAAGTTAAATTATGGATTTCAATCTACGAATCAGCAAATTAGCAATGAATTTATATTTAAAATTATACATACTAATGTCTTGTATTTCTCCACTTCCTGCTTTAACCTTTTAATTTCTTCTTCAAGCGACAAAATCTCCACATCTCTGGCAGAACTTTTCATTTCAGGTACTTCGTTTTCTGAGAGTTATTCTTTATAATCATCTAATTAATACTGTATTTTAACTTTTTTACCTGCATAATCCGTTACATCATTTGGTGATGACGGAAGCCCCTCGCAAGGTGATGTTGGAGGCCAATAAATTGTACTTAATCTACCAGGAGTCTGTGGTTGTGAATAAGGAATTTCCGCATGACTCCAATAGTAGATACAATCAGGCTGTAGAATTCAAAATAAATTCTCATTGAGAGAAAATTTCATAAACCACTTACTCGAAAAATTGTTGTTGGTGGAACCCCGGGGTCTGGCAATTGTTTTAAAACGCCCGCCGCTAAAAGATGAGTGCAGAATTGCGAGGCCAATAGTTTTAACTCCGCTATTCCCAATTGGGCTTTAGCAGGACTTTCCGAGCTTAATTCTGATATATACCAGTTAACTAACATGTATCCTGAAATATAAACAAACAGTATATTTTTATTGCAATTAAGACCCACTGGGGTTAAGTATTACCATTTTAACAGTTCTCTTAAAAAGCCGAGAACAATTGTGAATGAAAAAGTGAAATTTGATCGTATCAAACACTAAGCGAAACTAAGTATTTTTTTTTGCAATGTACAAATTACAAAACATTAATTTTGATTAAAGTTCGTCCGAGTTTTAATAAATGACTTAGCTGGCTTATGTTGAGTAGTTTAAAAATAGATCAATTATAACAATAATAATTAATTAATTAAAACTTTCGTCTCGAGTTTCTAAATACATATCTTACCACGTTTATTATCAATAAACTGAAACAATTTTGCAACTTTTCTTGCAGATTTCCATTTAGCAATAATAAACACTTTTTTAACATTGTTATCATTATTATTATTTTCACAAATTACATTCGTTGTATTTGTCTTATCACAAATACCATAAAGACAACGGTACATCATATTTGGTCTTTTACACGAATTCACACATCATAGTCAGCCCGAGGAACTATCCTTAATATGTCGTGAATTTCACATTTTTAGTAACAAAACGCGTAGCGATTACGATTGTCAAACAGACGCGCAAGTTCTAAAAATTTAATCCATTTAAGTGGCTTGTACATATGTATATCTGCAGGTAATCGCAATTGATCCTGTCACGTTTAAATTCGTTCAAAAGCAAGAATCGATAATTGTTTATTTACTTTAAGATGCTCGATGCTATTTTGAATGTGATGCCTCAATGATGATTGAATAGAAAATAACTAATTTTTTTACAAGAATTTCACTTTCTAAAAAAAAATAAATGCGTATCACGCAAA
>JABRWK010000012.1:1600367-1610724 GCA_013372445.1 Hypothenemus hampei | reverse complement strand
CGCTACAAATTTCTTTAAAAATAACTTTTAGTTGTTCAGGTCAAAAACCGTGTATACTTGTGTTATTAGAAGGGAATTAGATAGATATTCTCCGATATCATGTTATATTCTGAATAGCAATGGTTGTGCAATGTTGCCTGCATTAATTTCATTTAATTGAAACTAAGTCTCTAACTGAAATTTAGTTGTCCCATTAATGAAGTCACTTGGGCTTCTGCCTAATCATTTCTGAAGATGCCCCCTGCAGTTGAAAGTGAACCGTCAGGTGTAATAACTTGTTGACCGTGCAGTTTAGCTTGAAAGAAAATTCTCTTAACCTTTACTAATGTTTAGAGCTACTGAAATTTTTATTTTTATTTTTCTTTTTTGAAACAATTAAACATTTTGCAAAATCATGTAAAAAAATACAGCCAGTTGGCATTGTTAAACGTACAAATAGTTGTAACAGCGTGTCCCATAAGTCTCGCCCGTCCTGTTAACGTGGGATAGAGAATGAAATTCTAAGACGAAAAGTTCTTTGCCATTTTTGCATTTGATGCAACATTAATTATTTATTAATTGAGTTAAAAGACCAAACAAGTATGGGCTTGAATAGGTCAAGACTGATAGAGAGAATAAAACTTCTTGAAATACTCAATACTGTCTCACCGTCACTATTTTCAACCACTTTAAATCTATTTAAATCTGTACCTGGTTGGTCATTTTAATTAATTAATAACTAATTAACAGGGCATTAGGTGTAAAAATACATTTTTTTGTCTTCGAATTTCATGCTTTATCCCAGATTAATAGGACGGGCCAGACTTATAGGATGTCCTGTATAATGTTTTAAATTTCTGTTGTCAACTGAAGTCAAGTTTATAATAAATTATAATATTAGTCTTCTATAAATATTTCCTATCACAAGTTTAACAATAAATTATGTTATTTTAAAATTAAAATTGCGTTTACATAGACGCAAAGTTGATTTACAGTTTACTAATCTAATTCGTGATTTCATGGAAAGTAAACGATCCAGATATAAAATAAAAGGAAATTTCCATACTTTTTTCCACCGCTGTACCTAATATAAGTTAGTGCTTATAAAGACTACTTAATATTTTAAGTACGCAGTATTTCCGAATAATCTTCAAGGTTACATGAAGTGCTGGTTGGGCATGATTCTACATTTTAAATATCTAGAGTAGTGTATCTTATAACAAAAATCCACCTTTACCTCAAGGAACGTTTGCAAATTGAGAAATATTGAAAGGGGAATAATCAGGAGAGGATTAGATTTCCATTTAAAAATTCATTGCAAAAAAGTTTAAAATCACAGATATACCTATACATCATCACAGACATATCATTTGCCAGAATTGTTCAAAATATGCAGCTATTTACAAAATGATTCTGTAAATTGTACATCCAACTCGCTTCAAATTAATTATAATTATTACCAATCTTGAAATATTCGAATAGGACAAACAGGGATTGCAAGGTCGATATTAGTAAACTTTTTACTTCATCAAACTTTAATTGTCTGGAGATATTTAAGTCATCTGGTCAACATGTCACATAGAAGAATATTTATCAACTCTATAGGACGTTTGTTCCCAATGCTGATTCATAAACAGTTGAAAGGGTGGATGTACCAGCATATGCAGCCTTGGCCAAAAGTATTAATAATTGCTTTTTGCCAAGTATTTACCTAAAAAATTTGTTTATTTTTTATTATCACCTTGGCCGAGTATAAAAGGATCATGGTACAGCAGCAGGTATCATTTTTTTACTATATTTAGTAGGTAATCTGAAATTTTTTAATAAAACTAGTCGGTTGATCATTTATTTATAGTGTTGAGATTTGCGTGATTTTATTGTTTATTGCTATTGACTTTGAAAACGAAGTTTTTAATATTAAAATGCCGAAAAAAAGCTGAGATGAATAGCAAACAAAGACTTCAATTCAAAAATTCTATTTTTTTTGGTAGATGAAAAAATCTTAAGTACAGATTACAACAGTCATTAAGAGTTCTTGTCGAGTTGTGCAATATGTTGTTAACCGGTTTCAAAAAACCGGTTCGCACGATAATTGGTCATCATCAGTGAGCCGAAAATGAGTTACTTTGAAGCGTGAGAACTGAAAATTGACTAGAGTTTCATTATAAAATCGAAAAAAATCATCTGAGCTTGCTATAATATCTAAGTATCTATAGAAATAGGTAGATCAATTTATGCTAGAACGACTAGAAGACTGAAGGATGCAGGTTTAAAGGGCTATTAAGCCAGAAAAAAATAAAGGTCATGATTCATGAGCTCTTAAGCTGTAAATAATTAGCAAAATGTCGTGTGATATCACGAATCAAACCATGAGGTAATATGGGATATTTTTTTACATATTGTACATTTTTCAGTAATTTTTTTTAATTTTTTTAAAAATCTTGAATTTTGTTTGCATTTTCTTATTAATTTAATCGACACTTGTAACAGGATTTTTGGAATTTTTGTTATTTTTTAATTCATATCAATTTTATATTTTTGTAAAATTCTCCGAAAAACCAATTCCCTTGCACTTAAAATTTATTATCTCTGGTTTTATTAGCTGACTTGATTCAGTTATGTTTTCATTGTTACCTTGATACGTTAGGTTTTCATATATGTATATATTAACAAAATTTGCATTTTGTTTTTAGCTAAAGATAACAAATTAATTCTTTAAACAATGTTTCATACTCGTTCGCTTAATAAAAAAAAATTAAATGCGTTATGTTTTAATCTACAAAATGCATTCTTTTAGAAAGTGGAGACTTTATCAGATCAAAAGTTATTAAACACAAGGTATCCTCAGGTAGGGTTGCCTATACCACAATTATATAATAATTTTAACTTGTTTTAAAGGAACATGTCATGATAAAGAAAAATTATTTAAACGGCTGTTAATGGGGTTGCTAAAATTATTGTTTATAAGGGACGTATCGATTCCATAAAGCACACTGAAACTGCTTTGGTATCGTTCTTTATAGTTCTTTTCGGATATACCAACAGTGATGAAGTAAAGTTTTAGCAGTATAACGTTCCTCGCGACAAATCTGTTTGAATGAAATGGTTTGAGAGAAATTTCATTGCTCTCCTTAAACGGATTGTCCATTTTCCAGATCTAAGTCTATTAGAACTGTTATGGAGTATATGAATTGTCGGATCAAACACAAAATCCTACCAAAGAAGAAAAAAAAAATCTGCAACAATATAAACTAAGGGTAGTTCCCAATAATATTACATAACTGCATTTTGTCAATTAACCTTTTATATTTTTATGTACATTTGTTTTCAATTTCCAACACATAAAACTATTAATAGATTTTTTTACATTCTATCTAGGATTAATTGAATGAAGATATTTAAGGGACATTCATAATATAGTAACAATTATTTTTAATAAAATATTTATTTTCATTTTTTACGAAATAATAACACAGCGTATAAAAAATATAAAACAATTTTTTTCCTATTTCTATTTCTAATTTTTCTTTTTCTCACTTGATACAGTCCGTTTGATTTTACCAAACAACTTTTGAACAACACATTTTCCAGTTTTATAAACAACCAACAATGCCAACAATATCACAGCTAACACGTCCACCATATAATATTTGTACCATGGAAGTTTCGCTCCGGCCACTCTTAAATGCGGAGCGCCTTTATGTCTTATAGCATATTCAATCCAGTAAACAGCAGTTTTCATCGGTTTCTCAGGTCGATCGTGATAAACTTTCTGTTTACTTTTCACATTATTTCGGTATTGTGGATTGTGTAGCAGTTCATTTAATTTTTTTTCCAGGTTTTCTTCAGTAAAATCTGAGCTAAGATATTCTAGTTTTAGACCATACCCGCCTGCAACTGCACGATCAGCATTGGCGTTTTGATCTCCAAAAACTGGAATTGCCAATATTGGAACTCCATGGTAGATTGTTTCGGTGGTACTTAATAGTCCTCCGTGCGTGATGAAAAGTTTTATATTGGGATGCGCCAAAACGTCTTGCTGTGGTAACCATTTTCTTATGAGTACATTTTTAGGCCTATCTGGCAAATCCTCTTCAAATTTCCACAAAACTTTTTCCTTTAATTTTCCCAATACCCTCAATATAAATTCTCTTTGCTCTAAGGGCAAGTCTTTACTTTTCAAATTGGAACCTAAACTAAAATAAATAACTCCTTCAGGTGAATTGTCCAAGATATCTTTTAAATCTTTAGGAAGCTCCTTTGGGGGATCTATAAAGTAACCTCCAATTTCCACCATATTTGGTACCACCGGCAAGGCTGGATAAAGACTTGTGTGCGAGTTTAAAAGTACCAAAGACACGTTAGTGTATAGGTCCATAAAGGGAGGCGCATCAGGGAAATATTGACGTATGATAGCATCTTGTTTTCGAAGTAAATACAAATTTGAAAGCAAGTAATCTCCAATGTAAATGAGCATATTTTTGCCTCGATTATAAATGGAGAGATCTTTAGAAAAGTCTCCAACTGTGAAGTGTGCTGCATAGGAAACTGGTGAAGGGTTTCCAACTAAATCATTCACCCAAGAATTTGGACCTATGCTGCTGAGAATGATCAAGTGACAGTCGAAAATATGGGCAAACACTTTGAGGGCGTCATTAGAGAATTGCTCTACGATCACAGCGTCAAATTTTTCACCAGAATGTATCAATTGTTGCACTTTCGGGTCGGTGAAAGTCAGTCCTAAGAATGTATTAAAATTTTCAGACATAGTAACCAGAAGCTTTAAGAATCCTTCCTTTTCCATGTCAAACATGTTCATTGAACTCATGGTTGCTGCAAGTAAATTCAGTTCGTTTTATACACTTATCTTACAAATAATATGGTTTCCTCCCAAAAAAATGAATATAGAGTGTCCCAGTAAAGTCGGCAGGGGGCTGTATCTCGGAAAATAGAGCAGATAGAAACTTCGAGAAAAAAATGTCATTATCAAAGAGGCCATGAGAAACATCTGGAAAATATTTTTAGCTTCATAGGTCCACTGCAAGGGGGCGTAATAGGCAGAGTAAATTCTTAAAAGTGAAAAATTTATAGAAAATTTTAGATTAAGTGACATATTTTAATTTACTATCAATAAGCTTATGCGATTCTGAAACTTTTTAATTACCAGCCGAAGTGATATTCATTTTGAGCAATTGATTACAGTCTAAGACAAAACCGCTACAGGGCGATTTTTAGACGGTTTTGGCGGTTTTCTTGATTTTCCTTTATAAAATCAACTGGAATCATTATTTCAATAAGCTCATCTTATACAGCAAAAAAATACCTGCATTTTTCCCAAAAGTCGCATTTCAATTTATTTTTTCTTTTTCAAGTTATTGACAAATAACTGAAAATGTTTGTCAATTTAACTGATCATCAGATATTAATGTCTTCTTTCAAACTCTACCTAAGCTTAGGACTGGTACAAATTCGGAAAAAAATGGAGCATGTGAAAACTACAAATCATTATCTCTTTTCAATTAAATTTTATACAACAAAAACTAAATTATCAGTAACTATTTATAAATATTTAATTTTTCTTTTTTTTTTAGTCTGTTACTTTTTAAATACGCTCCAACTTTTTTTCCAATTTGTACCCATCCTAAGCCTAGGTACAATGTGGAAGAAGGCATTAATATCTGATGACCAGTTAAATTGACAAACATTTTCAGTTATTTGCCAATAACTCGAAAACGAATAAATAAATTGAAATGCGACTTTTGGGAAAAATGTAGGTATTTTTGTGCTCTACAAGATGAGCTTATTAAAATATGATTCCATTTGGTTTTATAAAGAAAAATCAAGAAAACCGCCAGTACTCTAAAAAAACGCCCTCTAGCGGTTTGGTCTTAGACCAATAATCAATTGGTCAAAATGAATATCACTTCGGCTGGTAATTCCTTTTCGAGCAAGCACAAAATCATTGCAATCGAACAATTAACAACGGAGGTATCTCAGTTTGAAGTTACGCTGATTCATCGACTTCCCCCACTCTTATCTTAAGAGATACGAAATTATGTGTCAAAAAACAAAGTTTTGGAATCGCATAAGCTTATTGATAGTAAATTAGAATATGTAATTTATTTTTTTAATTTGTTCGAATCTTATCAAATCCAAAACATTAAACGATCATAATATTTATTTATTAAAAGTCAAAGCTTTTCGTCCACATTATGGATATCTTCAGGACTACAATTATCAATCATTTATTAAATCGTAAAAGCAACAATCTCAAGATCTTACCTATGGTTATAAAATTAAAATTAACAATCAAAGGACACACACATTAAAATTTTTGTATCCAAGCTATATGCAATTTACATGATTCAGCAATATTCAATTAAAGTTAGGTTATGTTCCCTTTACAACAATCTTCAATACTTAACAAAACAACACAAATCCGATAACAAACTCAGATAATATCAAATCCAGTCATTAATTCACTATACTACTATATCTCAAATTATTCATTTTATTATATTTATTTATTATTTTAATTATTTATTAATTGTTTTTAATTTTTAATATATTTTTAATTTTTTCATTATATAGGTTTAATTCGGGGAAAATTACTATAGTGTTGAGAATATTATTATCCTTATTGGAAGATATGTGATATTTCTCTATTACATCTATGATAAATCTAGCGTATGATGATTTGACGTTCTCTATATCTAAAATTTTACCTTTGAACTTGAATGCTTCCATAATAAAATTAATAATTTAAACAAAAACTTAAAATTTACAATAGAAATTGCTAAGAATAACTTACCGTTACCTTTTCTAGATCTAAAACTAAATCTAAATAATAATAAAATTGAATATGATATTTATAGAAAACCATGTTCCTCAGATAGAATAATAAATTTTAATTCATCACAACCTTTTAAATATAAAGTTTCCTTCTTGCATTCAATGTTTCATCGTTTGTTCAATATAGTTTTATTTGAAAATAATTTTATAAAGAATTCAACATATTATTACAAATATCTAATGTTAATGGTTTTCCTACATCTACTTTTACAAAATATTTTACAAGCATAAATATAAACACGATATTAATAAGAATACAACACTCAAACAAATTGATAAAGATAATAAAAATACCACATATTATAGTTTACCATATTTGGGTTCTACTACATACAAAATCGTTAGAATATGAAAGAAATTTAATATTAATATATCCCTAAGTTCTCCATTAACATTGAATAACATTTTTTGTTCCAATAAAGATAAAACTCCAGAATATAAACATAGTGGCATATACTGTTTAACTACACCTACAAAACATAAATATATTGGTAGAACATTTAGAACGTTTGAGACTAGATTTAATGAACATAAAAATGAGACAGAAAAGTTTTTGAAAGGTAAAATTTTAGATATAGAGAACGTCAAATCATCATACGCTAGATTTATCATAGATAATAACATTAAGTTTAATGATACGATTTTCAGCCTTCTAATGAAAAATAATAGTAAGGACATAATAGATGTAATAGAGAAATATCACATATCTTCCAATAAGAATAATAATATTCTCAACACTATAATAATTTTCCCCGAATTAAACCTATATAATGAAAAAAATAAAAATATATTAAAAATTAAAAACAATTAATAAATAATTGAAATAATAAATAAATATAAAAAATAATAAATAAATATAAAAAATAATAAATAAATATAAAAAATAATAAATAAATATAATAAAATGAATAATTTGAGATATAGTAGTATAGTGAATTAATGACTGGATTTGATATTATCTGAGTTTGTTATCGGATTTGTGTTGTTTTGTTAAGTATTGAAGATTGTTGTAAAGGGAACATAACCTAACTTTAATTGAATATTGCTGAATCATGTAAATTGCATATAGCTTGGATACAAAAATTTTAATGTGTGTGTCCTTTGATTGTTAATTTTAATTTTATAACCATAGGTAAGATCTTGAGATTGTTGCTTTTACGATTTAATAAATGATTGATAATTGTAGTCCTGAAGATATCCATAATGTGGACGAAAAGCTTTGACTTTTAATAAATAAATATTATGATCGTTTAATGTTTTGGATTTGAGAAGATTCGAACAAATTAAAATTATATTTACATTAAATTTGAGATTTCCATTGATATTATCAGCATGAATAAAATATGTCACTTAATTTAAAATTTTCTATATTTTTTTCACTTTTAAGAATTTACCCTGCCTATTACGCCCCTTTGCGGTGGACTTATTAAGCTAAAAATATTTTCCAGATATTTCTCTTGGCCACTTTGGTAATACAATTTTTTTCTCGAAGTTTCTATCTGCTCTATTTTCTGAGATACAGCCCCCTGCCGACCTTACTGGGACACCCTGTATTCAACTATATCCATTTTTTTGGGAGAAAATCGCATTATTTGTAAGATAGATCGTGTATAATTTTTTAATAAACAATCACCACACTTACTCTGAAAGTGTTTTACGATTCCATCAATTATAATTTCATTATATTTTCCACCTTTGGGTACGTCTTTAATAGGTAAGCTTCCCACCATTGTGACATCGTGGCCGGCCTCTAATAAACCCTTCATTAATTTCGATGATAAAATGTTATGGCTGATGCCGGGAAATGGGAAAACACCCAATATTTTGTAACAATATCCATCACTTGCCGATAAAGTTATTAAAGTCAATACGAACAGAAATTTTAAACTCATTGTTATTTAACGCAAGGCAAAGTCTAAATTACATGTGAAACCATGGACAGATCTGGTACGACTAATTTCGTGACGACGAACTATAGAAGATAAATGCAACGAAAATAAATTTAGGTATTGGAAAAGTTAGAGTAGCAGAGTAGTTGGGATATAGCAACTTTACGAAATAAATATACCTGAAACATTCCATATACTTATGTACTGTCTATCTATTTTTATCAGGCATTGATAAAATATCTTTTTTTAAGTCATGGCCATCCATTTAATAATAAGTAACAATTGTAAAATTTAGAGTCACATTAAAAATACACTGGTGTGCATAACTATAGCACCACTTCATTTTTTCGCCGTTTTTGCTTTTTTTCTTTTCAGAATTAATTTAGCTTTTAGGTATTATTCAAACAACAGAAATAATTCAAGTAGGCATCATTTTTGAACAATTAAATTATTTTATTACACTTTGAAAACTAAAAGAAATAATTTGCTTGGTCCATAACAATAGCACCACTGTAAATAAATGACCAAATAGTTTAGTAATTTGGGAAAATTGCGGTGTTTAGTAGTGAGTTTCACCACCATTTTTTCTGATCAATTCTAACATTCTTGAATTCATGCTGTCTACAAGACTGCGCAATATTTCTGGTTCTAAATTATTCCAAACATGTTCAATTGCATGTCTGAGTTCAAGAATTGTTGCGTATTGTTTATTTTCAGTATATACCCTTTGAACCATAATTCCCCAGAGGTTTTCCATTGGGTTCATATCAGGTGAACACGCAGGCCAATCTAATAAAGTGATTTCTTGTTGACGAAACCATTCCCTAGATTCCCTGCTAACGTGTATTCTGGCATTGTCCTGTTGGAAAAGCCATTCCATTTCAGTGTGTTCTTCAAGAAATGGTAATAAATGAGTTTCCAACACGTCAATATATTCTCGACTATTCATTCTCGTTGAAGGGAAAGCTAATTGAAGAACACCTTCACGGGTGAACGCACCCCAAACCATTAGAGTTCCTCCACCAAAATTCCTTTTTGAGAAATACCGAGGTTCTCGTCGCAAATCACGCCAATATCCATTATTACCGTCGGGACCATCCAGGTTGAATTTCTTTTCATCAGAGAAGATTACCTAAAATTGTAATGCTTTAGTGAAATTTCGCTACAATTAAATTTAATTGTAATTACAATATTCCAATTGCGATTTACATTCACTTCTCCAAATTGTAATCGTGCAACTTTATGACGAGGCAAAATTCTCGGAACAATCTTCGTTTTTTGGCGTTTAATATTGACATTTCTGCACAAAACTCTCCGTATTGTTGATCGAGAAACGTTTATTTCACATTCTTGAGCAATCGCTCTACAACTTTTCATACTGTTACTCGCCAATGCAATGATTCTTCTTTCAGTTCTTGAAGAAATTTTCTTTTTGGGTCCACCCTTTTTATTCTTTCCATATTGTTCCGGGTTTCTCAAAAAATTGGAGACAACTTTGTGAGATCTGTGCACCATTCTTGCAATGCCACGTAAACTCTCACCATATTCACGCAAAGCCAAAATTTTTCCTTGCTCTATTTCAGAAAGATAACGACCACGAGGCATGATGCTGGACTGAAATTTACTTCAATCCAATT
>JABRWK010000012.1:1571284-1600317 GCA_013372445.1 Hypothenemus hampei | reverse complement strand
AATTGGATTGAAGTAAATTTCAGTCCAGCATCATGCCTCGTGGTCGTTATCTTTCTGAAATAGAGCAAGGAAAAATTTTGGCTTTGCGTGAATATGGTGAGAGTTTACGTGGCATTGCAAGAATGGTGCACAGATCTCACAAAGTTGTCTCCAATTTTTTGAGAAACCCGGAACAATATGGAAAGAATAAAAAGGGTGGACCCAAAAAGAAAATTTCTTCAAGAACTGAAAGAAGAATCATTGCATTGGCGAGTAACAGTATGAAAAGTTGTAGAGCGATTGCTCAAGAATGTGAAATAAACGTTTCTCGATCAACAATACGGAGAGTTTTGTGCAGAAATGTCAATATTAAACGCCAAAAAACGAAGATTGTTCCGAGAATTTTGCCTCGTCATAAAGTTGCACGATTACAATTTGGAGAAGTGAATGTAAATCGCAATTGGAATATTGTAATTACAATTAAATTTAATTGTAGCGAAATTTCACTAAAGCATTACAATTTTAGGTAATCTTCTCTGATGAAAAGAAATTCAACCTGGATGGTCCCGACGGTAATAATGGATATTGGCGTGATTTGCGACGAGAACCTCGGTATTTCTCAAAAAGGAATTTTGGTGGAGGAACTCTAATGGTTTGGGGTGCGTTCACCCGTGAAGGTGTTCTTCAATTAGCTTTCCCTTCAACGAGAATGAATAGTCGAGAATATATTGACGTGTTGGAAACTCATTTATTACCATTTCTTGAAGAACACACTGAAATGGAATGGCTTTTCCAACAGGACAATGCCAGAATACACGTTAGCAGGGAATCTAGGGAATGGTTTCGTCAACAAGAAATCACTTTATTAGATTGGCCTGCGTGTTCACCTGATATGAACCCAATGGAAAACCTCTGGGGAATTATGGTTCAAAGGGTATATACTGAAAATAAACAATACGCAACAATTCTTGAACTCAGACATGCAATTGAACATGTTTGGAATAATTTAGAACCAGAAATATTGCGCAGTCTTGTAGACAGCATGAATTCAAGAATGTTAGAATTGATCAGAAAAAATGGTGGTGAAACTCACTACTAAACACCGCAATTTTCCCAAATTACTAAACTATTTGGTCATTTATTTACAGTGGTGCTATTGTTATGGACCAAGCAAATTATTTCTTTTAGTTTTCAAAGTGTAATAAAATAATTTAATTGTTCAAAAATGATGCCTACTTGAATTATTTCTGTTGTTTGAATAATACCTAAAAGCTAAATTAATTCTGAAAAGAAAAAAGCAAAAACGGCGAAAAAATGAAGTGGTGCTATAGTTATGCACACCAGTGTATTACATAGGTATTCTGCTACATCACGTTATTTACTGAATAGTAGTACTTACACAAAATTGCCTGTATTAATTTGACCTTAGAAATGATTACGCAATATTAACAAAAATATTTTATAAGCAGATGCTACTCCCTTTCAAGGTTACGTGTCTGTTGACCATGAATATTCATTTTAGGAAGATATAGCAGCACATTTTATATTGGGAATTCGCCTTTTTGTCATGGAATGTTTACCGTTTAAGAAATATGGAACAATAAAAAATTTTCAAGTCACTACAATTATGCTTACTGATCTATAAAGGTTAGTTATAGTATGGTTAGGACATTACTGGTTAGTTCTAGTTAAAAGTTTAGTGTAATAAACACTAATAATAAATATTCAAACCATAAACGTATAAATATTTTCCATGGGAAATAGATCAAAATATGCAGTTGTTTTCAGAAACACTCTCTAGGTTGTAGCAACGTAAAATAAGTTACCTTACCTTCCAGTTGACAACTCATGAAAATGTTCTACCAACAAGAACAAATGAAAGATTTTCATCTAATTTCTAAACTGATAGGCCGCTGGGTAACATTGTTTTTGGCTTTATCATTCACAATCTTGGTTATCAAACAGACAAAATGACGTTAAAAAACGAAATATTTAATTTTAACAATAACCATTTGAAGGGCACTGAGGGAAGAAATATGTATAATATATAAATCGTGTTCTAAAGATTTTTATTCTTGATGTCGTTTCCACCTGAAAACGTCTACTGCGGTTTTGGTTGAAACGTTAAATTTATAAAAACCTTTTATCCCGACCAAGTTTTCGAAGTTTTTGTGTTTAAAGTACTTGAACTTAGGTTTTATTTTAAGTTTTGTGAATAAAATCAAGTAAAGTTTAGTATTCTATTAAATACACCAATGGAATTGCGTTAAAAAAGTCTAGATACACTAAATATTCATTTACAAGAAATGACCTGATATTTCCTACATCTATGCATGCTTTATATCATAAATATGCTAAAAGTATACATTATGAATAGTACAGAAATTGGCATTAGCTACCTAAAATGTGATTTAAAAAAAAACCTTCTTATAAAGTCTAAACCTATCTGACTTGATAATAAATTAGAACCTATTCTAATATTCGAATAAAAGAACCTTAATTTTCTAAGATTATACAGGTGATTATAGTAAATAGCTTATTGTTATATTGCAATCGTAAAAATGACACTTTCTTATAGAAATGTTTATAATAGGACGATCACGTCACTAACTAAAAATACATATTTGAGCCAAAAACGATCACAAAAAGATTTTTGTGCAATTACGGAAACATATCACAAGAAAACGAAAATGTCTATCAGTTTATCATAGTTTTGTTCCAACACAGTAATGGAACAAATTGCTCATGCAAACCAAGTAATTTGGAACCGCAGTCAACTATTACACATGAGTAGTTAGTTCTGAAAATATGTCCGAATAAAGTTAATGAAAAAATAAGTAAAAAAGTACTAATCGTACTTACGCCGCTTTGATATGATTTCGATAACCTAATCTATACCGTAATATTGGTCATAAAGTCTTTTAGGAATATTTTATATAAAATGTCTCAATTCATACACAATTGACAAACATTTCATGGTTCCAAGAGAAAAATTACAGCAAATATCCTATATTGAAATTAATGATAATGACGTTTCTCAAACTCTTCACAACCTCAAAAAGAAAACTGATATGAGTAGGTTACTTCCATCGAAATTTAAATAAGCCGATCCATTGAATTATACAAAGGTCATACGGACGTTTCTGAGTTCAATCTCAACACAAACTTGTTGCTTTTTGGATCGACTACCTCTTCCGTGATATTGAAATGTGGCAACTTCTTCACCACGCACAATAAACTGACGTCATTTTGCCTTAGTTGGAACATCACTCCATCAACAATGGGTCTAGTCAGTAACTCTTCGCAAATCAAAGCCCAGGTTTGCACTTCCTTTTGCTCTTTGTCGTTTTGCAATACCGGCTCGCTGATTAAGAACGGTTCTAGAAATGCTTTTGGGGTTAAATCGTTACTAAGACAAGTGGCCAAATGGCTTAAAATTGAGTCGACCGTATGCCTGGGCTGCTGCCTAGTGATTCTAAGGTACTTTTGTAAGGCTCTAGCCATCGAGGGAAATATTGCTTGTGCCGCTTCGTGTGGATCCATTGGAATTGCAGGCACTTGATCGTGATGTAATCGCTTAATGTGAGTGAATGCTTCTTCCGCTGCTGTCACTAATCGCGCTCTTCGTTTCTTCACACGACGTTCATACTCGTGTTCTTCATAAAATCTCTCGTTATGACTCGAGTCACGTCTTCTGGCATGTGCTGCCAACATGGCCCGACTTTGTGACTGTTGAATTTGCGAATTATTTGCTCCGTCAACATCGTAAAATTTAAAACTCGTTGAAGTTTTTCTGGATTTCGACACGGGAATACGTTCTAGGTAAGGGTTGTATATTGGAAAATCTGTATAGTATTTTTCCAAGACCCAAACGGCCGCTCTTTGAATACTCAATTGACCTAATCCATAGGCTTTGCTAGCGCCGTCGGGGCTGCGCACGATTTTTATATAATACAAAGGTTGCAAATGTCTGATCTCTATTAGAACCACTGCCAAGTAATGGATAAAGAGCATAGTATCAGTGAGACTGCTTGCATAAGCAACCAAGGCTTTGTAATCGACAGTTTCCTCGGGTGTTGTAGCTGCCCTAGCAGTCTCGGTCACTTGAACAATGTAAAATAACCAATAAGCAAAAGAACATAGAAAAACAAACGTGAGAACTCCAGCTCGAAACATATAGAATCTGGGCAAAGTGGCATGGGGTTTTCTCAAAAATACCGCCCAAGCACCCACAGCTAAGATTACCATTTTAAAAGCTAAAGACACCAATTGACCTTTGCATTCAGCTCCGCACGCTAATAATCGATCACCTTCAGCCAAACCTAAACGATTGGACAGCGCTGGGAAGAAACCCAATTTCGGAAACACCACCATAGCTACAGGACTTAGAAACGCTATGATTGAAAGAGTATAAGTAATCAAGGCACCCAGATAACGTTGACAAACGAATCCCAAACCCGTGTCTGGTTCTCCGGGCCAATTACTGACATCCTCAGTTGATTGAGATTGTTCCGAAGTATTTCCGGTTATTGCTGTAGTGTTTTCGCCCCAATTGTCGTCCTGCGGTAAAATTTGCACTTCGATAACCTCCTGGCCGTCCCTATTGTCTGACGGCGTTAACGTGACCGATGTTTGAAACGGTGCCATATCCTGTTGGTTGTTGGAGCGCGATTTACTGCTTCTGCAACAAAAATTTTTCGCATATAGGGTTCGTGGATTTCTTCACTTGTGCGCCACGGGGGACTTATTAAAATTATATCACCACCATCATATGTTTGTTAATTTAAACTACTACTGGAAGAAGATGAAGAAGAGGAGAGGGAATAAGCTCCCTAGGCCCACCTTTATTTTTGTTTTTTTTTTTGGTTTGAAGAGGAATTAGAATTAGTACTTCCAACTACAACAACAGCAAGAATAACAACAACAACAACAACAGCCACTGGGGAACCATTTAGGGTGCGTAACATTAAAAAAATAAAAACACCAAAAACGAAGATTAGACATAATGTATTGTCTTTAGTACAAACGTTTACATAATTCTGGTTTTTGTTTTTTTTCTTCTTATTCTTCAATCGAATTTCTTCTATTTTATAATGATTACTTAAAAAGAAGTATAGAATTTTCCTTTTCATGTTATGGAAATAGAAAAAGCCTTATTTCATCTATGTTATTACGATTAATATGATTTTGTGCTGGTAGTTATGGGTTTTACATTTAAAAACAAAACCCACACAAATGCGATTGCGTGGACGCTCGAAAATTTTTTTAATCCATTGTTTTTCCTTAACGGGGACACTACGTTTAGTTGTAAAGAGAAAAATCACACACGAAATTTTGCTTTTTTTTCTTCTTAAGTTATTTACTTCTTCGAGCGCCCGCGCGCACGTCTTCTATATAAAAAAAAAATGAAACTTTTGCAAAATTTATAAAAATTATTTCTACATTTATAAATATTTTTAATATATTATTATTATGATGGATAGTCCAACTAAAAAACCAATGGGAAACCGTAATTCGCATTCTTGATTAAGGAAAACAACATCAACAATTGAGAGAGAGTGTGAGGAGGGTGTTAGGACTGATAGAAACGATAACTTTCTGAGAATTGTTATATTAGATTCTCAATTAGTTATTGCCCTATCTCGACCATACCCTGTATACTTGTTACAGAAACAATCGATTGTATGAAAAAATATTAAAAAAGAAAACTTTGTGCTCGTCATCGTGTTCGTGGTTACATCAGATGTAATAGGTACATGTTATAAAAAAAATTGTATATAAAAGCCGGTAAAAAAATCAATAAATGGCGGTGCGTTTTCAAGAGAAGGGGGGAAGGAAAAGTAGCTGATTTATAGTCTCGTCTCAATCATCATCATCATCATCAACACCAATTAGGGCGCGCTAAAATTTCATAAAAAAAATGGTATTTGTTTTCATAGCAATAATAATTAGTACATAATAAAAAAACGTTTTCCATTTGCTTTCGACTTTATGGACCACCATTTATACAGGGGCGACAAAAGCCACATTCGTTATTTTGCAATATATCTGTATAAAAATGGCACATCAAGTGAAGCACAGTTGACACAGATTACATACAATAATAATAATAATAATAATAATAATCATAATCATAATAATAAAGACAGTTAATCATAGTTCAATCACAATTTAAAGTTTTTGTTATTCACTCTTTAATCGTAACGAGAGGGAAAAATAAGGGGGAAACAGGGGGGTGTATGTGTGTGGTAGACCGAGGACGTTTACAAAATCACTTTTTTTTTCTCTTTTTAAATTAAAATTAAACCAAATTATATTCGCGCAAGTTCGACTGTAGAATAGTGTCTTTGACGGCCGCGAACACAAACTTAATATTTTCAGTGTCAGTGGCACAGGTGAAATGCGAATAAATTATTTTTTCACTGTCCGGGTTTAGGTCGACAAACATCCTTAAAATAAATTCCCTAGCTGCTATGGCGTCCCTTTGGGGCCCATCGTATTCCGGAAAGTAGTCCACTAGGTGCGAATACATGATCTTCTCTTCTAACAGGTCCTTTTTATTCAAGAAGAGAATCACTGACGAATGCTGAAACCAGGGATAAGTGATGATCGTCTTGAACAGAGCCTTGGATTCCTCCATGCGATTCTCGTTTTCGGACTCGAAAAGGATTTGGTCGTACTCGCTTAGGGCCACAAGGAATATTATTGAAGTGACGTTTTCGAAACAATGAATCCACTTTCGTCTTTCAGACCTTTGTCCCCCGACATCGACCATTCGGAAGATGATACTGTCCAGGTCAAATGGATATTCTATTATTCCAGTAGTGGGAGCTCTGGCTCGTAAAATATCTTGTTCAGTAGGCAAATAATCGGGAGCTCTTATCCTTTCCAGATCGCTTAAATAATATTTAGCCGAATCGGTTAGTTGGTACTCCCTACGCCTGTCATAGCATTCCTGGATTCCTTCATCGTTCCATAGATCTCTAATAGCTTCCACGTAAGGACTCTCGAACGTAGTTACCGTTTCATAATCGATATTCTTAATTAGTTCGGCTTTTTCGCGACTGGACGAGTCCGCGTATTGAATTTTTAACAAGTCCATGGCCCGAATCATGCTCTGCATGGCCATGAAAATATTCTGGTAGACCAGTTTAATGAAAGTCCTTTTGTCGTCATCCGAATAGCCTGCACCATGAATGATGCGCATCTGTTTGATAAACGTCGACTTGCCCGACTCCCCCGTACCCAACAGAAGCAGTTTCAATTCTCTGCGCGCGTCTCGTTTGTCTCTGCGCAGCTGCTTCTCAATTTCGGCATTTATTCGTTCCTGTTCGCGGGCCTCGTCTGATTGGCAACACTGCGGGCACTGCATGTTGACCTCTCTCTCTCTTTAATCTTTCTCTATCTCTCTATATGTGTCTCCCGAATTTTAATCTAATCTTCCTAAGGCTTAGTAGTGAACTTTTGGGGCCCGGACGACCTTTTTTCTTGAACAAAAGAGAAGTGTTTGTTAATTTTTTGATTTCAGTCCGCATACAGCAACTAGGATGATTGTATGACAACACATAACAACATTGATTATTTAAAGAAAAATAAAACAAAATGATGAGTAAGGTGGTCAAGTGGTTTAGAACCAGAATAAACTTCGAAATGGTTTCTGAAATTAATAATTTAAATAAGATGGTGCCACCACATGCAGCGCCAAACCTAAGAGAAACACAAAAACAGTGTTGCCAGGTGATTGAAGATTTTCACTAATTTTTTTCAAGAATACGATTTAAACCGTTCAATTTAACTCTTGGAAAGGATTTCCTTACACTCGTGTGGTAAAAAGTAATTCCATCTGGCAACACTGACTAAACAATAAACAAAAAAAAACAACACAACAAAGCGAGTTTTTAAAACAAAAGAGGAAGTTGATGTAGGGGTACATGATGATGGTGATAGTGTTTTTAACCGTTTTTTAGTTGCGCCAAAAGGAAAAAAACATATAGAAAACTCATAAAATATACGTAAACCATTAGTTTTGGTTGGTAGATACATAAATAAGGACCTTAATGCACACAACAATGCATTTCCTTTATCATAAAGCCCATGTTAAACTACTTAGTTGTTCATTATTTACGATTAAACAATACTTAAAATGTCATTTGCATTAAAAACCGTAATGATAATAAAACAAAAGATGTAACCTGAAAGGCGTTTTCTCAGAAATGTTTTTATTTCAAATTGATGCTAATTTAATTTTTGGCGATTTGTTAACAGGATTGTTAGTTAATAGGAATGTTATTGGTTATTATTTAATCATTTCACATGAAATGTATTGCGCGACGATGATGTGAGTATCATTAGCAAAAAGCCCTTGTTTTTTAATAGGAAATAAGCATTAATAACAGTAATTTGTGGTGAAAAACATTATGAGATCAGAGGAAAACTGTACCCTTAAAATGGAAAAACCAAATGAATGACATTGACTTGTATCATTTACAGGACTAATGTAAGGTATAATCTTTACACCTGATAATAGAGAGGTACATAAACGCAATGTGCAGTGTGGAAAAATTAATGGTCTTTGTTGAGGAACGATTTAAACTTTAGAAAAAACCACAATCCAACTTGAAGTTACTACGAATTCAGTGTAATTGTTATGAGAGGAAAGTTAATTTGCATAATCTGAAATATGAGATAGAGATTTGGACTTTTAACACGAATAATCTGTAAGACTTCAACTGGGAATGGGATAAATTAATAAAATGGAAAAGAAATTTACCTTGTGCTTCGATGTGAATGTTGTCTGAAGTTATTTCTATCTCGGTGACTGCGAGAGCGCCTAGATCTTGAACTATTCTCAGATTTTATGGACTCAGTTTCCATGATCTTAACTGTTTCATTACCCATAAAATGACTTCGCCCGATGGTCTAACAGTTGCAGGCATCGATTCTGGTCGAGTCAAATTGAAAATTACCTGATTTTCTTACAAATTAAAAGGAGTTCATTGACTCGCTTGACGAGGTGTTGATGTTATGTAAACATTGCTAAAATTTTCAATGATAAATCCTTTTCTCGTGCACTACACTAGTTTCAATTGATATTCTATTGTTGGCCGCATGAAATTCAATTGGAAATTTACAGTTTTAGGACATTTCTTAACCAAAATTGTAATTAAATATTTCATTGACTAGAAACTTAACATGGCTACCGAATATCGTAGCCGGGTGACAGGGAATCGATGATAGATGTCAAATGGCGGCGTTGTCCGCCAGGTGCGCTGTTACATATCTCAAGTAGCCATGTTGCACTATTTTACTCCGATTACATCCAAATGTACTCTGTCTATCAATATATATATATTTTTTGAAAATCGGGAATATAAGTAATAAAATATATAAAAATAATTTGGTATATTGTCAAGGATGTTTAAATTATTAAATATTATCTAGAAAAAACATTCTAGATACTTTTAATTTATTTTAAAATTTCCTATTAACTAAGCAAAAAAATAAATAATACATAGATGTAACATCATTTTTACTTAAATTATCCATTCACTGATTTAAAGCACTTTAAAATTTAAATTATTACACTCTTTAATAAATTAAGAGTAATCTTCTGAATGCACTACTTTTAACTGGCAAGGAATAAAATTCCCCAGAAAAAAACCCATGCGCCTCAATTTCACTCCCACCCGAATCGGATCAGTAGTTTACATATTTTAGTTACATATTTATTTAAATAATTTCGTCAAATTACTTACAAAAACTACTACCTATCGCTTTCCTTTTATACCAAAATTTTCTCAGATAAATATTTTCGAGAAACAGTATGAAATTTTAACTATATTCGACAAAAATCATTCATATTCATTTGACAACAGATAAAGAACAAAGAAATCTGAATCAGATAGTTGTCTTTGTTTTATTCAGCTCTTTGTAAAAAGGCTTCGCCCTTGCGCGCTTTCCAGTGCGCTTCTTGGTTAATACACATGCGCCATTCCAATTGCCACCAATAAGGAAACGAAACGGATTTGACACGTGACATGCGTTCTCTTGAAATTGATTAAAAAGTCTTAACCTCACAAGTGACAGTTTTTCTTAACGAAAATATCAGTTTTTCTTTCAAAAATAATTTTTTTGATTCAGAAATACCATTAGGTGAGTGCATTGTTATAAATTTTCACTATTCTTTTGTATTTTCTTTAACATGAGAGTCACATGAGAATTGCGCATTTGTTATTTGAGTAACATTAACTGGCTGGATTTATGATGTTTAATTTGCCATTATTAATCAAATAACAATCCTAATTTTAGTCCATTCGTTAAACAGTTTAAAAAGAACCGACTCATATTATTTGTGTATTGGTTTTTTCTGAACTTTCTCCTTTCATAACTAATTTTCAATGTTAAACCATTGTTTAAACATCGCCAGGAAAATATATTAAGTAAATATAACAAAGCTCATCAAAAAATGAGTTTAACAGTCTTGTAGTTCATAGTCATCGACAATAATAAACTCTTATTGCATCCGAACGAACAGTGGACCAATGCACACATTCTTGGGTCAATTCCAAAAATTCACGCTTTCCTCATTCTACTATTCTATGGCAAAGGCTATTTTTCAAAAACATTTATTCCGTTCGAATGGTTTAGTTTATTTTGTGCTTTGTGCTGTGTCCAGTGCTAACAAATAAAAGGTAAATTTGGTTGATTTATTCTAGATAACCAGGAAAGTAAAATAAAATGGCTGCAGACGCTGCCGAGGATGCTAAAAACGCAATTTCAAGATTTTTCAATGACATCACCAAGTCAGACACAACTAAACAGGTATTGGTGGGGGCCGCTGCAGGATTTGCCACTGGCTTTTTGTCAATGAAAGCGGGAAAAACTGTAGCTATCGGCGTGGGGGGTGGCATAATTCTACTGCAACTTGCCAATGACCAAGGAATAATCAAGGTTAACTATAATAAAGTGAACAGAAAAATTGATCGGGTTGTTGATAAGGTTGAGCAATCAATAACAGGCCATGGCCCTTCTTGGTCTGATAGAATTGTGAATTTTACCAAGAGGAATACACCATTTACCGTTGGATTTATTGGAGGACTTCTTATTGGAGTTGGAGTCTCATCTTAAGCAATACTCTGTAGTTTAGGTGGATAAAAATGTACAGAAACATTTTGTTTAATTACCAGTTATTAATATTTATTAAATATGGCTTACATAGAATTTTAATTGTGTTTTTTTACCTTTTAATTAATATAAAGTGTTCTATTAGCAGAAGATAGACAAAAAAATTAAACACTTTTTATATTATAGCCTCATCAATGGCTCCAAGCGGTCTGAAAAAAGTAAAAGACTTTTTTTCGAAATATGTTGCTGAAGACAAATATGATTCTACAACCCAAGTGTTAATGGGAGCGGGATCTGGATGGTTTACCGGCTTTCTTGCCATGAGAGTGGCCAAGACTACTGCGTTTGCCGTTGGAGGAGGCCTAATACTGTTACAGCTAGCCACAGAATCCGGAGTTGTCAAGATAAATTGGAAAAAAATCGATAAAGTTAAAAAACTGGATGATCATAAAAATGAATGGATTGAGGAGGAAAAGGAGTTCAGAAAGAAGTTGATGGACTTTTTCACAAACAATACCCCATTTTCAATGGGTTTTATTGGTGGATTCTTAATTGGAATGTCTTTTTAGTCTGACTGTATTTTTAAGTGTGTTATTTTTGTTCATAATAAAGTATAGAAAATTTAAATAATATATGCAATTCACATAAATATATTAAGGCTATATGTAGTAAGTAGGAAAAGGACGGATACTATTTGAGTTAAGTACACTTAAAAGTTACATTTAAAGCTACAAAATTATAATTAAAAGATCAAATGACCTTTAAAAATATCCAATTTTTCTAACATATAAGAATTTTCAGTATTATCTCCATTGAATAATAATCTACGAAGTCAATTAATAGTCGTCATTCTGTCTACTTCAGTCCACAAAATGTGCTACAAATACATCAGATAAATTAACATTCTTAATTACTATTGCATGATTGAAACTTAAAGATTAGTAAGCGTTCTTGGGCAATAAACAAATAGATATTTTGTTCATTTAAGTACGTGATAGCTAACAATTAAGCACTGAGTGAAGGTGTGTGGTCATTGTTCTAACTACGGTTCCATAAATTTTGTAAAAATTCTATCAAAAAACCAGCGTGAAACGTACATTTTACCTAAAAGACAACCTAATCACAAAAAATTACGTTCTAAATTTAAAATTTATTTTGGTTGAGGAGTCATCGATCTTAAATAACTTGAAGATGGGGAAGGCAATGTCAAGGCTGGAGGAAGGCTCGCTGTCGTAGACAGAGTATTATCTTTAAAAATAAATAAAATAATTAATCTGAAACATTTAGGTTTTAACAATAACCCACCTAGTTTTCGTGCTTCATGTTCTAAAAGTAACGCGTCCAAAGAAGGGTCCTGCGACACTGTTCTTAAAGAATCACCCAGTGCCTGACGTAATTGTTGCATTTCCCGTCCAGCTTTGGTACTTCTCAGCACGTATTGTTGTCTTCTTTTAATTTCCTCGTTGAGTTGTTCACGTAACAGTTTCATCTTAAATTTGAAATTTTCTTACATTTCTTACTGGGGTTTCAATAATTTGCAACTAACTTGACTTTCCAACCGTGAAATTTGCTGTCTGTGACTTTGCTCGCGAGCCTCCAATAGTCGTTCGGCTTGCAATTGTGCTGCTCTGTATCGTTCTATTTCAGCTCGATCGAATTTGGCATCTAAACTCGGTCTTTGAGTTCTCAATCGTGCCAATTCCGCTTCTTTTTCTGCCAAATCTTAAAAAAAATATAAAATTCAATCCCACAACTGATTTTTAAGTATTTAACATACCTCCTTCCAGTCTAGCAATTTTGACTCTTAACTCACGATTTTCCTGCTCAAATTTCTCCAATTCACTAATGGAAGCGTCCAGTTCGTATTTTTCTGTGCGATCATACTTGTCCAGGCGTTCATATTTTTCAGGACGTTCATAAGCTTTGGTGGATATACCACTTCTGGATTGAGTTCCTGATTTTGCAGCTAAACGTTCCAGGTTTCTGTTTTCCGCTTCTAATTGTCTCACTTTATTACTCATTGAGTCAACTTTTCCTCTTAACTCATTACGTTCTTTTTGAATGGAATGTAATTGGATCCTTAACTCATCTTCTTGGTGACTTCCCAAAGGAGCATCAGCCGGCCATTGCGCCAATCTAAATAAATATTTTTTTTTGCATTAGGTCTGTAGCCTACCAGTGGTCCTTACCTAAGTTGAGATTCTAGGGCAGACTTTTGCACTTCATTATTTGCTATTTCGTTATTCAGTCTTGAAATTTGATCTTGCAGTATTTGATTGTTGCGCCTCATTTCAGCTAAATTGCCTTGGATAGTTTCCAGTCTCTCACTCAACACTCTTCGGTCGTTTTCACTGTTCACCAAAAGTTTTTGCATCTGCTTAAGTCGCTCAGATTCCGTTTGTTGTGAAGACGTGGTTTCCATTAAGTGCCTTTGCAGCCGTTGCACTTCAGTTCTCAACTCACTTTCACTGTTTGAAACTTTTTCCAAGGAGCTGTTGAGTTGATCGATGGTGGATTTCAAAGAAACACATCGTTCTTCTAAACTGGCAACCGATTTGTTTTGAAGATCACACTTCTCTTGTAATTTCTACGTAAGAACCCATTAACGTAACATTTTATATAAAAAAAAAATTTTTACTTGTATAGATGCATCTTTTTCTTTTAGCATCATTTGGAGCCTTTGCAAGTCACCTTCAGAAGACATCCTTTGCAACTCCAATTTAGTCGACCTATTTTCGCTTCGGGCAAGTTCTTCCTGCAAATTCCTTTTGTCCGCTTCAGCTCTATTTAGGGCCGATCTCAATTTTTCAATTTTTTCCTAAGATTGCCCAGATTTGAAAAGTATTTAATAGTTTTTTTTAAATATAAGCTCACCTCGAATTGACGTTTCTGATCACTTTCCCCACTTAAATTCAGTTCCAAACCTACGACTTTTTCTCTCATCTGTTTGGCTTCTTCAGTCTTCTTCAATAAAAGTTCACTTTGAGTTCTCAGTTCCATGTTTTTTTGACCTACTGTGGCCTCCAATGTTCCCTTTTCTTCTTGTAGAGTTCTTAAACTTTGTAACACTTTTGTTAATTTATGATCCCCTTTGCTTTGAGTGTCTTGAGCTTCCTGCAATTGCTTCTTTGCCGAGGAAACTTGAGTCTTGTAATCATCCTGGTGGAAATAGGACACTCCAATATAAATCAAGATTTTTCCTTATAATTACCCTTTCACGTTCCAGTTGTGCAACTTGTTGCATTAAATTTCTCACACCTTTCCTCACAGCTTCAGGGTCCACTTCAATCACTGTATCTTTTTCTTCGTGACTTCTAGCAGGACTCCATCGTCTGCTGGGACTCAATAGTCTATAAGGTACAGAAACTGAACCGTCCAATTGAATTCCTGCTATTCGTCTTAACGTCGAAACGATACTGTACAATTTTTGCTCTATATCGCGTTTAGAGGATTCTAATTGGGCCAATTGCGTTTCAAGGTTGCGCACTCGGCCTTCAGCGCCTCCAAGCTTTGCCTAGAACTCAAAATTTGCACAAACTATTATAACACTGAATAAACAAACCTTTAGTTCTTGGATTTGTTGAGTGGCATCAACCAGGCAAACCTCCAAATTGTGTTTTTGATCCTCCAACCGTTTTTCCTTTACTCTGCAGTCTTCCAAATGGATCAATAAATCTTGCTCTCTAGCGTGCCACTGTTCCTCCACTTGGCCCGTATGCGACCTACTTCGGTTTAATTCTTGTCTTGTATGCTCCAAGTTTCTATCCAATTCAGAAATTTGTTTCCTCAGCTGATGAACTTCTTGATGAGATCTTTCTCGTTCCTCGACTTCGTTTAACAGTCTAGCTTGTAGATCCTTTTCTTCCTGTTGTTGCTGCACATTGGCTGCTTGAACCCTTTGGAGTTCATCTTGAATGTTTTGTACGTGATGATCTGTTTGAAGATTTTCCTTTTCCAGGTCCCTAATTTGATTCTGGAGCTTTAGCCGGTCATGTTCTATGGCGGATTTCGCTTCCTCGAGATCTAATAGGTTTGTTATATGTGAAATTGGCTGTTATTTTGATGAGAAATGTGTTTATTTATGCATGTGCATGTGCTTGGAATAGTTTATTTGAATTTTCTCGGCTAAAATTGTGGGTTCGATGACGTAAAGAGTGTACAGGATGGTACGGCGTTAAATACGTTGTAAAAAAACATAAATGATTTAGAATTTTTGAGATCATCCTGTATATAATAGCTTGTGTGACGCAAGTAAATTCTCAGTACTGATAGTTTAAAGATAGTGAAAACGTATTCGTATAATTGAAGGAAATTTTAATAAATCAACCCTCACGGTGTCAATAAAACTAGCTCTGTTTTTTAATTTTCAGATAGAAATGGCATCTGAGTTGTCTCGGTGTCCTTTCAATCCGTTTCACGTAATGCCGGAGGACAGTTTGCAAAGGCACATAGTAAGATGTATGAAGAATTATCCCACCTGGTTGGCGTGTCCTTTTAATGCTCAACACAGATTTCCTAATTCTGAGTACCTAACGAAGCATATGTTCGATTGTCCTTCAAGATGGACAGTTTATCAAATTCGAGAACAGGAATATGTTGCAGCAAAAAACAAGACTGGACACGAAGTACCCATTCACATTCCAGGTGCCAAAGAATTTAATTTGTCCGAAGAAAATTGGGATAAGGATTACAAATAATTTTTGTGTTTCTTATTATTTTTTTTATAAAAATGGTATTATCACTTACTGGAAATTTTTTGATAAGCGTCCTCCAATTGACGGGCTTGTTCGCGTTTTTCACTTTCAGTCCTTTTAACGTGGTCCCTGAGATCTTTATTACTATTCTGGTACTTTTCTTTTTCGAAATTGCTGTCCGTAAGTAGTCGTCTCACGTCAGTCAACTCTTTTCTAAGACATTCCGCGTTGTTTTCAACTGAAACGACATTCTTTCTAACACCGAACTAAACTTTGAAACCCGTTAACAAACCTTCTTTCAGCTTTCGAGCGGTGTCGTGCAAGGAATTGCCTATACTTTCATTTTTGTCCTCGCACAGGTGCAATTGCACCCGTAAGTTTTCAACTTCGTTTTGGGCGTTGTCTCTCTCAACACGAATTTCTTCAATTTTCTGTTGGAGAGCGATCTTTTCTTCTTCGCTTCGAGTTTTTGCTTCTTCCAGTTTTGTCTACAGAAATAGTTTTTTTGCATTAACATTAAAACAACTTGGTTTTTCGAACAAACATTTGAGCAGAATGTTTTGATTTGAGGTCTTTATTTCGTCTTCCTTTGTTTAATGTAGTTAATAATAACGTCTGAAATCTACTAAATTTTGTCTGCCTCGTATTGGTTTCAAAATACTGCGAAACAACTGAATTCCTATGGGCACGTTGCCATATGTTTAGTTTTTCCGAGAATTATAGACTAAATTTTCTATCTTCAAATGGAACTCTCAGTAAATTCCGTAGAATTTTCATAATTAGATGTTACTTATAGATCTAACAGTATTTTACCAGAGGCTAACTAATTTCACAGACATAAAATTTTTATTTAATTTTATTAATCTTTTTGAATGACCTAGAAGAATAAGAATTCACAAAAAAGTTATAGGAAATCATATTTTTTTTCTAAAAAAATTTCATGATTCATTATAATTCGATTTCAGTGATATAAAGTATATATTTTCTTGTTTTTTTTTCTGAAAATGACGTTTTGACCTGAAAACGCCGCTTAAATATACCCATACTACCTTCATAAAACTAAAACTACATTCAGTGACTACAAGAAAATAAAAAAGAAGCTCAACTCACCCTATATCTGTGTCCAAAAAAATAAATAAATACTACGTTCAACCAATGATAAGCAAACGCCATACCAACCACTTCTATTGTGATCATGTTCTAAAAAAATCACCTTGAATTTGTTCAATTCATCTTTGAGCTGATTGATAATCACACGGTCTTGATCATAACGACCATTCGCTTCACGTTTCAATCGCTCCAAAGATTCCCGTTCGTCGTCTAGATCACGTCTACAGATTTCCAATTTGTCGTGGAGCGCCTTTTGGTCGTGATGAGCTAGAAAATGTTGATGAGTCGTGTGTTTAATTATAAAGGTTTGCTCAAAAAACTTTTCGAAACATCATTGTGGAATAAACAGATTCGGTTTTATCATTGTTGAGTGTTGGCTTATTTCATAAATAATAAAATTCATGCGAATCGGGGACTGTGAAGCGCGCGTGTTTCTAACTTAAAAAGACAAAGAGAGAAAGAGAGTGAGATAGAGAAGAGAGNAGAGAGTGAGAGAGAGAAAGAGAGAAAGGGAATCGTCGCATTATTACGTCAATAATATTTTTTTTGGAAAATTTCTTGTCTTTCTCTCTCAGTTTCTTGTTTAATTTGCAGAGTTGTTTGCCTTCTGTATAATAATGCACGTGTCGATGGCCAAATTGTTCAGATTGCTCTCAAGGATTATCGTTTTAAAGGGCTGGCCATTTTTCAGTTCAGATCTTATCCGTTTCAATTACGATTTATTTTCAAAACTTGACAAACAGCATCCAAGAAAAGTTTGAGAACGGTAAAAGGTGCAATCCAGTGGTGGTTTTAGAGCGATTTGCAAAGTAAAACTCTAAAAATACTTTTTCAATGGTATTAAATGGTAGATTAAAATACTGGAAGATTACATTACAGTAATGTAATTCAATTACACGTGCTTGCACAATGAAAAACATTAAAAATATGAAACTGAATTCAAAACTGATCTGGCTTTAACAGTAAAATGACAATAAACGAAAATACATTGTTAGAACACTCTCTAACTAAATATTCAATTAAGATTTGCAAAGTTGCCCACTTTCGAAATTAAGAGTATAAATTACAAACGATCATATTGTATATGATAAGATTGAAACATACAACCAGTTATCAGTATCTACATAATGAAATTGAAAAATTAACCTACCTCAAAAAGCTATTAGTTTAAACAGGGTCTCTTGTTGAGAGTTAATGGAACACTTGTTGACAAAATAAAACACTTGCGAGTGTGGGAAGTAAAAACAACACTTTTTAACCAAACACGGTTACTTGATAATTTCAAATATAAACAATTATGTACGCAATTTAGTAGCGTGTTCAGGAATTTGTACATATTTTCAAAAAAAAAAAATAAATAATAACAACCAAATAAAATCCTAACGGTACACACGCGAATCTTCTGACGTCATTCAGATCATCATCATCATCATCATCTTCCGGGCAATAAACTTTTGAGATACAAATCGAACAAAAAAAAATTTGAATGCAGGAACACTATTCGAATAGAAGTGGATTATAAGGCAAAAAATAATGAATATTTTATTACATTTCGGTTCGGTAATAAATTTAGCAGACGACTCATTTGCCTAAATATCAAAAACGAATGATGATATCACACGAAACTTTTATTCTATTTTAATGAATGAAATCACCACACCACGGATTGTGTTGTTGGTTCAGCGACTGTGCATTCGTGTTTTTGTTGTTACAGACCTAGAAACTACCTATTTCTCTTTCTTTTGCTGTTTATGTTAAATTAAAAAAAAAAGAATAAATAACAACAATTAAATCAAGGGGGTTTCCTTGAAAATGGTTAGTTTACGTATACCATTTTTGGTTCTCGTCAGGGTACAACCTTGTTGGTTTTCACGAATCTTTAACGAATATTATTAACACGCGTAAGCAGAACGACAGGTTTTATTTTTGACTGATTATCTCAACGAATGGTTGCTTTGGTTTACATTACAGAAATCGCAGTATTATTGGTAAAAGTGCGACCTTAGAAAAAATATAAAAACAGTAGTAAATGCAACAAATCGTTCCAGACAAATGAAACGTAAAACAAAATTTGGTTGCTTTTATTGCAACTTATCTGCTGGATATTATGATGAATGCGCCAAAATACATATTTGCGTTATATCCAGTAATACAGAATGTACATAAATGAAAAATTTGTGATAACAGTTCAAAACACCTCTTTTAAAAGGCCTTTCTCATTAAAATCTTTAATTGATATTAGGTCCTTACGTGTCATGAAATTTTCATAGCTCACGCTGTATATACTTACCAATAAGCAAGGCCTGTTGTTTGTCGTTTTCAGCTCTTAGCATCAACTCCTCATGTTGCTGACACAAATTGTCAATGTGATTTTGCAGGGCTTCAACTCTGTCTGCCAACTGTTGAATTTCACCATTTTTTTCATTTTCCAGTTGGGCCAAAGATTGTTGTAATCGTTTTTCCAAAGAAACTCGAATTTTGTCCCTTTCCTCAGTAAGTTTCTTTACATTTTCCTCGTTTTGTTGTTGTAATTTCTCCATTGTCTGTTTAAATTCTGCTTCTTTATTACCAGCTTGCTGAACCATGGTATTCTTAATTTCTGAACACCTTTTTTCCGATCTTTCTAAATCTTTTGTTAATTTAACGATTTGAGATTTAGACTGTTCCTGTTTGACCAACAAATCTTGTAGTTCCTTTTCCAGTTGCACTTTTTTGCCTTCAGATGCTTCCAAATTAGTTTGAGTGTCAAACAGAATGGCTTCGAGAGCTTCTTTTTCCGAACGTATTGCTGCTAACAGTTCTTGGGTTCTTTGGATCTCTTTCTCCAGACCATCAATTGAACACTTCAAAGAAATATAATTATTTTTCAATATCAATATAGTCTAGTTGATTGTTACTTGTTTTTGTTCGCATTCCTTAACTAACTCTTCTAAAGTCCTATTAATTCTTGCATTCGTTTCATTGGCTTGTTCCAATTTTTGTTTACACCTCATTATTTCCTCGTTTAGAGTGTCTCTTTTCCTGCCCATTACAGTTAGTTGATTGCTTAGATCGTTTCTTTCTCTACTAACTTGATTCAATTCCATTTCAATCTACAGTAAAGTATTGTAATATGAAAAAGTTTAAGAGAGTCCTGTATACCTTTTCTTTTTCCATTTCCAGGAATCTACATTTTTCATTTGAAGTTAATTTATCTGATTCCAGATCTAATTTGATTTGTTCAGCTTGCAGGAGTTCTTTCCTTAGAGACTGAATGTCATTTTGATAATCATTGCATTGAGTTTGTAATGCAAGTTTTTCTTCTTCCATCTAAACAATATAATTTCTAATTATTTATGAATCTTTATATTTTTGATATGTTACTCTTTTCATATCTTCTTGTAGCTTCTTCTTGTCCATTTCCAAATTGCTGGCTATAGTTTCTTTTTTTATTAAGGAATCTTGAGCATTGGAACTTTCTCCAAGGAGTCGATCCAACTGTAATTCATAATCCATTTTGATTTTTTCCAAATTTCCAATTAGGCTTTCTGCTTCTAGCTTTTGTTGTTCCAACAAGTCATGGGCGAGACTCATTCGATGAAGTTCTTCTCTAACAGTTAACAATTCCTCGTGCATTCTACTACACCTTTAAAAAGAGACCGCGATTGAAAATTATCGTAGAACAAAACCAAAAAATTACCTATCTTCTTCACCTCTCAGACTTATTTCTCGCAGTTCAGCATCCTGATTGAGCCTATCCATTTCACTTTGCAGGAAGGCTTTTTCCTGATAGACGCTTTCCAACTCCTTTTGTAATTTTCCATTTACTTTGCTCAACTTTTCGTAGTCTTGATTGAGAACGTCGAGCATCCCATTTAAATCTACTCTATTTCTATCTAATTGGCTCTTATCGGACTTTAAAGACTCCAGAGATTTTTGTAGTGAGTCCTTTTCTTGAGCCAATTGAGAGCATTGAGCTTTAGACGTGTCTAATTGGTGCACCAGATCATTGGTACGCCTTTCTAATGTGGCAATGGAATTTTCGGAATTTTCCAATTGTTTACGAACTAACAACAGTTGCTCCTTATTTGACTGGAGCTTTACCTGAAATGAAAAGTTTTTAATATTTGAAAATTTCGGAAATAGCATTAAGTACTTGTAGTTCATGAATGTAGGACTGATATTTGTGAAGAGCTGCTTGCACGGCTGAAATGGTACTCTCAGCGAAAGCTGCATGGGCAACTATGGTACGTCCACTTCTTCTGGGTGACCTACAATTAATGCATAATGTAATTTCATTTTGAAAATTCATAAACAGTAAATACTTTTGTGGAATTGGAGGAGCAGCACTTAAATGCACATGAGTGGCTTGAGAAATGTCTAGATCCTTCGTATCGGCATCCTGAATTAACGCTTGAGCAATTTCCCTTAGGGCGCCTTCTAAAATATCTACATCATCCTGGATTTTACTCATTTCCATAATTTGTTGATCGGATTCTGAACATCGAGTTTCGAGTATCTGGATTTCGTTGATCAACTGTTGCATTTTGTCGTCTTTTATTTGAAACTCCAATTCGAATTTGGCTTTTTCAGCTTTGAGCGCTTGAATTTCAGCTTGCACGCTGGTATAGTCTTGGTTGTCTTTTGAATTAATAGATTTGGCCTGTAAATTTCGGACAGTTACTTTGAAGACAATTGGAAATATTAAACTTACACCAATTAGATTTTCTGTGAACACATTGGTATCCATTCTGGCACAAGCCATTAACATTTCACGCCCCATTTCCATAACATCTCCTTTTAATTTATTGACATCTCTTTCGGTGGTGGATTGAATCTCCATGAACAGTCGTTTAACGGAAACAACGTCCCTCCATAGATTAAGCAAACGATTATGCTCAGTGCTAAAAAAAAACGTATATTCATAGTGTTTTTAAGTACTCCAATTCACCTATAATAATCATTAAATGCCTGTTCTTCATCTTTCCATTCGTCCTCTTTTATTATCATTTCTTCTCGTAATGATTCAAAATCGTTAGTTAACTTTTGCAGGTCACCTGTTAGAGTCTCGTTGGTCTGATGAGACTCTTCCAGTTGTTCTCTAAGGAGCTTATTGAGTTCCATTAGCTTTTCTGACCTAGAAACAAGTTTTATATAAATAGTAGGTACCTTAATAGTACCTAAAAAGAAATGGAGTTTCAATATTTAACTACGCCTCAATTTTTAGACAGGTGAATAATAAAATTACTTGGTTCGTTCCTCTAACAGTCTTTGAAGGGCAGTGTCCAAGTCTGTAATTTTTTCTTCGCGCATCTCCCGCAAATGTTGTTGGGCTTGTTCTAAAGCCGTTCCAGCAGGAACAGCAGGTACAAGACCAGGCTGAATCATTTGAGCTTCCAAGTCAGCACATCTTTGCTTGTACTGTAAAACTTTTGCTTGCAAACGACTCACTAGGGCCGCTTGATTTTGTTGGGCTTGTTTGTATGTCTCTAAACGTTTCCGATAGAGCGCGGCCTCGTCTTGAAGACGTTGCCGTAAGTCTTGTTGCGGATCTTCATCGCTGCTGCCGCCGCCGCCATCACCTCGCATTCGAGACTATTATGAAAAACATTTGTAAAATTATTATTATCGGGAAATAGGTATATGAGACACCTTTGATCTGTAAACTGGCGCGGGCATTTTCCTTTCCATTTTTTTTGTTGGGTCCTGGACCTTTTTCTGGAAAAAAAACAAAAGTTGTTGAACCATACATGGGGATTTCACTGATAATTAGTTAAGATAAGAGAGATTCCAAGAAAAGTTTTCGACTTTGCACTCGGATCAACGAGGCAAGTGTCGTTTACTTGGAATCACAGTGGCGTAGAAATTCCATATGTACTATATTAGTGTAATTTTAATGAAATTATCAGAGGACGTCACTGGTTTAATTGTTATTTCTGCAATATTTCCTGGAAATAACAATGGACTTTGACATGTTTGTGGTGTGACAAATTATTTTAGGAAGCATGAAACTATGAGGTTTTAATTAATAAAAGCTTTTTTCCATTATAACAACACCTGGAAGGTTCTTCTTCAATGCATAGAGAATGTTTACTTTCTACGTTAATGGGTGTTTATCAGGGTTCTTTTGCATTTGACCCAATTTAAATAGCTTTATTTGGATTCAGCTTTAAAACAGATTTAGGATAAATAATGGGGCTGTTGTTGGAAATCCTTGGATTCCAGACACGCGAACGGAGACATTTTATCCTGGCACTCTGGCACAAATCTTAACAAAATATGTGAAAAGTAACCAGTATTGATAAATTTTCTCTAAAAACGTATTCCGCATTTGAATAAATCGCTTGATTTAACCTTAATTCATTCAATTTATTTTTCCAGGCTCACATTCCTGGATAGGAAACACGCAAACCAAGTTGCATAATGACCACTACATTGTATTGTCTTAATAATAATTAAACATTTCCTTGAAGATGTTGCCCTCGCAACACATTTCGTTACGATTTAGTGATTGTAATGTAATGAGAGCACGCGTTATTGTGTGGGTGTTGTGGAATCGCCCAGATCGACAGACGGGCAAAGTTCTCTGTTTCTCAGAGACACAGAACACGAGCTGCTTATCACGTATGCGACAATTTATTGAGAACGACTTTATTGTATTCATTTTTATTTTGTTCCAGACAAAGTCCCAAAGTTGAAGGTTTTGTTTCTTTATACTTACAATACTAAATGGTCAAAATACTGGCATATTGACATGTAAACTGTCACTATTTTAATACTTTCAGTTCTTCATGTGAAATTAATTTAGCAAGACTTCCTACAAACTTAGACTAATATTTCTACGAATTTGTACAGGATTTTTAAGGGTATTTGTAAAGATGTCATTTAACTCTGGCCTGTATATACTATCGGCAAATGCTTAATTACTGAAATACAGAGTGTCAAAGTTCTGGTACAACATCTTAATATTGAAATAAATTTCATCATACACTATTTCTTTAAGAATAAATCAAGAAAACCATGTCACAGGAAGTAAACTGTCAGTGACTTGTTTCTCTAAAATGATTACTTTGAGTACTATTTATTAAAATTCTGATTGTTTACTACATTTAATTATGATTCACCCTATATATTTATTGCCTAATTTTGCGATGAAATCAGGAGTATATTAACCTCATATTTATTTTGCGAGCTTTTTATATGAACTATTTAGCAATATGTTAATTAACAAGCTCACGATAAACTATGATTACAAGGCTTTTTTCTAGTTTCCCTTTATAGAATAATTTATATATGTTTGTTTGGATTTAAGCCAAAAATGCGTCGTGAATTAGATTGGATTTCATAAAATATTCATTTAAAATGGCAAAATATTTGTCGAATTTCGATAATATTGCCTGCAACGGAATGGCGGATCCGCGAATATCACGCATTAACGAAATGAGCAATTCTTATATTTATTCCATTTATTTCACTTGTTTATTGCTTTTGTTAATGTTTTTGTATCCAAGGATGTCATTAGTTCAACAACAAATCACATTGGAGTGCTGCGGATCCATTGCCTTGTAGGGCTAACGTCTCATTTCTGTAAATTGTTGTCCAAGAGTAGTGGTCTCGCACAAATAATGCCTGAAAGGGTTATTAATAATATCCAATTTCCTTTAGAGATTAAACTTTCAATTATTTAGATGTAAGGATTAAGTATGTTGATGATTTCAGAGTATACGAGTGAGGCCGAAACATTTTAGGTCCTTAGGCATAACTTTCTACCCAAAAGTTTTAAGTAGAGTGATCATATTTACTATTTTGGAAGTATTCACTTGAAAGCAATCAAATTTACGGTCAGGACGAGGACAAGGTGGGAAATCCACCTTACACTCTCGATTTTGTTCACTATAACTACTTTTTCTATCAGGAAATCGCAGAGAAACTTCGAGGCTTAAAGTTTTCACCTTAAAAATTAAATAAATATAGAAAGTAGGAATTAATCTTTGCAACTACGGTTAATTAATGCAAGTTTCTATTTGATTATTTGAAAAAGTTTTATCACAATTTAAGACAGTAATAAACAAAAAGGTTCACAGGGAATGTATAAAGATTTAGAATGATAAAACACGTCAAAGGAAAAAACCATTTACAAATTAGCAATTTCTTGTTCAAAAAATATTCCGGGTTCTGCACATAATCCTATATCAGGGCTAGAAATTTTGAAAAATCTTACCAAACATTTAATGAATTTCATCTTATCACTCAAGATAAGGCTTTCCAAGTAATTTTTAATTGAAATAGGGTATCACAAATATGTTTTTGATAAAAAAAAGAATCAGGAAAAACCACAAATCCATAGCAATTAATTTCAAATATGTAGCATAACAACGCTTCTGATCCTGTACTATTTAGACTCAAATGAGTAAATTCTGTGAAAATTTCATCCTGGTTCCTGCGGTATCAGTAATTTATAAAAAAAAATAATTTTCAAAGGAAAAGAAAATTAACTAGAATTCGTAGTTTTTTAAAAAAAATTCAGGAACAATAGTTTTCTGTCGAAATTTTGTATAAATGCCCATTTTTAACAAAAAAATAAAACTTACTCTTAACATTTTTCTCCGATTATCTTGATAAGGAGGGGGTGGACGCGGCGGCGGCACCACACTTTGGTCGTCGAGGGCGACGTCGGCGTCGCTTCGCGGCGGAATGATCACCGCCTCCGGCAGATACACAGGACGTCGTGATCCTGCTGGCAGGTGGCGTAGCGAACGCATTTTGTTTCAATACTTATTTTGTTTTAACCCACCACCACCACCACCTCCTTTTCAAACAAATAATGACATACAAACCGATACATAAACATAAATTATATAAAAAAAAACTGAAAATTTTAAAAGAAAACAGGACCGAAGACGTGAAGGCAAATTCCGACATAGAACTGAACCAGTTTTACCTATATTTTATATAAAAGAGGCTTTATATTCGATATATGGGCGAGTTAATCAAAAAAGGAGGATGACACTACGATAGTATAATATTGATTGCAATTCAGCGAATAGAGTTGCATAAAAATAAGTGATTTATCGATGTCTGATGGTCCTATATTTTTCCTTAGTTGCCGGATTCGAATGGTAACACTGACTTTTGTGGAACGCTTAATGAAAGGAAAACACCAATCAAAAAAAAAGAAAGAAAAGAACAGTTGTTTGTTGTTTCCCTATTGTGTTGCTTTAATTAGCTTTAAAGGGAAAAGCTATTTTAATTAGTAACGCGATAATATGGTATCAACTGTTTTTTTTTTTGTAAATTTATTAAAAAATTTCCCGTATTCCCCTTGTAAATCCCCAATTTCATATCTAAATCAGGGTCTTGAAATCAGTTTGCGTTGGTAATGAGACAGAATTCAAATTTATCTATTCAAGGTGGTATTAAAAAGACATTGACATAAAATGTAATTAATGAGAAGAGAATAAATAAAAAATTTGAAGAACAGAATGATAAAACGAGCGTATAAAAGAGTACGTTTAACCCTAGATCAACACATTTATATTTTATGTATGAGAGCAACACAGTAGGTCTGGTCTAAGAGATCGTAGGTTTTTTCTTCTTAAACTGGAACAATGCCATCCAAAATTTTATTTCTATGATTTATTGAAAACTTAAAGTTAACAAACAAATAAAAAGCATTCTAATTTAAAATGTTTTGCAAATCGAAATACAACATTTATTATGATATTAAGAACTCATTTTTAACCAGAGAAAGATTTCTGAGGTATCAGAGACTCCAGTGTCCATCCAGGGTTAATAAAGAAAACTATTGTAGATGAAGAAGCAGATTTTAAAAGCAAAGAGAACATTCTAAAAAAAATGTATTTGTAACGATGAAACAGGAAGAGCTTTTGGTGTTATCAATGAATAAAGAGGAACGGGCTCCAAACAAAAATATATGACGTATCTGACAATAAAAGAATAGATAATAACCGTAAATAAGTAACGATAAACCTCTGGAAATTCAAAACATCTCTCAGAAAACGTGTGCAAGAAAAGGATTAAATGAGAAGATCAGATCAAAGTATATGAGGAAAGATGAAATACAGTTTTAATTTCTTGTAAAATCTCAAAGATTACTTAACATGTTTCAGATAACTTTCTAGGACACGTTAAGATGCCATATTGAAAACTCCAAATGCTTGTAGCTCAGTTACAATTGAATTTAGGGCATATGCTTTTTGAATTGAAATTGCTTTGACAACATATCCTTAAGCCAAAGTGTTATATTATAGGACCCTCTGTATAGTTGTCATTGCAAATTAAAAAAAAAATAAACATTTCAAAATAAGAATTTTCCTGCAAAAACATATGTTAATCGCCAATTGTAAAGTCGATAAAATTAAATATCCTGGCATCATGACCGATATTTAAAAAAGGCATCAGTTAAGGAGACCTACGAAGAAATATCGAGTATTCTTCGTGCGTAGTGTTTTTCATAATTTACTGTCAAATCAAAAAATTGTTGAGAAAAAAAAAATAAGAGGAATATTCTGCAACGGAATTTTGTTTTCCAAAGACAATGCGCCTGCACACAAAGCGCACAGTGCCATGAATAAACTTCATGATCTGAGGTTGGAATTCATGGAATACTCTTATCATTCACCTAATTTAGTATTATTATTATTATTTTTTTTTTTTGGGATTATTATCTTTTTCCTAAATTGAAGAAATGTTTCAAAATTTCGGGTAATTTCGAGAAAGGTTATTTGGAGATCGAAAGGATTTTTATTTTGGTAGACTTCGAGACGTTGCAGGTTCGCTGTACAAAGTATATTGAATTAAGGGGAGACTATGTTAACATCATTCAATCATAAAATTTCGTTTTTTTTTTAGAGTAGATTCAATGTATATAACATTTACATCCGGGAGAGCTTTACATATCTAAAGATTCCCTTAAAAAGTAATCTAATTTATGATTATATAACTAACGATAAGAGGATGATTGAATTAAAAAAAAATTGAATTATATTATTCATTAATAAGGTACCTAATAAAAATATGAAAAAAAGTCGAAGGTTACATTACCAAAATCAATGATAATTTATGTAACCAAGCTGATATTTTGTTACCAAGAATAGGCCTCAAATTGCTTGGGTTTATAACAAGAAGCAAATGAAATATTACGAAATCGGTTGTTTAACGAAAAATTTTAGTAATTACCTATTTATAAACCAAAATTAATTGATAAAACATATGTATGTATGTGTGCAATTTGAACTCTTGCATATATACTGTGAATTCAAGAGTTTAAAAGTCAGGACCGTTCCAGTCTCATTTGAATGTTTTTTTTATTTTATTTATTTTTATTCTTGTTATTATTCCATTTTAATTTATAATTTTATGCAATTTCATATACATGTACTTTTTGATAAAATTAATGTAACGATTCAATAAGAAAACGATTTTTCTTGAAGCCGTTTCTAGCAAGAAGTACATCCTTTCAAGGCGTGATGCCTGAAGAATTTGCCTTTTTTTCTTGATGACCCGTCATATTTTCGAAGGTCCATTTCGGACAACAATTCAGATAAATTGTTTATTAAATTGCATCAAACAATCTGTTAATTAACCGAATTTAATTACGACGATAACGTACATGTTTATTTTATTTTATTCCAATATTTTCGTTACATTAACCGGATATAAATAAATTATTTATTTTTATATGACCACGTGTCTTTAATGGCATTTTTTCTTCTAAAGACTTCAACCTAATTTTTTTATTCGCGCCTCGATTGATATTATTAAAGAATTGTTTTGTCTAACGAATCGGACTGTTTATTTAAAAAAACAAAAGAAAGAAAGAAAGGCCAATTCTTCATTTCTGTCTGCAACCCACATAAATTAATTAAACAAAATCCACTGACCATTTTGCATACATTTTAGAATTAGAATTAGGTAATTAGGAATTTGAATTTTTTGAAAAAATGTTATATCAGGTGATTCGAAATTAGACATCAACTTCATATTGAATAATAAATATATTAAAATTTAATACAACATTTTCGTACTACCTCGAATATTAATTATTAAAATTCAACAAAGTATCTACCATGTCATCTATCACGTTTGTGCCTAGTCAGTCAAAATATATGTATATATTAGGTAGGT
>JABRWK010000012.1:1399946-1567802 GCA_013372445.1 Hypothenemus hampei | reverse complement strand
CTTGACAAGGCATTCAGTTTGCCCGGTTTATATATCTATGAAATGTCATTTATGTGCACACTTTTCTCTATTTTTATTCATATTTATAGCATTTCTCTGATATGGAAACAAATTGTTACATTGTAAAGGTCTAATTTTCAAAATAAAATTAGAAGAATGTATATTATACAGTAAGAAAACATTAAAAGAGTGTTATTTGTGTTATTTTTAAATAATACTTACCTTTGTTCTTGTGTTGTTATATCCATAAATTGCAAGTAAGTCACTAAAACTAATGAAACACCCTTATTTTAACATTTTATTTTCGATATTAATCTTACAGTGATTCATAGATGAACTTCCTTAGATATTGTTGATACAAACATAACCTCAAAAGTTTTCAAATTTACGGCGGCAATTTTGAAATATCCTACCCTCAACTTTCAGATATGGATTATAGACCATTTCGGCGTCTAAGTGTTTTGTCAGCTTTAGCCAAGGACATAGTTAAGAATCCTAATGATATGGATTTATTAAAACAATTAAAAGAACATATCCAAGCATCCAGTAAACAATATATGGAAGCAACCGAAAAGATTTGCATGCCCTGTTGCTTTTCTTATATTAAGGGCCTTTCAGCAGGGACACTAAAGTAAAAAATTATTAAATAACGTTAGAGAAATGTTAATTACAAATTGCTTTAGGCTGTCTAGTGAAGGAAAACTTTTATTAATGGAAACTTTGAATGATTTATTTTGGAAAATTTCCATTTCAAATGAAGTAGTATTTTTCAACTTTTATACTTATATTTTAGTGGAATTGTATGATTATGATACGCATGAAGGTAACAAATGGTTAAAAATAATGTAACAATTACTTTAGCATGTATTATTTACAGTAAAAAAGGTTAGTGAAGAATACAAAAATTCTTCACTTAAGAGTATGATAGCCCTCATGAGTAACATTCCTTTCGAGCTAATTGAGGAAATTTACAGTAAAAGGAACATCCCAAAATTTTCACAAATCATTTATGTTTGCACTCAGTGTATCAGAAACGAGACAGCAAGAAATTTAAGGTTCAACTAACCATTTTCAATCTAGCAACATTTCTAGAAGTTTGTTTTCAGGCTAACTTCAGTAAATTGTATTTTAGCAGTGGCTCGAGTATTAGACGATAAGGATTTAGATGACAAAGTACTCAGATACACGTGTTCAGAAATGTTTATGTTTTTCTTGCCTGGACTATCCGGTGCCCTTACAGATCTCGCTTTAGAAGACGTGAAAGTTGGTCATATTATCGTTATGGTATTTTAATTTGAAACTTTTACGTATATATCCTTGATATTAATTTTAGAATGCAGTTAGAGCTTATGGGAAATTAGTAACACTAGTTATGACCGATTATAATGGCGCTGATGGTAGAATAAACCTTTCAGACTTTAATTTATTAATGCTCGACTTGTTAAAGGAACCCAAAAAATATATGTTTAACAAAAAATTGAAAGGTAAAGAAGAAATTGAAGAATACCTATCGGAAACGTCAAAAAACATTAAATGGTACAGAAAAACGGATGAAATGTTGAATATTACGATGAAGAAATTGGCAAAATTAACATATCATAGTCATGACAAAGTGAGATTAGAATTAGCATATGCGGCTTCAGATCTGATTAAAAATTGTTCAAAGTATGGCTTATCAACATATACTTACTTGAATGGATATCAATTTCAATTAATTGTAGTACTATGCCTGATTCAAGTAGTACATTAGTCGAACATTTAATAGTACTGTCCCATGATGAGTCAAGGGAAATTGCTGAAATAAGTGAAAAATCTATTGAACAATTGTCCAAAAATTTGTCAGAGGATCATCTGAAAGTTTTATTTGAAAGTTTAGAAGACGGCTTTTATAATGCCATAATGAGTTTGCCATGGAAATTTAATTCTATCGGTAAGTATACATACAGGGTTCTCACAGAATATAATGCGAGTTAACAAAAAAATTTTCCAGATAATGGAGAAAAAATTACAATCCTAAATCTACTCATAGGTTACCTAAAGCTATTTGGAAAGTACAATATGCACCATGTCATGTTAAAAACACATATAATACATAATTTGGTTAAAGAGCTGTTACGTATAACAGAATTGGAAAAAAATACTATCAGTTTATTGGAAGTGTACACACTTAAAGGTAAAACTTATGCAATAACACGTTAACTTTCAGACTCTAAATTTCCAAATATTTTTAGAGTTAAGTTCAGATTGTACATTCAAACGCCCATGGTTAAATTTTCATTTTTTCCAAGAGGAAATTGTAAAAGTCAAAATTGAAATACTGTGTGCCGAATTATCGAAATACAACTGTTTCAATGAAATTTGCCGGGAGCTGCTCAATACATATCTAATGGAAAAATCCATGAAAAAAGAAGCTGCATATTTAATAAATTCCCTTATTTCAGGTGCGAATTTCGATTAATTCTAATAGCGTTACTAAAATTTATATTTGCAGGCTTAGAAGGTGAAGAGCAACAACACTACATGACTACTCTGAATGAAATCTTAAAAGTTTATGTTGACGATCCTTCAAATGACGACTTACATGTCGCTTTAAAACTACAACAAAAACGACCGGAACAGTTAAAAGATCAAATTATTGTTGTATGTCTTATTACTGAAGGAATAGGTGTTATTAGTAGGGTTTTAAAAAGAAAATTTCAACCATTTCTTTTGAAAACATTATATTTAGTGTTAGAGAAAGCTGGTAAGTTGGTATTATGTCGAATGTTTCTTAATAGAATGTATGTAGTATGAAAATTTATTGTTATATACGGAGTTTTTGATTTATTAATAATCGATTAACGAACACCAAAATGTATATTATGTAGTATCCGTAACCAAGACCGGGCCAATTTATGGCAATGGGGGAAAAGCACTGGTATGTATCTCTCTTTATACATTCTTTTCTCGAAATTGGCCCGGCCTTGATTACGCATATTGTATAACAATACCAAATGGCAATTCTTATTTTAGGTAGTGATCATCCCTTAATAAGGACCGCAGGGCTTTTAACTCTTCAAAATTTAACACGATCCAATGGCTATAATGAGATTACAGATTTGATTAATTCAAATTTTGATTATTTTTCCTTTCACGTTCAAAGAAAACTTGGGAACGCACTGGGAAGTAAAGATACTGTATTAAATGTACTGTCAGTGGTGTTGCAGTATTGTAACGTAGACGTTTTGATGCCTATGAAAAACATTATCGAAGAGGTAATTGTGTTATTTAATCTCCTTCAGAATTTCCTGTTTCAATATTCTCTGTTTTATATTAGGTCCTGTTAATATCCTGTGACAAGTATAAACAGAAGTATGCAACGGACTATTTAAAAGTATTCAAAATGTTCATCTTAAGTTTGCGAAGATGGTTTAATATCGAAGTGTGTCATAGAGAAAAAATAAAATCACGAAAAGAAAAACAGCTCGAAGAAGAACCATTTAAAATTTCAGAAATTAACACGGAAACTAACGACGATCTTGATGATGAACGTGGAAAAACTGCTGAGGAAATGTACAAAGAAGATTTGGAGAAGAAAAAACGTCAAGTTCAAGAAGAAGAAGAAGTTTCAAATTTCAACAATTTCGATCAGGAATACCAAAAACCTCCACCACCGATGCACGTGCATTTAACTTCTTTAATACTCCAAAGAAGTTTACATTTTCTACCTTCAAAAGAACAATCCAGAAAAGTTCTCGTATTGGAAATCCTCAACAATGGTCTGGAAATTTTAAGAGAACACGAAGATGAGCTTCTTCCAGTGGTCCACCAAATATGGTCACCTTTTGTTGAGCGGTTCAGCCATGACTCCAATTTTTTAGTTATGAGACTCAGCACGCAATTGCTTGCAACTCTAACTCGATTGTCCAAAGATTTTATTCGATCTAGAGTTGTCAAGGAACTTTTACCTAAATTGAGAACTCTACTAGAGCAATCCTCTCGAAATAGTTATTTAAAAGACAAAGGAGCAGCTTACAGATACAGCCAAGAATATAAGTTGCAGAAGGAGTTGTTACTGAATATTGGACCTATTTTGTATGATTTAGACGTTGATAGGATGGTTGTTATTGAAGTAATTGGGAGTGTTAGTAGTTATTTATCGGACAAACAGCCTATGGAGCTTCAGGTAAGTGACACACAGCAATGAATTCAATGTTTCTACCAAGTTTAGTCCAAAATTTTCAAGGGTATTGCAATTTTCATATCATTGAGTGTTCTATAAATGAAATTGATATAAAAAATTGTTTTTAGAACGCCGTTGTTGACTTCATAAAAATGATGTCCACATTTGATTCTGAAGATGTAAAGGCGGCTTTGAACAACATAAAAGTAATTGAGGAATATACAAAAAACTTGGAAAGGATCAAAAAATACTTGGAAAACCATGAAACAATTATAGCGTAAGTTGATATAATCGTTACTGTATTTACAAATACAAAAAAAACATTGCACACTTCAAAATCGATTGGAATAATAAATCTAATATATACAAAAGTAATTATTTTTTTGTTTGATCCACTTATATAAAAAAATAACAACATAATTTCACTCTAGACCTAATTACCGCTAATCTAAGCTATAGAAAGTCATTATTTTGAGAAAGTGCCACTGGGCCCATTTTAAACCATGCAGTAACAACCGTACTCAAAATATAAAGTGAAGAATGGGAATGTAAAACCGCTCAAGTGCCATTTTATAGAGCACTAGTCGCCCATTGCTATATTCCAATTGTTAAAACGTGATTTCTTCATTTAGGCCACCCCCAAGCTCATTAATTTTACGGTTTACAGCAATACTATGATATAAAAACCTTGTAATTTTGACAATAATAAGACGGCAGCTCGATTTGGGAAATTAATTTCGAGGTAGAATTCGATATTTTATTACATTAAGGTTGTTTACCCATAAAAATATTAAAACGCACTAAGCCAGTCAATTCTGAGAAAAAAGAATTCAAAGTTTTAAGGGCAATTTATATACTGATAAATTATAATCTAAGACTTAATTAATGTCAGCGGGAGTGTGCGTGCTTGTCAACTAATCAGTCAAGTTTTAATCCTGCTCTCGGGTAATTTTTTAAATTAATTTAAAATAATAATATAAATTCGATTAAAAAAGTTAAAATTCGATTTTTAAATAATTTTTAAAATGTCATTAACAAAAATAATTATAAAACAATTTCTTGTACGATTGTTTATTCTTAAATTCTACAAATATCTTTTTCATTTATTTATACATATGCAAGAACCAGAATGACAACGATTATAAAAACAACGAAAATAAAAATATTTTGACATCTTTCACAATTGATAAAGTGTTATTGATCATACGTTTTTTATTGATCATACGATTTTTCAAAAGTTCCCTCAGAAAAGCACTTTTAGCTGGCCAGTGTGCTTTAAAAATTTTATGAATGAATACCCTTAAGGTGTACTACTACTGACATATCGAATCTCACCTCAAAATCAATTGCCCCGGTCGTGGAGTCCCCTTGTCAGACGGCTTTGAATATCCATTCTTCAATTGTACAAACAATAACATATAATTATTATAGGAATTTGTTGTTTATATCTAAAGGTGGGAACACAGAAATCATTAAGATTCGACGATGTTCGACATGTTTGTCTCTGTTCGTATGTCATTGTTAGAATGTCCACACCTACCCACTTCTACGTTCATTAGGTGTGTTCTTTTTTTATTTTTATCTTTAGATTTTGGACCATCGGTAATTAGTTCAAACTGAAATAAGGCCTTAAAATAGTAATAGTGTTTGATTTTTAAATATTAAACATAAACAAATAGAAAGTAAAATTAAATTAAAATTTGTATTGAAAGTTATTAAAACTGATATTTGAACACACATAGTAAATCATAAGTTATTTTGTATATCACAGATATTTAGATAAAAAATTGAATTTTAAATCTTTTTTTTTCGTTTCTTAATGCTCATATAAAGTACAATGAAGACAAGCGTTGGAACAAAATCAATAAAACTTCGATATGATGAGAAAAACAATCGCTCAAACATGTTGATGTAAAGAGGCCTACAGACGATGTCAACAACATCATGTTCTGGCTCCCTAATATTCTGATCTCTTTGATCTCCTTTCAACATGAAACAATCAATCATCAATCTACCCACGAACGCAATCAATAATATCTCTAATACGACAACGTCTAATAGTCTCTTTAAATTTTTAAATTTATACCTTTTAATATACAATTATATTTTACACTTTCCAACTGTTGCTTTTCTTACTTTTTAAATTTTTTCTTGGTCCTAAAAGTTCTAATGAATTTGTTTCAACAGTAAGTTCTTCACTGTATAGTCGAATTAATTTGTCAAAACTATAAAAGTAATGTTGTCCACACGTGAGAAAGAAAGACAAGGTGCATCTCATAACCGAATAAAACCCCATTATATAAAATAGTTAAAATTCCCGCTAAAACATAAAGGTGTGTGTTGTGCTAAAAATACAAAATAAAGAAGTTTCCCACAATCAAAGGTCACATTCAATCAATAAAATTGTAAAAAGAAAATCACTTTAAAACACAAGAATTATGGAATATTTAGACTTACGTTACGTGTAAATTATCGTTTAGCCTTCAGACTTTTAAAATAAATTTATTTAAAGCGCTAATATACAGGGCGTTCAATTAGTTTTGACACACTGAACGAGTAGTGCTTTTTTTCTTATAAAAATTTTCATGTTCAAAATGCCTCAAGGTTTTGATACGGACTTTTTTAGAGAAAAAAACACACCCTGTACAAAAAAGGTTTCCCCTGTTAGATCACATTGACACGTTCTTGCTCACGAATTGCTTGCGCTTGTTCATGCAAGCCAAGTCAAATGGAATGTCTTTGACTCATCCCCAAAAATCACTTAATACCACATGGGATGGCGAGGCAAGTCTGTTAATTAAGTTTAACGCTTTTGAGGACCAGTCAATGGCACTCATGAATATGCAATTAGCGTATTAGTTAAATAATGGTAGCTTCCCTTCCATAGATCAAACAAGCCAGCTCAAATGATTATCTTTCAACTGATAGAAATATATGTCCGGCTTTGTTTGCAAAATAACGCACCCTGGGAAACTAGCATAACATTACTAATAACGTAGGCGCGACCGTGTCCAATGTGAAAGGAAAACAGTCAAAAATTACCCTAAATACATCAACTTGATTGAAATTTCACTTAATTTTCAGTGCTTACCGGTTCTCTGGCATGATGAATTTGCACGTGTTTATTATGATTCGATTTCGTAGTTGATGTTTTGCCACAAATGTGACAGGAATAGGGCCGATCCCCACTATGAACTCGCATATGGTCTTTCAAGTAGTACGATCGATGAAACGATTTGCCGCACACGGTACAATTGTAGGTTTTATCGTTTTCATGTTCTTTCACGTGTCGCTGACAATTATATTTCCTTATGAATTGAGCTCCACAATAATTGCACGTGTAGGGACGTAGACTTTTATGAGAGTTCATGTGTGATATATAGTCGTTTTCGCGTATAAAAGCTCCCTTGCACAGTTCGCATTTGAAAGGTTTTTGTGTCCGCGAAGCATGCGTCCATTTGTGGAGTTTCAAGTTCCATTTGGTGGTGAATTCCTTGTTGCATATCGAACAATTAAACGGCTTTTGGCTAGTATGGGTTTTTAAATGAGCGTCTAGGGACGTTTTGAGGTAGATTCCTTTGCAAATTGGACATTCCGTGTTCGATTGTGTCGGATTCCGATCGTCAGGCAAATATTCCGCATTGTGAGCCCTTCGCATGTGTCTTGTTAAGCTGGCCATATGAATAAATTTTTCACTGCATTGAGTGCAGGCTTTCGGCTTTGAATCATGGATTTCCTTGTGCCACGCCAATTTTTTCTTGGAGTGAAATACCTCACCGCAAAAGCATATGTAATCTTTGATTTTCCTTTTAATCTATTTGAAAAAATGTATTATTAAAAGTTGGAATTTCTAATATAACACAATCGTTTTACCATAAAATGATGTTTGTTTCTATGTTGGACCAAATTTGAATGCCTCTTGAACGTTTCCGGACACATGGAACATTTAATCGGAGAATTTCCTGTATGGCAATTCCGATGCTCTTCTAGTTTCTGTTTTACCAAAAAAGCCTTGTCGCACAAATCACACTTAAACGGTTTTATACCCAAATGTCTGGCAGTATGCAGTTTCAGTCCCTGTCTCCTAAAATTTAAATATTTTTAAAATATTTCTACATAAAATTGAATTTTATTTCTGCACCTGTAAAACAATTTTCCGCACATTCGACACTCCAATGGATGAATTTTCAAGTGTTCGTTAAATTTGTGCTCCATATCGAATACTTCATCACATATCTGACATTTAGTGACTTTCAATTTGGTCTGTCTATGGAATTCTCTATTGTGCATACGTAGTTCTTTTTTTGTCTTAAATATTTTGTCACAACTCCTACATATATTTATGACGGACAGTTTAGTCTCTTCTTTAATATCTTCTTTATTATCTAGTAATCAATTAGACAGGTTAATGATAGGAAGACATCCAAAGAACTAATCCGAAAGCAATACTAAGAAACTTACCTAATCCCAAATTATCTACATCTTCCTCTGTATTCTCAACTTTAAGCCCATTAGTAAAAACATGATCAAACTTCGTTTGTGTCTCTTTTATGGGCTTTTTCGGTTTAATAATCAACTTTTTCACTTTTTTCCTGTTAATATCAAGACCTACGTATTTAGAATTCGATTTACAGCCTGCCACTCCTTCTGCCAGTTCCTCTTTCAAAGCTGTCATATCTACAGTGCTCATATTTACTGAAAAATTTTTATTTTAGATTAATGTATGATCAATTATCGACATACATTTTGAATCGCTTTCCTCAATATAACTATTCCGCTCCTGGCTATTGTCCCAAGGATTATGTTCATAAGAACCCATGCTAACGCTATTTTGTTCTTGATATTGTTGAATATGATTCCAAGCAACATCACTTGTACTACCCATACTTTCTTGACCTTAAAAAAACATTTTATAACCGTAATTCTTTAAAAAATTACCTGGACGAACTTACCTGACAATTCACCTCTTGGAGGCATCTTTTCATCAGACCGAATATTCACATTACCAATGGAATTATCTTCAATACTATTTCCTAAAATGCTGTGTTCTAATAGCTCCATATTGCCATTATTTGGATTCGGAGACATGACTGAAACGCCACTGATTGTCATTAGAATAGGAGGATTTTCTGGTCGGACAGAGTCATAGTTTTCCGGGGCTGGAATCAAAGAAGAATTGGAAAAATCTCCAATGATCACTTGCATGCCTTCAATTTCCTCCATACTCATGAATTCTAGACCTTCAGTGTTATTTATTATGTTAGCAGAAGTGTAAATCGGTTCAGCCTGAAAATATATTGAAATCAAAATTTGTACAAAACGGAATCAAATTAATTAAAGAAATTCAAATTAAATTAGAAGTAAATTAGAACTTGCCTGTTCGTAAGAATGTTGTTCTTCAGAAGAAAACGTGCTGGAAACATTACTTTTATGATCAACAAAAAAATAATTGCTTCTTGATTCTGATAACATTGAAGACTCTTCATTATGAGACACTGATCTATATGGAAATATGAGTTTTTAAGTATTATTCATTAGGCATTTTTAATTTTAAAAATCTACTATACCTAGGAGAAATATTTAAACTATTTTGAGTTTGGCAGGCCTTATTCAAGTCCGGTCTAAAAGCCCACTCAGAATTGGAAGAACGTTGAGAGGCGGGTCTCCCAATGCACTCTTCATGATCAATCAAATTATTAGCTAAATACTGTGATTCAATTTCCTGCATATGTGCCTCATAATCATGGTCAGAAGAATTTTCATTATGAGAAAAGGCGCTTTCAACTCTCTCATCACTATCCTGATCATTTTTGTATAAAGATGACGACTCTTCTCTTGAACATTCCTCTTCTTCTTCATTGTGATCACTCATTAAGTCTTGCTCTTTCAAATCGATTTTTAAACTCTCTTCCTCCTCCATTTGCATATCATTAGTTCTTTCGGAGCCCTCTTTATCTTCAGTTTTACTTTTTTCTATATTCTCTTCACCGTCTTTGTCCTTAGATTTAACTGAAAGGTCCGATGGTCTTGTTTCAGTTGAAGGACCTTGTCCTGAATTGTTAACGGACATATCAAAGGGCAATGCCCGTACTGGGGGTGGCATCCCATTACTTGACATAATCAATTGCTGTTGCTGATAGAAATAAGGCATCATTTGAGGATTGTAGATGGTCGGCACTAAGTATTGTTGCGCAAATGGATTAAATGGTAATGGTGACACGTTAGTTTGATGAGGGGAAGAGGTGCTCATACTTTGTTGATACATAAAGAAATGGTTGCCTGGTATATTCGGCTGATGACTTAAGGCTACCTGGTTAATGTACGGCCCCATATTTTGAGTTTGAATTGTTCCTGGTACTGAAACTGTGAAATTTAACTTTAATAAAAGTTATAAGGTCACAGACTTACCTTCTGGAACATTAACATTGTCACTTTGTTGCCCTTTGGGCACGTCATCCAATATAGACAACTTTACTAATGCATCAATGACTTTTTGTTTCGGATGACTGGCCAAATGTTGTTTTAACGTTATACCTGGCCTTAGGTACAAAGTGCACACAGGGCACATAGTCTCAGATGCTTGTTGCATGATGGTGATCAATTATTATAAATTTATTCAGTAACAGTCATGATTTCATAATGGCATTTCAGGGAAACCCCTCTTTAAATGTGGTGGTGCTCTGAAAATTAAAAAGTTTCAGTCCAATTAGGCAACTCGAAAAAAAATTAGGACAATGGAAAGTGAGTGAGTGAAAAAAAGAAAGTAGGTTGACTGAAAAAATATATAATTTTTTTGGTTCACGATCTCAATGCAACTTTGATAAATAAATATAATTGAAAATGGTTACAAATATTTAATTGAGCAGAAATACTTATTGGAAATCCGTTTGCCTTGTAGGCAAGTCTAAAATGGAGACTGCTTAACAAGAACTGTATAGTATTGATTTGCTGTGATAAAATCAATGGGAGAGAATGTATAAAGATTGAATTCAATGTAACAATACTTTGGACCCTTTTAGGACACAACCGAAGCAAGAAAAATACACTCGTTAAATGCAAAAACCTGATTATTGTAAGCAATATAGTAATTTTTGGTACACCTTTATAATACCCTCAAGGTTAATTATAATTGTGTCCCATTACATGAAAGTTGACGTGTTAGTTTTAAATCAAACTTCTAGATTAGATTCTTAATAAAAATTCCTTACAAACCTGCGGAAAATAGGCAAAATTTAAAGAAATTTTGCTGGATAAAAAGGATATTGTTACTGCTCCCTCAGATGCAGAGCCACCAACTATCAGAAAGTCTAGGGATCTTTGGTTTCTTTTTTTAATTTCACTAAAAATAGTTGTCACGGTTGTCACTCATAAATCCAATAGAATATAATGAGTGGAAGTGAGATAGAGAAATTCATTCCTTGACAGTTGACATTTTAATAAAATACTCGAAATGCTTTTAAAAAAGGACCTATTATTTTAAATTATAACAAATAAATATTTTTATTGTCTACAAACATTTAATTTTTATGAAAAAATAAGGATAAATCTATTTTATTTCATTTTATGCTCAAGCAATTTTATTAATGACAGAAGCATGCGCAATTGGTTTTCCGTAACCTCAAAAAAATTAACTTTGACGTTTAGTGTTTGAACATTTTTATTTATTTAAAGGTTTTATCAAAAATGAGTGCTAAAGAAAGTACTGTATCATTTAACCTCATTTAAAACCTATACATTTATTTTATTGTTATTTTTCAGCTGAACTACACCCGTTACATGTCTTACAAGAAAACAACGAGCCAAAAAGCAAATTTCTGGATAAATGGCTGAATCTTTGGTTGAAAATTAACGATTTGGGAAATGAAAGTAAGCTTTTTCACTTAATTTAAATTAGAAATTTTTATCATTTTATTACGATTTTCCAGGTGAAATACAGCAGTTACGTGCTTGGCGAGAAAACAACGATAGAAAAAGCAGAGAAATACTTGATATTTGGCTAAATGGCCTTTGGTTGAAAATTAACAAGTTAGGAAACGAGAGTAGGGTTTTTAACCAAATCCCAACTATAAATATTTCATTAATCGTTTTTTTAGAATACTTGATTTTGGAACAAGTATGTATAGCTGCCTTGGACTGTCACGTGCTAAGCATTGCAAAAACATGTATAGAAAATTTATCTCAAGAATTTCCAAAAAGTCTTCGAGTCAAAAAATTGCAAGCGATGTATTTTGAAGCCAAAGAAGACTTTGGCTCCGCCATTAAGATTTTGGATGCCATTATTAAAGCTGACGAAACCAACAGTCCAGCAAGAAAGCGTAAAGTTGCTATTTTAAAAGCCCAAGGAAAGAATGCAGAAGCCATTAAACAGCTTACTGAATACCTAAAAATGTAAATTAGGTAACTAAGTTGATCAATTGATCCCAAAGGAATTTTTCATTTCAGTTTTATGGCTGATGTTGAAGCTTGGCAAGAATTAGCCGATTTGTATATAACTGAACACGATTATCAAAAAGCAGCTTTTTGTGTTGAAGAGCTCATTTTACACAATCCTCACAATCATTTGCTACATCAGAGATATGCAGACATTAAATACACACAAGGAGGATTTGATAATCTTGAAATAGCAAAATCCTATTACTCGCAAGCCTTGAAAATCAATCCAAAGAACATGAGAGCGCTTTATGGGTTATATTTGGTACGTTGGGATCTAGACAAGTTTTGAAATTTAGGTGGAGTGATTTACCCTATGAACAAATTTATTTATTTGTTATAGACTTCATCGTCTTTATTGAACTGTTCAAAGATCACTACCTCTAAGAAAAAGGAGGCCTCTAAGCTAGTTGATTGGACCCTAAAGGAAATAAAAAACAAATATGCTGAAGCTGACGTCGTAGTAACAGCTCTGGCAGCTCTTGAAATTTGAATAATTGTTTGTTGCAATAAACTTGATTTTTAAACTTAAAAAAATTATAATTTACTTAAATCAACATCATCATCATCACCATCATCATTTAACAATTCATCAAAATCTGATTCATCGTCTTTACTGTCTACTTCCATTTTTTCCTGTTTCAAACGCTTCTCATTTCTAATTCGTCCTAAATTTGCTACAAACTCCAATGTGTATTTGTTATAATTACATCTAAAAACATTTTCCTTTTTAAATCTTCAATAAATAATTAAAGAACTACTTACAAATGCGAGATTTGCTCGTATTTCCTTACTAGGCTTTTCTCCAAAGCTAAAAGAGATGGCATATTCTTTTGTCCACTGATTTTCGATCCGTGTATATTTAAAACGTGCTCTACCCAATAAAGGTAAAATTCCAAGTGTCTTGAAGAATCTAAAGAACTAGCTATGATCAACAATAACCGTTCTACAAATTTCTCTTGAATAGTTGACACAATTAATTCAACTGAAAATTGCAAAATAAGCAAAAATAAGCCTCATTTTTCTCTTTAAACTCACTGTCTTTTAGAGGAATAGTTTCTATGGCTTCCTGAATGAGGACAGCCTCGTTAATCTTTATTGCCATCGTCAAAGCTACAAATATAACAGGAAATGGCTTAGTTTTTAAGAAATTCACATAATTACCATTAAGATAGTCTTCTTCTCTAATAGCTTGTTTAATGGCCATTGGCGTTATACCAATTTGAAGATCCCAAGGATCAAACACCAGGCCTGAATTTAACGAATATATTAGTAAGCCTTCTGTTGTTGCAGCGGCCCATTGTTGCCCGGTGGGGGAAAATTGCAACGACAAAACCCTTACCTAAAAAATTGAATATATTTATCGTTTAAGTATTTAACGTGGAAATTAAATATTTACTTCAGGTTTAATAGCCCGGCTGGACAAATCTCCATTTCTTACTCCAGGTAAATTAATGGCAACGGGACCACCTTCACGTTCCTCTCTTTCTTCAATTAAAGCTAAATTACCGAATTCCGTAAGTTTTCGCCGATTAATAAAGTCCTGAAAACTTAATTTTAAATTTGAACATCAGAAAGAATATAAGCAAACTCACATCAACACCATCCAAAGATCGGTTTTGCGTTATTTCGAATTTCTTCACAATTAAGGCTTCTTTTACATTATAAATGCAAATATTTTTTGACTGACCTCCAGCCAGTAAATATTCACCATCTGCTGAGTAACACAATGTTGTAAATGATCTGTAATAAGATATCGGATATATTAAGATTTTGTTCACAATTTGACAACATTGCATTATTTACTTGGCTTCTAAGGTTTTCTTAGCAGTAATCAGGTCAGTTTCTGAACGGCCACTTCCTAAATCGTTTCGGCCTTCGATTGAAACCATTTGAGCGGCAGTTTTAATATCGAAAACCGTTATATGCCCATCCAGAGTTGCTACTGCGACTTCTTTTCCGTTAGGATGAAATACGACGAATTGGCCATCAGCTAAAAGTTCTATGGTTTCATGGGCGGATCCTTTTTCAATTGCGTCCCATATTTTTAACGTTTTATCCCAAGATACTGATACCATGGCAGTTGAAGTTAAATTTGGACTAAACGCCAGACTTGACTGGAAATTTAATGTTTCCTAAGCGGTTTCTAACAACATATAATTTTCTTTACCACTGGGCCTTCGTGTCCAGATAATATTTCCAGAAGTTTTCCAGTTTTAACCGACCAAAGGAAAATTTCGAAAACGTCTTGAGCTCCAGAAGCCACAAATTCGGCACTGCTATCAATAGAGACACAAGCAAACTGGACTGGTCTTGGCGATGTGAATGTCTTAAAATTACGATATCTAATGACATCGTAAGCCCTAACGGTCCCATCCAAAGAACAAGAAACAACAAATTTCTTATTTCCGCTGAACACTATGTCAGAAATGGCACTAGAATGTTCATTAAATGTGACAAAACAAAAACCGCTCGCCACATTCCACAATTTCACTTTTCCATCAAGACCACCTGTGGCTAATAATTGACCATCACCTGAATAGGCTACACAAGACATCGCGTTGGAGTGGCCCTGTTGTTTCATGACATGCGTTTCACCTAAAAAAAGATACAAAAAATTGTATATGGAATTAATTTTCTAAAATAATATCTACTTTGCCATTCCCAAACTAAAAGCTGACCAATACCGCTGCATCCTACAGCAATCCAATCGCCGGTTGAATTTAATGCCAAAGATGTAATTTTTTGGTCGGAAATAGATAAAGAATGCACCAAGTTCATATCTGGTGTTTCGTAAATGAAGAATGCTCCGGAAGAAAATCCTTTAAAGAAAAAGTTGTTTGAAAAACGTGAGTTTTCTAATGTAACTTACCAGTTACAAGGATTTTCAAAGCTTTATGGTAAGCTGCTGAAGTTAACACGGCTTCTCTATCATCTTTTCTTGCTTCATCTCCTAAATAGTGCCTAGCAATTCTTTTGTAAAACAACTTATTACTAGCATCCTTTTGATTTGACTCTAAATCTTTAATATGCATATTTTTAAAAGCTGCTTCAGCTTCTGCCTGAGTTTTTTCCAAAGATTTTGTGACATCTATATCGTCTTCATCATCTTCATTTGTAGTTTTCTACAATAATTTGTCTACTCATGTTTGCTCATTAAGCATTATTACTTTAAAGTATTTACCTTTTTTTAATTGGATTTGGATCTTTTAAAGGTTGTAGTTCATTAGAATCAATTGTACACTCCCAAATACACGTTTGTCCATTTCTAGATATGGTTATCAAGTCATAGCTTTCCTTTTCAAAGAAACAACCTACTATTCCGTCTGTGTGGTTTCCAAGTGAATAAATTCTAAAGTTCTTGCATCTAAAATTTAATAAACTTAAGAAAAAAAACTAATCACAATTGATTTAGAGTACTTTTCAAAAGGATATAATTTTGTGGCCATATCCTTGGATCCAACAGCTAAAATCTTGGAATCAAACGACCAGTCTAAACAAGTTGTTTCATCGTAGGCCCCATGAAACACCCTTTCCATTATAAAGGAATTATAGTTGCCAGAAAGTGGTCCAGGTGCCTTAAAAATGAATACTAAAAATATTCATTTAATTTTTGTTGGTTTTGCTGCTTTTATATTTTACCGTTATTCTCCTTGCACACTGCAAAATGCTTTCCATCTGGACTAAATTTTATACTTCTACATTTTCCTTTGAATCTATATTTGTGCACAATGGTTTGTGATATTAAGCTAATCATATGGGCTTCACCCTCTTCATTTATTGCAATTAGAGTGCATCCATTGGGGCTTAAATCTAACGTTACATAATTGAATCGGCTTTCTACAGGTAGTGTGTTGGACTTGTTACTAAAAAGTGTTTTTAAAAAGTTGTAACTGTCAAAAACCCTACATTTACACTTACTTTCTAACGTCAAATACACTAATTCGATTTCCTACAGTACTAATTACGGAATTTCCATCTGGAGTAAAAAGCAGGTCTCCTTTCCGATAGACCGTTCCCAAAAGATTGCTGAACTGAAAATTAACAGGATTTTATTACTGAATTTCTGCAGTTTTAACTTACTTTATAAGAAAACTTCATTATATTACGTTTACTACAGGTATTTCATTGAAAAAAGCCAAATAACACAAAAACTAAAAAATTAAACTCTTCTAAAAACCCGTAGAAAACACATGTAAAAAGTTTGGTTAAGTTGACATAAACAAATATTTGACAACTGACAATTTATTATGACAATTTAATTCCGTCGAAAAAATTTGGAACTGTCACTTGTCGATTATCCTTGACGGTATATCGTTTAAACCTAAAGTATCAAATTCCGTCAATTTTTACTAAAAATGGCAACAGACCCAAAGAAAACTGATAAAAAAGCCGGTAAGGGGCTAGATCCCCAAGAAATTTTAACCGGTTTTCAGGCCTTACGTAGCGAACAAAGAAATTTATCAACTAAATTGTCTGAATTGGAGGTGGACCTGAATGAACACAGGTAAGGACAATGCAATGTGACCAAATGGTGTATATTTAATAAATTTCATGTCTTTTAAAGCCTTGTCTTAATATAAAAAAGGCGTCACTACTATTTTAAGAGGTTTGCCTATTTTCCTATTAATTTTTAACAGAACATTAAGAATGTTTATAATTTTAACCTATAAATTTTCAGATTGGTCATTGAAACATTAAAAAATGTTAACGAAGATCGCAAATGTTTCCGATTAATAGGTGGAATTTTAACGGAACGTAAAGTCAAAGACGTTTTACCAGTCCTAATAACCAATTCTGAAAAACTAAAGGAATATATTGAAAAACTCAATGAACAAATTACCAAGAAAGGACAGGAGCTTAATGAATACAGAGAAAAACACAATATCAGATTCAGGGGTTTAGATAGTAACAAAGCAGAGGAAACTAGCGCTGCAGAATTACCAGAACCATCACGGGGCAATGTTCTTGTATCGTAATAGAATTTTGTGAATAAGTTCTCGTTATTGTTTTTTTTAACAATATTTTTATCAGGAAGGAATTAACACTATAACTTGTAGAATGATAGTAGGAATTAATTTGCTACTCTTAGCTTTTTGTATCCAATATATACCGGGTGACAATACAGACAGGGTACAAGCCGCCATAGTTTTTTCTGTTTAAGTTATAGTTCTGATAATCGGAAGTGTTAAACTAGTCATAAATCCACAAAATTTGATAAGTAGTTGAGATCGGTAGCACTTTCGATTGATCCACAAATGGTAAACTTTTGTTTTTAATGAAACCCTGTATATTTTTTTACACTTGTATACAAGTTCTCCTTAATTTTAGCTTTCTAATTATGTATAACACACTTTTGATTAAAAATGGCGTCGATGTGAGGAACTTTATATAAAATATCCACCATATTTTTTAAAAACNCCCCATGAAACACCCTTTCCATTATAAAGGAATTATAGTTGCCAGAAAGTGGTCCAGGTGCCTTAAAAATGAATACTAAAAATATTCATTTAATTTTTGTTGGTTTTGCTGCTTTTATATTTTACCGTTATTCTCCTTGCACACTGCAAAATGCTTTCCATCTGGACTAAATTTTATACTTCTACATTTTCCTTTGAATCTATATTTGTGCACAATGGTTTGTGATATTAAGCTAATCATATGGGCTTCACCCTCTTCATTTATTGCAATTAGAGTGCATCCATTGGGGCTTAAATCTAACGTTACATAATTGAATCGGCTTTCTACAGGTAGTGTGTTGGACTTGTTACTAAAAAGTGTTTTTAAAAAGTTGTAACTGTCAAAAACCCTACATTTACACTTACTTTCTAACGTCAAATACACTAATTCGATTTCCTACAGTACTAATTACGGAATTTCCATCTGGAGTAAAAAGCAGGTCTCCTTTCCGATAGACCGTTCCCAAAAGATTGCTGAACTGAAAATTAACAGGATTTTATTACTGAATTTCTGCAGTTTTAACTTACTTTATAAGAAAACTTCATTATATTACGTTTACTACAGGTATTTCATTGAAAAAAGCCAAATAACACAAAAACTAAAAAATTAAACTCTTCTAAAAACCCGTAGAAAACACATGTAAAAAGTTTGGTTAAGTTGACATAAACAAATATTTGACAACTGACAATTTATTATGACAATTTAATTCCGTCGAAAAAATTTGGAACTGTCACTTGTCGATTATCCTTGACGGTATATCGTTTAAACCTAAAGTATCAAATTCCGTCAATTTTTACTAAAAATGGCAACAGACCCAAAGAAAACTGATAAAAAAGCCGGTAAGGGGCTAGATCCCCAAGAAATTTTAACCGGTTTTCAGGCCTTACGTAGCGAACAAAGAAATTTATCAACTAAATTGTCTGAATTGGAGGTGGACCTGAATGAACACAGGTAAGGACAATGCAATGTGACCAAATGGTGTATATTTAATAAATTTCATGTCTTTTAAAGCCTTGTCTTAATATAAAAAAGGCGTCACTACTATTTTAAGAGGTTTGCCTATTTTCCTATTAATTTTTAACAGAACATTAAGAATGTTTATAATTTTAACCTATAAATTTTCAGATTGGTCATTGAAACATTAAAAAATGTTAACGAAGATCGCAAATGTTTCCGATTAATAGGTGGAATTTTAACGGAACGTAAAGTCAAAGACGTTTTACCAGTCCTAATAACCAATTCTGAAAAACTAAAGGAATATATTGAAAAACTCAATGAACAAATTACCAAGAAAGGACAGGAGCTTAATGAATACAGAGAAAAACACAATATCAGATTCAGGGGTTTAGATAGTAACAAAGCAGAGGAAACTAGCGCTGCAGAATTACCAGAACCATCACGGGGCAATGTTCTTGTATCGTAATAGAATTTTGTGAATAAGTTCTCGTTATTGTTTTTTTTAACAATATTTTTATCAGGAAGGAATTAACACTATAACTTGTAGAATGATAGTAGGAATTAATTTGCTACTCTTAGCTTTTTGTATCCAATATATACCGGGTGACAATACAGACAGGGTACAAGCCGCCATAGTTTTTTCTGTTTAAGTTATAGTTCTGATAATCGGAAGTGTTAAACTAGTCATAAATCCACAAAATTTGATAAGTAGTTGAGATCGGTAGCACTTTCGATTGATCCACAAATGGTAAACTTTTGTTTTTAATGAAACCCTGTATATTTTTTTACACTTGTATACAAGTTCTCCTTAATTTTAGCTTTCTAATTATGTATAACACACTTTTGATTAAAAATGGCGTCGATGTGAGGAACTTTATATAAAATATCCACCATATTTTTTTAAAAACAAAAAAAAAACTAGTTTTACAACTTAATTCAGTTTTTTCGAAGAGTGATATTTATTGGAAAACAATCTTAAATGCTTTGTCGCTTCATTATTTAAAGTATAAATATTACAAAACTGTTTATATGTTGCCAGTAAGTTAGCCTTTCATATTTCTAAGTTAGTTTTTTAATTTAAATAGAAACTTATCAATTTTGATTTCTTATTCGTTTCTGCATTAAATTCTCTTTTCAACCATTCGTCACTACTTTAGTTTTTTTTCAATAATATTAGAAACATTAAAAATACCTACAATCTACAATGAAGAAAAAAATCTCATCAAACCGTAGAATAAACTGTGGAACAATGACAATTGCTCAAACCGGTCATTTTCAATTTTGATAGTTTAAAACAGTGTTCTTGTTAGTCTATTTTTTTTTGTTGGATTTTAGGACCGTATTAATAGTCGTACCTTAAGTATTCCTTCGCACTTGAGTGTTCATTTCTGATTAATAATAGTCGTTCGACACAAGCCAAGGAAGACTTAAGGCCTGTTAATACCGTTGACAGTACGATCAAGTGATACTGGACTGAGGCATCCTTAAGTGCAACTATTAATACAACCATTAGTTGTCGTATTTGTATTATCTCGTATGACTAATTTGAAAAGAAGTGATCAAGTTGACGTGTTATCGGTTTTTGGAAAATACAAGATATGCGCGTATAATGTACATATAAGGTGAGGTAGCCGGGATGACGTCGAACAAATTTTTTATAGGTGTTTCAAAACTCAATACCTTAATTTTAAGAGCAGATTTCTGACATATTTTTAAATCGTTTTTCATTTTTTCAATCAATTATCCCATTTTCAAAATACAAACTAAAACTACTAAAAAAAAAAACTAACTAAACTACTCGAAACGTAATAGTCAGAAAAATGCACTAAAACGATGTGAAATTGTCAGTACTGACGATTTAAAATAATAATAATTAAAATTTTTTTGTTATTTTATTTCCTATTTAAAAATTTTCTAAAAAAAGTGTTTTTAAATAGATTTGACATTAGGCCTGTTCCAACTGGCAGTTGGAACCGTTCGCGAACGGTTCAAAATGATCAACCAGTTTAACACCGACTGACATTCACTAGTTATTAATTCAATATTGAGTTGGTCGATCATTTTGAACCGTTCGCGAACTGTTCCTAGCCCCAGTTGGAACAGACCTATTATGAACACAAAAAAACCATAAATACAAAACTTAGGATTAGCTGTCAAATTATGTCAGATTTTTATGATTGTCAACTTTCTTCATTGCTAACCTTGCTTCTGTAATATTAAAAATAATTAATTAAAAATAAAATAATTCAATATTGAATTGATTACTTGTAAATGTCAGTCGATGTTAAACTGGCCGATCATTTTTGACTGTCAGCGAACGATTTCTGATGCAGGTTGGAATAGACCTAATACCGACAATTTTAAATTGTTTTGGTGCGTTCTTATTGGCTATTAAGTGTCAGGTTTTAGTTTGAAAATGGGACAATTGGTTAAAACATAGATGATTTTGTTTTATTCAGAAGAATGTTAGGAATTTGTTCTTAAAATAAAGGTACTGATCGTGAGTATTGAAACACCCTATATTTTCATAAAATAGAGCAGATATTTAGGAAAGAACCTATTCTTAATAAAGATATGACAGATTGTAAAACGCTCTACACATGTAACGATTTATCGTACTGCATGCAGTACGATAAATCGTCAAGTGTGTAGGCAAATTGGATGCCGTGCAGTATGCAGTCATCGAATCGTTCGCAGTACAGACCTTCCGTAAACTATCGCATCAACGTGTTTGAAAGCAAGTCGGATCGTGTGTAGTCGTGTACTGCGGCAGTTACAATTTTCATATTTTTTGACTAGGTTATGTTAAGTCAGTTTATTTGTAGTTATAATCATGGATATTAAAAAAAGTTTTCTAAAAATTAAACCGTAACTGCGATAATCTGAACTGCTGCAGTTATGTTAGATATCTTACAGCGTGTGTAGTGAAAATGACCATACTGCAAGCCATGCGATTTTTGTTACGATCTGCAGTTCAACGTGCAGTACGATAAATCGTTACGTGTGTAGGGTGTTTAAATGAAAAGGCAAAATAAATATTCTGATGTTTACATTCAATTTAATCCAAGGACATCCACGAGGCACATGGTAAAAGAAATAAACGTTAGTCGTAAATCAGTTAGGTAAATTTTGAAAAAACATGTATTTCGATCTCACAAAATTCGTACCTGATAGATACGTATTTAATATTAGGTTCACGACCACTTATACGAAAACGATCATCGGTGCCGATGTGCTTACTGTGATTAGTTTCGAAATAAATTTGGAAATAATTACTTTCATTACAATATTTTATGATTATCTGAATCTCAATTCGAAAAATTTGGCTTATCTAACAAAAATAATACAAGGGTTTTGAACTATTGAAAATCCACGGCTCCAACTACAAGAAAGGGCGTTGTGAGGAATTTATTCAGGTTTTTAAAAATATCTTTGAATTTACTATACCATAATTGGTTGCTAAGATATCGATGATCAAAGACAAATGGATCCTTTTTCATTCAAAGTCAGACATCTCAGGAGCCAGTTGACGTAGAGGGACGAAAAAAAAACCACATGGAAGGTGAATGAAACAGGTTAACTGAAAAATGCATTGGTTCTACTGGAAAAATTTTTCCGAGCTCGTGAACTCTTTAAAAAAAGAAAAAAATCGGAAAATTTTTGTTACGTGCCACTTCTTATAATCGCGCAACACCCGTAGTTCAAAAAATTTTTTGAATGGAAAATCTCAAAAATAGAAACTTTAAAATGGTTTTTTTTTCATTTTGAAACGACCATTTTTCACAGAAACATAGCTAATTAAAAACACAAAAAAAATGAAATAGAAATGTTGTTCCTTTAATTTTTTGGACTGGTGTATAAAAGTTGGCAGTTTTTAAGAAAATTCGCTATTAATGTGCTGCTGTAAGTTTTGAGAACTGAAATAATCAGGCCAATATATATCCATAAATCTCTTAATAGTACAAAGCACCTGGAATTTTTGTAGAACCAAATAGAAGAATTTCTAAAAAATCTGCCCATTTTAGTACAGATGTTATATTTCAACAAGATGGCGCATCTGCTCATAACAGCAGCGTTTTGTATCTAACTGGAAAGCTTGGACAAATCTGGCTTAGAGCACAATAGTCTTATAAGATGGCCCATACGATCACCAGACCTTACAATTTTCGATTTTTTACATTTGTAATTGAGGAAAGTATTTGGTACTCTTGCGGCTACAAAAATTGAATAAACTTACACATAGCCATAAATTGAATAACATCGACCTTGTGCAACACGCACATCCATCAACATTAAAAGAACTAAATACCCGTTTTAAAAACAATGGAGGACGTAGAGAACTTTACTGGTGGATGGCCACAACACCTATTTATTTTTTCCTTTGTTACCCACTGCTTCATTTGATTTTCAGAAAATATTTAATTTCAGTCATTGTATTTTGCAGTGAATTTAATAAAGTGCTTCAATAAATATCACCTCTTCTTATCGTAAGACCGCAACACAGTTGAATAATAGTTTCTTTTATTTTTAAAATAATATATAGGGTGTCCCGAAATTCAGCTCACATACTGAAATGGGTGATCGTACTCGAAAAATTATTGAGAAAAGTTTATATAAATTAGAGTCGAGAATTCTTTTTAAGGGAGCTACCGCTCTTTAAAAATGGCGGCCAAAAAGTGACTTTTATTTGATACAGTTAGAACTATTTAAGACAGGGTTTTCAATTTTGACACATTTGTTACCATTTATTTGTATTGTCAATAATGTACCATGCATTTGATATCATATTCAGGGGCGTAGAGGGGGAGGGGCGCTGTTGATTTTTACCTCTAACTTTTTTCATTAGTACTGTTTCACATTTTTTGTCAAGAAATGTGACTTTCTGATATTTTTTACATAAAAAACATATTTTTGTTTTGAACATCCCAAATGTATTCTTTTCGAGAAAAATCGAGCTAAATGTTTTTGTGTATTATAGTATAGCAATTGTATTTCTAGACACTCTGTATTTTATATTTGGATCTTTATAAAGTCCGTCATAGTGACAACATTTTTAATTAAATGTGATAGTTATTAGACATCATTAAAAAGTTAGCTCCCGTTAAATCATATGATTAAAATGTTTCATTTAAAATAAAAAAGTCGTCACTACTTCGGATTAACCGGAGATGGTGCCGATCTCATAGAACAAAACGTATGCTTTGTGTACATTGTCACTTGGTATATGTAAGCTTATCACACTAACATGTCCTTATGAACCATTCTATCTTAATTACAAAAGAATGTAACTTTCTATATTATGATGACATGACCAATGTTAATTTGTAAGTATAAAAAAGGACAATCATTATATCATATGTATAAATTGTTGTACCCTATTGTTGATTACAAATGTAAAATGCAATTATTATTATGTCGTCTGATGAGAGAATCATATAATGATACTGACAGAAATGAAAACCATTGAAATATTATTAGATTGGTGTTTAATTGAATGGCTGAGTTCGAAAAGGTGTCATCTCCAAAAAAATACATTTTTCAAGAGAGTAAAAAAACTGTTTTTACGCTCTACAACTGAATATTATGTTCCTATTTTTTCACTTGCGTTATATCATCGTCATTCATTGTTAACTATTTCTCCTGCCAAACGATGCGTTGTGGTCCGTGGATGTCAAATAAACAANTCATACTGTATTCTTATAAAAAACATTACAACATCTGCAGAAAAAGTATACGAAGACAAAGAAAAATGCAAAAAACTTCAGACGCGTTATCATTGCCTTATAATAGGGAAATTAAATCTTAAAATGCTGTAAACTGAAAATCCACAACACTTTGTATAATAATATTTTTAGCTAAATCGATTCAGACTGACCTCCCATATTACCCGTTACAAGGTTGTCGAAGGTTTACGGGACACCCTGTATACCTATATGTGTAGTTTAACTCCATTCCCATTAAAAGTCGAAAAGTTTTCTTTAAATGTAATTGAATTTACTCATAAAACATTGACGGTTCTGATAGGGAAACGTTTTTAATATTTAATTTAGTGAATAGATTGAATTCCGTAGTCCAAATTAACCCTTTAACACATACATGAGTGTGTCACGATCTTTGGATTTTATTGGTCGGCGGATCCGCCGTAACCAATAGGCTGATGCGACGATTATTATGATAATTTACATGGTTTGCGGCAACCATGATGAAGTTGCGAGCGGCATCAAGACGGCACCGTCGCTTTCATTGATTCTAGTTTGAGCCAGTTTGAGTAAACTACGAGTAGAAACCAGTGACCCTGGTTGCCTTCGCCTACTGCTATCATGTTATGTCACACATGTTTAACAGCCATTCTCAATAAAAATAGAAGAAGAAAAGACTTTAAGGTTATGGCATTTGTAATCAAAAATTTTAATTAAAAGTACTAGATACCCGGTTAATAAATTATTGCCAGGTATAGTTCTGCTCATAAAATTAAATAACAATGTCAAACAGTCATTTATTTTTAAAACCGGCATTTATAACTACACCAGGACAAAACGGTGTGGGAAGATATGTTTGTCAATTGCAGCGAGTAGTCTTAAAGTTTTGCAAAAGCCATGGTGCCAGTCGTGGTATGAGGTTTGTATTCAGTTTAGAAAACGTAAAAAATCAATTAATTAATTACGTTAAATAGGGAATTCATAGAGAGTGATCTAATAAACTTTGTTAAAAACAGCCCAGAAGTTGCAGTTTATCTAAAGCCTCGTAGACACAGATCACCCATAATTAAAGCTGAATATTGTAAGCGGTGTATATTTACTGGCAACTATATTTTTTAAACATTTTATTTAATAGTGAATGGTGAAACACAATGGATTAATGCCAGTAATTTCACTCAAGAAGAAGTTTTAAAATGGTTGTTCCTCGTGAAATCACAAGCAAGCAATAGGACGGGAATCCGATTGAGAAAATTACTACATACCGATCATCCTTCAATACAGGGACCATGGACTCCCTATTTGTTCAGGTATTTTTGCAACATAACAAGAGTTACATATGAAGCTTTGGCATTATTTTAGAGATCCAAAACTTAATTTGACCACTTTTCCTAATGAGGAATTGTCACAAGCAGATGTTCAAGACGAAACAGCCACGGTAAAACTTCTGAAGCTGTTTCAACTCCAAAAAATTGAAGATTTAAATGAAAAACGAGCTGAATAAATTGAGTGTGTAGATATATAAATGTAGAATATTTAATTTAATAAAGAGAGCATTCACATCCTCAATAGACCCTTTTTTAATTTTATCTATTCTTTTTCTTCAAAACAGAAACGTTACTTTACGATTATTATTTGTAAATTTTAGATTTACTTACAATTAGTTATTAGGTGTTTTTGGAGTTCTTGTAAAGCTTCCTTCATGCTATTAAATGGCGAATTCATAAAATGTAATCTGTCTCAGGTGATTTGTCTTTTTTTATCCTTGGCCACTAAAAAGAATAAGAATGTCTAACTGTGCCATTACAGTGACTTTATTGAGTCACTATTTTTTTTAAGTCACTGTATGTGCCATAGATCCTAAGGGCCATCTAGCGACAAAAAATAAATAAATTGAAGTCAAGAAAGTGAGGTTAGATCCCATGGTTATTGTTTATTTTAAATTGTTTTCCACGTATTCAAACATAACTTCGCATAAATAAATTCATTTGTGTTAAAACGAATAAAATGAAAATGTTTTCCATGTTTTTCTTCATTTTCAGTTTAGTGATTTTAAGTGAATGTAATAGTAAATACTCGAAAGACGCCAACGTTCCTAAAGACAACTCTGCAAAATTGGGACAAATCCATGAACCTGGAGAGGATTTACGACCGATTTCTCTTCGTCATTTGGATAGACCATTCAGAATGGCAAAATTGAATTTATTATGGTCAAAAGCGGTGTATGTAAGTTTTTGAATTTGATGTTTGGGTTTAAATTGAAAGTTAATTGTTCCATGAAGCGATTGACTGATTCAAAACTCACCTCATTATTTGGAGAACTCAAACTACATGATAAAGAAGAAATCACTTGGAAACATTTGAGAGCTGAAGGTAAAGACAAGGAGGGATTGAAAGAGGCAAAATTAAGGGAAAAACTCAAAACTACTATGGTAAATTATGGACTGTTTGATCAACTTGAAGATATGGAAAACGATCAAAAAATTTATCCTTTTAAAGTAAGACTACATCAACTTAATATAACACTTTTTTAATTGTTTGTTTTAGGCTTTGAATGAGGTATCAGATAAACATATAAATAAAAGCATGTTTAAAGATAAGAAACTGAATAAATTGTGGGAAAAGGCCCTTATGGCAGGGTTTAGTAAAGAAGAACTTTTAGCCTTGAGAGAAGAGTTTCATCATCATCAAGACAAAATAGACCAATATTATTCTCTCTTGTATAAAGTTAAAGGGGACCCTATTGAGCAACAAGAGGAAAGAGAACCTAGTAAGTGACAATTTGTATTAAAATCTTCAGAAATTGCTTTTAAATTATTCTTTTTAGATTCTCTAGATGAAGCTCTGGATAAATATAACACAATTGAAGTTTTAGAAGAGAAAGAGCCAAATAAAGATTACTTGGAAAAGGTTTGTTGATAAATATTTCCTGGAAAAATAAATATTGTTGACTTTTTACATTTAGGTGAACCTTATTAGAGACCATCACAAGCAAATCAAAGAAGGTTTCGATCATCTAGACAAGTTGGCTGCTTCAGGACCGGCTAGTAAAGAATTTGTTGAGCCTAAAGTTCAAGGTAAAAAACCAATTTAAAAAATTCCACATCATTTACTTTAGGAACACTTTAGGGCTATGGAGAATTGCGTTAGAAAGTAACTTTTCAAACGCCGAACTGCAATCACTCAAATCTGAATTGATGCATTATGAGAACAGGTAGGTATGATAAACAGATCATTTCTCATGTATAAAATAACATTTTGATAATGTAGACTGTTAAAATTGAGACATATGCAAGTGGAACATGCCCTCAACGAAGAAAAACATAATAAAAAACAAAAGTTTTCGGGAGAAAAGTCACACGGACATAAAATGATGGAGGATAATATTAAAAAACAGGCAAGGAAAGTGGATAAACTTCATTTGGAAATTGAAACGAAGATTATGCAGAAACATATTGAGTTATAATTTGCTTATTATGATAAGGAGGCGTGAAAATCTCATTTAATGTGATGTTGAAATGTTTTCATTTATAGTGGTGCCAAAGTAGGACGTTTTAAGTAGGTAGTTTTTACAGAACACCGTGTGTTACAGCTATTAAAATTGTGTTATTAACAATAAAACTCGTAAGAAAATGCAATTCTGTTAAAATTCCATCATGTGCACGAAGCCCCTTAAATCGTTTCCGGTTTATTTCGTGCCAATTCGGCACTCCTTCACATCACCACCACCATCTCGCACACGGTGGCAGTGGACCTCCGGCGCCGCCTCCACGTTCAGTCGCATCTCGGGCGGATGAGGCGGTGCGCGCGGCCGCATCCCCAAGTCCCGGACCACTACGACGATGGCCCCTTTGGCCGCGACGTTCGCCCTTCTAACGCTTGCTATCCAATTTTACACATTTACCTTGGTCGAGGCGAATCCAGACGCGAAAAGACTTTACGATGACCTGCTCAGCAACTATAACAAATTGGTGCGACCGGTGGTTAACACCTCGGACGTGCTTCGCGTGTGCATCAAGCTCAAACTGTCTCAGCTGATTGATGTTGTAAGTATCCACTTTTCTTCTACTCCAGAGGAAAAAATGGGTGGGGGCGGTATTGCTTTTATCTTTTTTCGTGGCACGAGTGCGAGGGCGGTTTGGCCCAGTTATGCTGTTACGTAAATTTTCGGGTTTGAGGGTCATTCAACTGCGCCTTTGTCTAAGAGAAGGTGATAATTTATGGTTTGTGGTATGATTGGATGGAAACAGTTTAACAGGAATTGACAGGGCTCTAAACTGTTACATGCTGCAACTCAATTTTTCCATTTAACCTGGGATCAGCAGTTAATTGACACCTAAATTTGCAAAATCTTTATGTCACTCAAAGAGTGACACTTTAATGTTTACCGTAACATATAATTATTAAATATTCACGCGGGCTTGATGCAATTTTCGCGTGATACTTTAAACGTGTCAAACGGGTGTAACGCTGCACTTAAACCGAGGGAAACAAGGAAAGTCTACAATGTGGGGAGGCGATTCGCACCCCCATAATTTCTTGTTCCCATTTCGTTTGGAATTTTCATTTGCTACGAGGGGGCAAATAGGAAAAAATGAACCGTGAAAAGGCTGATGCACAGCCGAGCGCGAGCGGAAAAGTAGATCAACAATTTTAATTTTATTTCTTTCGAAAAGGAAATTGACGATAATCGTTCGTGTGTAAAAGATAATTTTTATTTCACTCAATCTAGGTATGATTGAATGAAAGAGAGACAGAGAGAAAGAGAGAGAGATATTGAGAAGAAAAAACGTTCCAAAGGCAAATCCATTAATTAAATCGAACAGGGCCCTAGTGGAGAATCTTTCCAACCACATTCAATTTCCCGAATTTGATCCTCCAAAGGTTTTTCCCCACAAACCGGTGTTTTGAGGGGCGGTTATTCCGTCAATTTTTCTCAATCGAATCTCCCGCTGTAATGGGAAAGGCACAGCACTGAATTCTGTTCACTCATACACACCTTTTATGGATAAATTATTCCGTTTAGACCGTATGGAAGATCTTTGTTTTCTTCAACAGTTCAATACAGAACAACATCGATTGAGATTTAAATTTCAGGAACTGCATTTTCAAACGAGAAGAAAGCAATCAAGGCAAACGATGCATGTAAAAGTCTTCTCTCGGTCCGTTGAGGCAAATTCAACTCATTTAAATAGAACGCCAGGTTTATTAGCTTTTAAGCGCGCGAATCCCTAATATCATCACTGAGATGTGTTTTGCCTGTTAATTCGGCCCAGAGGAAGAGGAATAAATGGCCGCCCAACCCTTCACAACCTCGGGCTAGTAATGAAAAACATGAAACTTATCGCTTATTCAATGTCAAATAAGAAGAAGAAGGTTGAGATTGCACTGATAGGAAGGGGTAGTCGAACCCTTTGAAGAAAATTTATGGGTCTGGTGATTTTTTCTTTAAATGCGTCGTGTCAAAGCCTGATAAATTATGAAGCCTCCTTCCCAACTCTAATCCAATATTTGTCCTTCCTTTTGAAATTCGCAGAGCCGTCAAATTTGATTTGAGAAATGTTAGGTTTTCGAATCGCAGAAGGGAAAATGTCGATTCATCAAACTAACATTTAGAGGGGAGAGGAGACGGGAATGGATGTGACACTATTTGTTTTTGGTCACACTAAAATTCATACACGTTTCAATTTTTTATTTTCTAATATTACATTTTAAGATTCTTGAAAGTGTATTTATTCAAGTCCATTAAGAATTGTGAAGATGTATGTGTGGTTATCACGGAGCATGCAGGACAGTTGTAAACATATTCGCCAAATTCCTTTATTAAGTTGGTGGTACGAAACACCTTAACTTTAGTTGAACCAATCTGATTACGTGAAACTTAATCACATGGCCACTGTTGCAAAAACCCTGTTGATTAATTGTAGGTAAAAAATAGGCTCGTAAGCCTACTTTTTTGTTGAATAATATGAAATACTTAAACGATGTTTCATGTTGAACGAAATTTCTTGACCGAAAGTTTCCTAATAGTGTAATTTCCAGAAAGGGAGACTTCAACTGACCGTCTAAATTGCGCGATTTAGTGCCAGTCGATCTTTTCCTTTGAAGCCACTCTAAAGATACTCTCAATTTTGCTGTTGACGAACAGGTATATCAGTTGGACAATAACACAAAATTCAAAGCTAGAATGTTGCTTAAGTTATCATATTTTTGCTTATCACAATTACTCACTTTATTTGAGTGATATTTCATACAAAGTTAAAATAGAAACCAACTTTAACGATCGTGTTTATGACATAATAATAAGAGTTGGCAAAAACTCAACTCTAACGCTTTCTAAGTGAATTGGAAATGAGACGTTAAATTTACCTACGGAAGTTTCACGGAACTTATTTTCGAGAAAATAAAGTTTTTAGTTGTTTCTTTTATTCCAGATCCGTCTCTGTTTTCCAGCATTGGCTAAGGATGGTTAATTACAAGTGCAAACATCAAAATATCGATCAACAACTGTATATTTTCGAATACACTTTTCTATGCAAAGAAAAAGATCGTAAATCGTGAAAGTGCATCGGAATCGGCGAGAATTTAGGTCAAAAATATAAATCACCTATTCACCGGTCCGTTGCAAACGGCTTATTTCAAGATACAGAACTGGACTTTCACGCTCGCATTTATTGAAACTAAGGAAAGTATTGTTAAAAGATATGAGCCGCGCTTGCAAAAATATCCAGATCGAACCGCTCGTACCTATAAATTGAACAAATTACTCTTCAGTATGTGTCACATAGAAAAATCGCTTGATATTAATCATGTTTTCGGTGCCATTATACTGGGGGGAAACAAATGAAAATAAGACCCTGTTTACGTAATGTAACGAGTTGATTGGAACAGAAGTTGTAAATCATTTTGGAGGCAGTGTAGAGAGGGGGGTTGCTGCTTTAGTTCCGTGCAAAGTGTGATTAACCTCAGAGATTTTGTGTACCACTGAACCGTGATGCAAAACTTTTAACATTCAACAAAATTTATTTTAATGGCCAAAGTGTTTGTTTGCAAAGGAAAGAGTCGTGATAAATTTCTTCCTCGCTTTCTGATCGTTATTTTAAAGATTCTTATTATTCATTCGCCGCAACCACAAATACACCATAATCTATTTCAAATGGATTGTTAACTTCCAACGGAATAGGCAATTTAATATTAATCAGCAACCAACAATGCAATACAATAATCGGCTGTCGTAACACACTGGCCTATAATAATATGCATATAACCCCCTGTTCTGGATCGATGGCCGTACAGTTTCTGGCAATCGAAGAATAGGGAGACCTGAGATCATGGGATCCAGTCCAAAATCAATAAATCTTCTTTTATCCAAAAAAGGCACTTTTAAATTGCTGGTATACTGGCTATCTGGCGTCTCCTCATAAAAGTCGCGTTAATCGGAACTAATGCATCTCGTAAAACTGGATACTGGAACATCAATTATTGACGAATGAATTGCGACTCTTTAAATGGGGCGTTTAAAACAGGGACGCGCTCCCTACTAGCCGATAAAATTTTAAAGGTCCTTAATGGATGAATCATTTTCACTTGGATCAAAGACAAATAAGTCATTGTACAACTTATTGTGAAACACAAATTTCGATGTTCTCTACAACAAACATTTACCTAAACTATTTATCAACTATAATGGTTATTCAATTTTTGCTAAAATTTGCTTTTAGGATGAGAGAAAATTATACGGGATTTTAGACAGCTTCCCCTGGATCGATATAACATGGCCAGAAATCGTCAAGGAGTGTTGATTCTATAAAGCTCGGTTTCGGCTATTATACAGGGTAAATCACTCGACTAAGGCTTTTAGAGGATTTTTGAGGACAAACGCTGCTTTCACTCAATTTTGCAATTATGTGTTATTACATACATTTATAGCATGCTTTAAAGGATATTCGAGACAGATGAGAAAGATTATTAACAGAGAGAATAACGGCTTTTATACTGGTCCGGTGTTAGCCATTGGAATTTGGACCAGAACATCCAATAAAATGGAATGGAAATGTTTGCCAATTTATGCTGTGTGTGGTTTGCTATCGATTTTAGGTTAGTAGGTCTTCAAAAAAACCGCAAATATATGACAAAGGAACTCTTTATGGTTTGTGAATATTATCGATTTGATATGAGACTGATATTGGCCATCGGAAAACTGTACCAATGAGTGGCAGTTTCAAGTGATTTGAAGTTTTTTAACTTCGGTTAAGTCAATATCATTTCAGGCTTCCAACACTAAAAACTTTACAAAATTCGATGGGATTCTCGATCTTAAGTCGACCTCAAAAATTGATTATGCCTGAGATCCCTATATCTTTTCAAAAATTTCCAGGTGACGCTTTTCCCCTATCCACATAAATATCAATTCAATTTTTTATAACCAGTCTACTTGCCCCATCAGTTATGATGTTCCATTTGGCTTGGGGCACAATTTCGATATCCTCTTCGTGTATACGTCGCTCAAGGGATGTTTGCTTATATTGTGCAACGAGAACTAAATATTTAATAACATGAGTTTATCGGCAATGTGTTCGAAAGATAAAAGGCCTCTACCAACTGCCATCATAAATGCTGTTTCAAGAGGTAAAATTTCCCAAAAAAAAAAGAAAGTTATTTAACTATAAATCAGTTGGACTGAATCCAACACCAAGCTTGACATGGAGACTTGACTTAAGGAGCTCTATTCGATTTAATTAGCTTGACTTACGAACCCGGTTTAGGGAATGTACATGGGGGTTATCCTCTGTCAAAAATTAGCTATGTGAAGCCAAGACAAAGGTAAAATATAGAGAAATCAAGAATCTAGATTAGGGAGATAAGACCAAAACCTGCTCCTTAACTACATCAAACGGGATAACGAGTTTGGAGACATTCGAAATGATCACAATTTAAAACTCTAATATGGATCAATTTATCAGTCTTTAATACAAACTCTATTCTTAATTGACTCTTAATTAATCTCTTGACGTAGAAAGGGGTTAGAATTAGGAAAAATTAAATTTCATTTCCCTACCCCCTTTAATATTCTTAATGGAAATGTCACTGTGCGCAACACTTGCTCCTGAACGCTCGTTCCTATTCCTATTATTTTATTGTTTCTGGACGGGGCCGTATAATTTCTTTGAACTCGAACTTTCATTTAAACGACCCCGCTGATCTGAACAAACAAAAGCTTCCAGATAATATACGCGGCCCATTAGTGGCTATCCGAGAGAACTTATTCGGACCTCACGAGATGAACTGACAGGTCGTTTAATGGATATTTTATTTATCTCGTTCTCTTCCTGGAGAAAATGCTATTATTATTTTAATGAATAAAATATGTATGGGAGTGAAAGAGATAAATTGGACAGTAGTTCGTTTAGTTAGAACGCTAGAGGAGTTTTGGATTAGCCCCCGAATAAAAGTCCACATAAATGTCACACGTTATTTGGATTGAAGTCCTCTATTTTAGGATAACAGGTTGCTGTTGGTGTTTAACTCACAACAACGACACCCTCTTCGAAAGAAATCTAAATTTAAAGACTCCTGTCAATTGAAGAATGCAATAATTAACTTCAGCCGAAAACTGGATGTGGTCCAAAAACTAGGATAATATATTATTAAACATCTTTATGTAAGTAAACTTTTAATTATCCTCCTTTCTTTAACGAAAGAGACGTTTTTCAATTCGCAAGAGTGCGCTATAAATCCAAACTGAAACTGGATTCTCATCCAGAAATAATTCACGCCCTCGTTTGAATTTGTCTGGAAAAGTATCGGGATACCAATTAATTTGAGCTCTTTTGTTGTTGCTGTTGTTGATTTTTACCTTCTTTTTTTTAATTATGCCAAGGGCAATTTATCATAAAAATCGGTAAGTTGATCCATAAGTCAATGTCACGTCGAATTGACGAACGAATATTAGTCAAAAATATGAACAAAACACCGGCAAGTGACCGATAATTAATCATCAACTCTTTACTTAAACATTTTCCCTTGAAGTTATGCGAAGAACCAAACCTGAAACGGTGATCCATAAACACGAAGAATTCGAAGAAAATTAGAAAGTCTTATACACAGTATCAGTTTAGAAAGTTCAGGAACGGTTCAATTTGCCATGTAGCAAAACTAGGGATAATAACGTCAAGACGACATTTAATATTGGTTATTTTGATGTCATAAGATTGCTTTTGCTAAAAGGAGAGCTGGCTAGAAAATGAAGTTGTTCTAAAATTTTCTCTTGAAATTTTATTCAAGCGATTGATCTGTGTACTGTTTTCTATGTGCATTTTCCTTTTCTGTTCACTCATCTGTTGGAGCAAATTGTTGAACAGTATACTATTTCAACCGTAAACAACCAATTCCTCGACATGTTGAAATTAATCATTGAATATGTTAGTACAATTTCTTGTGCTATTTATCTTGACACAACCCAAGGTAAGCTACTAACAAACTAAAGCACTAATTAGGAAAACAGACAAGCGTTAATAATTCATTTTAAAATTATAGTATAAAACTTGATTAATGTTATGATTAATGAACAATTGCTGTTCAGATTCCTTTAATATGGTTGTTTTTCGATTCCCTTTCCTGTTTGTTGTCAAAAACGTTAATGGAGAAATCATATTAAAATTACTTCGATAATTGAAAATTGTGCCAACTTGAATTCGACGGGAAATTAAAGTTCATTTGGCCCAACAATGTGTTTATTTCGGAGTGAATAACCCGCCTCTAACAGACCGTCTCCATAGTCCTAATTTATGGAGGAGTAGTATAGTGTATTAACACCATTAACTTGACTGACTCCCGGGGAGTGGAATATTTCTGATCTTTATACATGACTAAGTTTGTATTGTGTTTAGGCGATAACGTCACTCACTCAGCTACGTAAATTAGATCCAGTTCATAGTCAAGAAGTTAATTAAACTGGAATTTTTTCTTTTGTTTGTTTCAGAATTTGAAAAATCAAATTATGACTACGAATCTTTGGGTGGAACAGGTGAGAGTTTGTTTAATTTGAAATCTGATTTTGCTTGACGAAACTTTTTTTTATTTAAAATAATGTTGTTTTCAGTCTTGGTACGATTATAAATTAAGATGGGAACCAAAAGAATATGGAGGCGTTCACATGCTTCACGTACCATCCGATCATATTTGGCGTCCAGACATTGTACTGTACAATAAGTAAGTACCACATCCAGTACTCGTTTATTTCATAATGTTTTTCCAGTGCAGTGTATTTAATTCATATTGTTTTCTCAAAATATCCAGATATTCTTTATTCCAGCGAGCTTCTCATCATCATTACTAAATCATCTTTTATACATCTGTTATTTGTTAGAGACTACTTAGGCTTTCGAGGTTCTCTGTTTAGATATTATCTTGATTTCCTTTATCTTCTTTTTCATCTTTTGTTGTCTCATTACTAGGGAATACCTCACTCATTTGGAATCGATTTTTTTTTAATAAATGCTATACAGGACGAATGATGGTTTTATGAACACTTAATTTGATTTAATGAGTTTCCATTTGAATTTAATGATTTAAGGATTATTAATTAAGAATTTAAGAATTTCGCTCTCTTTAAATTTTCAGTTACTCCCCCCCCCCTCATATTTCTTAAGTCGATCATTAATTTTAACTCACCCTTCTGGAAAAGTTTATACTTATCTCGCTGTAGAAAATACACTACTCCTCATAAGATTATCTGCCAGAAAAATGTTGTTGCGATCATTAAATTTCTTGTAATACAAAACAAACTAAATCCAGACTCCTGGATTCAATTTGACAATTCCAATGGAGTGTGCGGCTTGATCCATCGATAAATGCAAGCACAGTGCTTTTCTGTTAAGTGCCTCCATACACATTCAGTGTAACTGCACAGTTAGCTGTCCGATGTAACTAAGTAAGCATTTGTGCAGATAAATGAATTGAAGGTGTGTGGGCTACATCAGTCTTGTCAGACCCATCAAAAGGTGAGGTTGCAGTGAAGATGGACGATATAAAAAGAAATGATGCTGCTTCTTGTAAAAGTGCAGCTATGCAGTTGACAAAGGAAAAAGGAAAAAGTTATGCGAATTGAATAGTTATGCAAAAAGGCATTGACGGACTGAGAATATTGCACATTAAATTTAAGAAACTGTGCATTTTATCGTGACACAACAAGGTTAAGTAGCACAGACCTATTAAATGCGTAAGTACCTATATAAAAACTGTGCAGTTTACATAGTTCATGCGGAAATTTACATAGCTCAGACATGATTTTATAACTGAAACAATGTACAGTTAAACTGAAAGTATATTGTCCGCTTTAAAATGGGGTGTCTATAATGTATTCTGTCTTTTAAGTTATTGACATGCAATTTTCTACAAATTGTTGCATGAGAAAAGCAGACATCATCCTTGTTCAGCGTTTCTTAAATATTATCCAAAAATGACCCAATTTTATGATGGAACATTTATCGCAACCCTACTATTTCGTTTTGTGACCCGAAAGTTTGCCATATGATGAATTAAAAGTGTTAAGGTCCACAAAAAAATAGGTTTTTATGGCACTGTTCTAGTCCATTTGTCTTCATAGAAAACAGCGTATTCTTGAAGCTGTTAATGATCGAATTCTTCTTTTACTCTCGAAAAATGATGAGAGTGGTAGAGAATTTTTTAAATTTCCAATTAACTGCGAGGCCTAACAAATAATTGTTCGGACGAAAATGTATTTTTCACAAGTATAGGCATTTTTTTCAAGAAAATAATTCACATTCTCTCAAAATATACAAAAAGCAATTTAGAATCGATCAAATTGAATGATACAAATTTATTTAAATAAACAATTGAACTACAATAAAAATTGAAAGCAAACTGTAAAATATGTTGACAAATAAATCGTTCAAAGATCAGAATTTGCTCATGGATTTAGTAGTCCGAAATGTATCCTTGGGTTCTTATATCAATGCGAATCCTCTTTGGCATATTGTCGACTACAGATCTACAAAATCCTGGAGCGTCCGAAACTTCCAGAAATTTTCTTTTAAAATCATTTTTCATATATCCGTACCAACCGTGAAGAAGTTGATAACTCATGAAATTCCATTTTTTCAGGTCAGCGATTTTTATGACATGTGACATCTCTAATTATCATTAACTGAATACACATTTTCAATTTGTCCACAAATGCAGATCTCCATTTCCATGGATTTATTGGTTGAATTGAATTGTCTAATCTTTGTCATAAACGCGAACGAACCTCAGTTACCTTATGGTCGAAAAACCCATTTCCATGATAACTTGACTTATCAACTCCTTCACGGTTGGTATGGATATGGTGTTATAATGTTTCTATAAAATTTAAATCGGGACTGTTTGACGGTCAACTCTAATGTCGATATTTCCAAATTATTTTTAATGAGTTTAATGGTGGTTAAGTCTTATGGCAAGATGCGTCGTTTTCTTGAAAAACCTAGTTTCTTCGCTAAACAGCTCTAATGGTGCAGGAAGTAAGCTTCTTTACAAGATATCTTGATATTTCAATGCATTAACGATGGCGTTAATAAACTATGACTTTCCTACCCTATTTGTCGCCATGCTCCCCCCGAATCACAACGCGAATAATAATCCTTGTGGGAATTTCATTGTTCGTTTTAGGCAATCTTCGTGGAAGACTTCACTTGGTATAACGCGATTACGATTATTTCCAACGCATAATTCGAATTTGGACTTGTCACTAAAAATTATTTTAGCTCAGCCATTACTTGTCCAAGTGCTTTCGTTTTAGCCCAAGCGAGACGCTTTTTCTTCCGGGACTCCGTTAGCAACGGTTTTTCTTTTGTCTCTGTGTGAACAAAATCAATAATGTATTTTTGATATAAATTAAAGTTTTTCTCTATAAAGATACTATTCCCTGTACAAACTTTAACTCGAGTTGTGGATCCATTGACGACAACATTCCCTGGATACATTAAGATTTTCCTCTTAGTTTGCAAATGGAAGTAATTTCTCGCACGGTAGCCTTTTTTTAGTGCTTGCAGATTTTCATAAGATTTCTTTGTATACTTTTTGTTACTTTTAGTTGCCGACCACAACGTTTTCCAGGAACATCTACGACGCCAGCCCTCCAATAAGCTTTAATTATATTTTCAATTGTTCAATTTCGATATATTTAATTCGTCAGCTACATTTTTCATTCATTTTCCTTTTGCATACTGAATAATGCTTGTTTTCCGTTGTTTTTTGTCAGTTGTTACGCCGCGCGACATGTTTTTGTTGTTAAAATTGTAAATGACATGAACTTAAATCCTTGAATTGTCATTTCCAGCGCATACTTGTTTTTTCGCTTATTCAATTCTTCCGTCCGAACATTTATTTGTCAACATATTTTGCAGTTTGTTTTCAATTTTCACTCTAGTTAAGCTGTTCGTTTCAACAAAATTCGTATCACTTAACTTGATTGACTCTTGAATATGTCATAATGATTATTTGTACACTTTGTGTGAATATTTCTTCAAAAATTGCATTGTATTTGTGAAAAAAATACCTTGTCGAATGAATATTTAATTGTTAGAGCTCGTATACGTAGATTGAGTGATGAAGATTTACCTGGAAAATAGGAAGCATGTTTCATTACATTTTAGAATTCTGGGATTTTAGAGTTCCGTACATCACAAATTAGATCCTGCCGCCACTATAAATTGATAATTTTCCGCCGAAGAGATAATAGCAAAGAAACAAAAGAAATAAAATATCAGCCGTATATTACGTTTATTCCCATGAATCAATTAAAAACAATTTACAATTGAAATTTTGAAATAACTGAAAAGACCCCATACATATCGATTGTTGACCACTATATACAGGGTGGTGCATTAGTGCGCCAGGCTTCCATAGCTCGTTTATTAATCCAGATAGGAATTTCGTTTATGCGCAGGCTAATACAACACATAAGGGGGTATTTCTAAAAATTGGGGGGTTCCATTTAAAAAAACATAACTTGGTACTACCATACTTTTAATGCAGACCCCGTTTAATAACCAAACCCAGGCGGTTACTCTCAGCCTGGATCTGGAGGAAGGAAGAGCTTTGTTGGCAAAAGGGGTCCATAAGGGTGGGCTTCGTGGACTGCCCCCTAGAAGAAAGAATACCTATCAGGAGATGTAAAAGATGTTGGCTCTCCGAGCACCCAAGCCGATACTGCGAGGGGGAGGATAAAAGTAATCGTTGCTTTAAGTGTGGCCGAGAAGGGCANTTTTTAGAAATACCCCCTTATGTGTTGTATTAGCCTGCGCATAAACGAAATTCCTATCTGAATTAATAAACGAGCTATGGAAGCCTGACACACTAATGCATCACCCTGTATATACAATATAGAGTAATTTTTTTCGAAGATCAATAGGTTTTTCAGATAAATTGAGACTCTGTGTAATATTCACGGAAAAATGATGAATGCGTTGTCATCAGTCCAGACATTGATGTTTTCTCATTGATTAATTATCGTTCGGAAAATATCAGATAAAATTTCTATTTTCACCCTTAAGGCAACTTTCGTTTCAGGACGATTTTCGTTGCGACATCCTGTCGAGTCACTCACATGTGATTTGATGGGAATTATATTAAAAAAAAAATGTCTTCCCCTTCTCCGCTGCTGGAGGTGGGGAATTAAATATTGAGAAATAAAATAGCGATCCTAAATGGATGGTTTAGATGCTAAGTTTTAATTTACAAGTTGTGTTTGGGATCATTTTGAAAGCCTTCCGTTGTCGTCGAGGGTTGATATTGTTGAGAGCTTATTTCAAAACACATACAGAAAGTGTTCAAAGTTTAAATGGCCTGACAGAGGCGTTCATAAAAAATACCTTTAGATTTGAAGAACAATTTTCGCCTTTTTATATTCGAACTGGTCTTAGAATTATGCCACCACATTTTACGGCTATCCCTCTCTTGCCTGATATAAAAGTATTCTTTTCCAGTTTTTACAGTCTCGAGGGGGGGTCAGAAAAATCCTTCACTCAAGGTATAATAAACTGCATTGTGCTCGTATAAATAAAGTTTTATTTTTAAAGCTTCACCATTCATAAAAGGTCCGAAACAAACATACAGCATTTCGCTTGGAAATTGGAACGTAAAACTGTTTAAAATTCGCCTTCGTCTTACGATGATCTTTTTTTTCGCATCAACAATACAGTATAGGGGGCAAAAAAACTCTTCGGACCCGTTAAGACCTGAACCCGCCCACTGAAAGGGTTTTGTATTCATGTCTCGTGCACGTTTGCACTCCATAAATCGCAACGGCAGATCGTGTTTGATATTCATTTCGATGTAAATCCAGGCTGGTGATCACTTTCTTTAACCCCATAAAAGTCACAATAGATCCCTATGTTGTTTATTTGAAATATATCGCACATATGAATTTCAATCAATTAGCCTTTTTCCCCTTTTTTGTGGTTTCCTTATTTTTTTATTTGTTTCTTAAACAGTTTAAAAAATTTCATTATTTTGCTTGACTTTGTCTAGAAAATTGTACATGTTTTGTACATAACACAAGTTGGGAGAACTTGGACAGGACTTATGGTATAGGAATTTACAGTTGAGTTCAAGTATGTGATTACTTAAGTCGCGTAGAAACCGAGGTCCTAACGTAACCCAAAGCACATGTGGTTAGATGTTGGAAAGCATTGGAATTGGTGTGTACGATACGACCGAGCACGAACCAATGATTTTAACGTTGGAGTTGACATTGAATCGCTCCCTAGGGGGTACATCAAAAGATGTTCGATCAAACCTCGACAGGATTTGTCACAGGTTACGAACATTAGTTCGAGCTCCAATGTACGATGAAGTCAAATCCTCTCCAATATTTTCCAATGGCAAATGCCAGTGACAAATGCATTAATGTTCGGTTGCGTTGGCCTGGGAACTTCGGTCTGTGCGCGGCTTTACGTTGGTGGCCAAAAGTAGATCGACAATATCACATTTAATTTAACGTAATTTTGTCAATCTACTCTTGGCTACCAATATATGTGAATTAATGATTTGAGGAATAGCACATGTCATATATTTGACCATTTTTGGTTTATATGATAAACTGACCGGCAAAAAAAGCGGGCCACCATGAAAAATGTTAAAATTAAAACCTCATTTTTGCGCAAACCACTGGCCGGAATTTGATGTATTTTTTTTCAATTATATTGAAAAAAAATCCCTGTTATGAGTGAATTACCTACAGCGAGGAGATGCCAAACAAATATTAAATCTTCTTATTGTACAGGGCGTGTAAATAGTGTCATGTTTTTCATCAAAGTTTAAAGTCTTCCACGGGCAATACCAGGTAGCTGAGACATATGAAAACTATACAGTGGATTACATTATTACATTATGAGACAGATTATCATGTGTCCAGTGAATACAAACGATGATAATTTCGCGCTAATTTTATCCTCTAGCTTAATAAACTGTATGTGGAAAAATGCAAAATGTCTTGAAAAAGTTGAATATCTCTGGAAGGGTATAAAATAGAGGGACGATTAAAAAAACAAAATACTCCTTAGACATCCGGTTATGTCACTGCATGGTCTGCGAATGCTTGAACCACCTCACATTGCTCACAGAAGACGTTAAACTTTAATGAAAAAACATGACACTCTTTACACGCCCTGTACAATAAGAAGATTTCTTTTTTTTTGGCATCTCCTCGTTGTAGGTAATTCACCCATAACAGGGCTACAATTGAAAAAAAAATCATCAAATTCCGACCAGTGGTTTGCGCAAAAATGAGGTTTTAATTTTAACATTTTTTTGATGGCCTTTTTTTTGCCGGTCAGTTGAATCTTTACAGGTAAACACGATTGGCTTACAAAAAAATGTTATTATTGCTATTATTATGGGCCGTTGAAAGCCAAAATGGTGTAACTTCAAAAATTGAGAATTTGCGATAACAACAGATTCAAATGGAGGATATAGAAATCTATGCCGTGACCGAATTTTAGGAATAATACTTATGTATTTTTGCCATAACTGTGGTTTATAATTTGGGTGTGTAATCAATTCCCTGTTGAGTTGACAACTTTACGTCCATTTATTTCAAAACTCAATTTTTTGACTTACACCACTCTGGCTTTTAACGGCTCCATATATGTATTATCAGTCCGTTCAGAAACATGACATGTCAATGACATGTGCTGTTTCTAAAGGCAATGACGAATAAAATAAATAGTTTTGAAATAATGGCGTCTATTTCTGAAAGCGACTCTAATAATGCTATAAACGTTTTGCAAAAAAGAAAAAGGAAAAGAAATTAAAATTTAGTTCCAATCAAGTTTAAAAAAATTGAAAATATTAAGCAGCTTGAGGGATAACTTATGTCGCCGAACAGAATCCCGAGTTCTACGATGCATTACTGAATTGGCCAAGCATTAAAAATGAAGAAGAAGTATGAATAATAAATAAATAAATTTTTAATAAAGGTATTTTGCTAAAAACCTTGCAATCTTTTAAAATTTTATCCATTTATTTTAGAAACGTCACATGTCACGGTCGATTTAAATACAGGGTGTCTCAATTTTTAGTCGACAAACTTTAACCACAGCGTCGACATCCAAAAATAATTGTACTTTGCTATAGAAATTGTGTTGCAAAAATGTTTCGTAGCGAAAATACAGGGTTTTAAAGTTTTGTTAAAAAAATTGAAATTTACTAATTTCTCCTAAACCGCTTGATGTATTTTATTGAAATTTTGTAGGCGTTGCTCATCTTAAACAACTAATGTTTTGTGGTAGAAATTTAATTTTTAGTCACAAAAGTGGCGTGCGTACGGGTACTATTGTGAACATTTTTAAAGAAAAAACACGTACGGTATTGGTTTTTTTTTAAATAAAAATTATTTTAAAATCCTCGTATAGAAAAAAAAGCTTACTTAACTTCTTTTCCTCCAACATATCGTTTTCCCGTAAAAAGATTAAAACCGTTTGGATGAACGATATTTTACATGGAATAGAATACTGCAATTTTAATAAATAAATACACAAAATTCAAAATATCATTTATTTTATTATAAATTAAAGAATAGCACCCATTTAAAACCTTTTTTTAATTTTATAATTAAATAAATGATATTGATTTTTGTAACATGTGCTGTTTTTCAGATAATTGATTCAAGTGTTTTCTATCGATTTTTCATAATATTCAGTGTGACCACATAACACATTGACTGCTAACGTTAATATTCAGCGTTATTGAGAAGTGTTATTTTCACAAAAAAATAACAATCCATAGATAACAAACAGAGTAAGATATAAACAAAAGTGTGTCCGCGTATCTGCGGTAAATAATTCTTGAAAGTCAGCAGTCAACGTGTTAAAACCGGACTATCCCTGTGAAGTATATATTTACGGTCTGTTTTTGTTCATTTTCTTTTTAAGTTGTAGGGCATCTAAACCTCTATCTTGGGACAACTTCTTGTCGCGCTCGCTTAAAATGACAAGATTTGCTTTTGCCTCTTTTTCATGACAAACATTCGAGAAAAGACACTAGGGATTTTTTTTTAATTTGATTTTGGTACTGCCTTTAGAATAATTTAATTTTTACTCTAAAATTCGGTTTATCGATAAAAAAAAGTTACAGAACGATAAAATTTTAAATTTGAAACGTTCAAGTCAAATATAAAAAAAATATTCAAGTGTTTTCTGGAAATTTGGCCATGAACAACAAGCAAAGTAGGCCTTGATTTTTAAGTGAGCATGACAAGAAGTTATCCCACGAGAAGGTTTTAGATGCCTTACAATTTAAAAAATCGAACTGTAAATAAAGATTTTTACCGTGGGTGGTGCGGTTTTAAGTGGGCCACACTGGCAAAAATTCTTTTAAAAATGAAACAAAATCTTTTTTGTTTATTAAAGGTTTTCCAAACGATTTCAATATGGTTATTCATTAATTGATGCCAAACAGAGGGTTGCTTAAAAGTTTTAAATAGAATTAAAAATCTCCCAACCATTAATTTTTCACGAAAACACTAAAACACGTAAAGTGATTTTGATGTTCACTCATTTTTCCTCTTGCAAACCAATTTATTAAAATTTAATTTACTAAAATTTCATTATTTAAATAATTTATTAAAATTTCCAAACAAATCAAGAACATTTTCCATATCCCACAAATTGAGTTTCACCAAATAGATCCTCGGCTTTTCTAAAAATGAATTTACTGTTACCCCATAAGTCCGCAAAAACGAAAGTTTTTACGTAAACTTTCACAATAATGACAGTGACAGTTCAGAATTCGACAAATGAGTGCGAGATTGTGATAGTTTGTGTCTCTTAAAGTACAATAAAGGTTTCAATAAAGCGTGAAAAATCGTTTATCAATAAAATCAGCTTAAATTGTTGTGCCACTGAAGAAGAAGAAGAAGAAATGAGACTTTGAGGGAAACTTTTATTTTTAATATAGATTTATAGTTTTGGAAATATATTTTCGGGTCGAGATAGAAAAGGCTTAAATTGTTTTCAAACTTGTTTCCAGAAGTTTCTCTTGCTATTGAACTGGTATTTATTGAAAACTCGTCTCGATATGACCTTTGAAAAAATAATGATTGGCATAGTAAACTGTCATATACGAGAAGGCTTTAAAATGTAATTAGTTAACAGCACAATTGCGTTTCCATAGTAACAAAATATTACAATATATTAGAAATGTAATTGAAAAGTTGAAACGCTTCTGGAACAAAGAAGTGTTCAAATATGTCATGTGCTAGTGATAAAATTGAGCCATCATATACTACCGGTATTTGAAACGGTTACGCTGTAAGGAAATTTACGAAGATATGTTGAGTACCCTTTAGCGTGACTGTCCTTTATATTTCACTGTTAAAAATTGGGTTGTTTCCTTTAAAAGAGGAAATTTTTCCACTCAAGATGTCGACAGTCCTGGAAGACCCATTTCAATGTCAACTCTAGAAAATATCATATATAATATACTATATGTTCAGACCGTCGCATTGAATTAAAACTGAGCTTCTGGATATTTCATATCAACGAGTCCATCATATTGTTCCCCTTTACTTATGTAGAAAAAAAAACTTTTGCGATATGGATTGCAAAATGTCTGAATGCAGATTATAAGTGAGCATGAGTGGAAATATTGCTCTAAATTCGTTTCAGACTGGAAAGTAATCTCCTTTTTTTCAACTGAACTGAAGTTAAAACCTGATATATTCCGATGATCTACACGACTAAAGTAATTAGTAGCAATTAATTGAATGGAAGCACACTAGATGTCCAAGAACATTAGAAAAAATCTGCTGAAAAACTCCTTTCTACTGTTTTTTGGGATATTTCTGGTGCCATCTTTCCAAAATACTGAGCAAAACGAAAGCTACTACGGAAAAATATCATTCAGCATTATTAACAATGTTAAGATGAATAATTTGCAGGATAGTCGTCAAAAGAATTTTGTTTTTACAAAACAATACGCCAAAACTTAAACCTAGCACAGACGTGTCAGCAACTTTGTCATTTGAAATTGAAATTGCTGCCTTACTTACCTGATTTGGCGTCTTCGAATTATTATCTTGTTTCTGAATTAAAACAAAATCATTCCCTCCATATTCGATTGAGAATCTATTAATTAATTTCGTAGGTATATGTACATATGTTTAGACACAAATTAGTTGAAAAATAAATGAAAATTGATCGTTAATAATCCTAATTACGTGCTGTATAGATGACTATTGCTTTTAATTAAATTCTAAAATTTGAAATATGTTGCCATTGAAACAAAATAACGCGAAAATTTAATAAAAACCAATTAAACAAGAAAAAAAACAATTTTTGTTTCAATTACTTTTTTCATCACTCATTTAGTATTTGAAATATTCAAAATTCACTATTGCTAATATGAGGATCGATCAATAAAATGGCACCGTTGATGTAAATAGCTATTACTTTGTTGCCATAGGCAACGGAATTTATAGGTCCATGTTGCTTATTTAAGACAAAAAAATGTGCAGTTTACTCCGATCTAAATGTGTAGTATGTCAAAATATGGCATCTTATGATAGAAAATAAGGGGCGTTCTGAAAAATTTCTTATTAAGTAGATTTTGGATCAATTTGTAAAGAGAATATGTTGATTCATTGTTACAACAGACTTCAAAATAAAACGTCACATATTTCATAACCATATTTGACGTTTTACTTTGAAGTCTGTAGTAAGAATCGACATAGGACCTCTCTTTACAAATTGATCCAAAGCTTACTTGATAAGGAATTTTTCAGAACACCCCATACATGGCGTTATTCGATTTTTATGATGTGGAAAGGTTTATTTGTGATTCATGCTCATATCATACAAAAAGTTTAGCAACAAAGTTGGCGCTACGAATTGATGTAGCAGTGAGATTTATATCTCAATATTAACACGTTCGCTGCCATGAGGTACGTGGTGTGTACCTCATCTAAATCGTGAGTTTGTGCTCGGAAACACATACGTTATACCTCACGCAGTAACGTCGTTTCACGTATTGAGGCACAGCATCTGGCTCACAAATACCCATATTTACTATAGAATCTGATTCCCAATACAATGAAATTTGTTACGTGAGCACCACATTTTTCATTTCCATGGCGGCAGCGAACGTGTTAATGGCAATTGCTTTCTAAACCATTGCCCAACAATGCTTTGCTGAACTTCTTTACGAGCTGTGTTTGATTAGTCCTCATAATATTTGCCAGATCAAAACAATTTTATTGTCGAGCAATTTAATTTCAAGTCATACCGAAACTCAAAGTTCTCCGAAAGCAGATTTCTCGCGAAGAAGTTTTCTAATAATATGTTGGCCAAGCAACACTTAACGTTCGAAAGTTGGCAAACTACCTCACTCTATCTCACTCTCGCTCTCTCGTTATGCATTTATACAGGATGGTGCTTAAATAATGGCATACACAGCAGTAACTGATTTCTTATGAAAAAATAAGACGATTTGGATTATGAATTTTGATCTGGCAATCCATAGGAACCGAACTGCAGGATATTAAACTTTTGTTCTTTTATTTTTTTGAATAAATCTTACAATTTTTCAAATAATTGTGTTTAATACAGGGTGTTCGGAAATAACGTTTATATATTTAAGGAGGCTACACGGAAAAATAATGGTAGTTTGCTATATAAACTTTGGTCAAAAGTGACATGGCCCATTATGTTTATGACAATACATGTCCATATCCAGGTAATGGTGCATCAGTTTATAAAAACTCATTTTACTGGAAAACGGTCTATCCTAACGAGATGACGTAAGAGAACCTTTTTTGGTTAAAAATGGTTGCAATTTAGTAATTTGATTTCAAAAATGAAGAAATGTTATAAACAAAAAAGTTAGAGCAATATTTATCTAGGAGACACCCTGTTTGTGAGGCCCAGTAGAAGATTCAACGAAATCGTTGATAAATTTGAATCTCTCATCCTAGAAAACCCCCAAATACGAAATTTCGTGAAATTAACTTGAAGTAGTTAAAAGTTATTACAGAAATTGTAATTTATTTTTCCAACTTTGACACCCTGTAACTCCGTAACGCAACATTTTTTGACCAAAGTTTATATAGCAAACTACCATTATTTTTCCGTATAGAATTACTCCCTTAAATATATAAACGTTATTTCCGGACACTCTGTATAGATTAAATGATTATTTGGTGGTGTCAGGTAAAGAAAGCCACATTGCGCATGTTTAACTTAACAGTTTGATAGCTTTTTGGTCGTCTGTTTCACAAAGTCGGTGATTCTAAAAATAGATTCTACATTTTTTACGTAAAAAAAGTATACTTCTTAAAAGTCGTTAGAAGCCGTCGTTTTCTAAATAGTTCTATTTAAAATATTTAATGTCGCTATGTTTAGTTCAATTGATTCAGAAAATGTCAATTTTTTATTTGAAGATGGCCTTGATTAAAACAAAGCAATTAATAAACCCTGTCAAACGTGACTTCCGTGAAGCGTTACAGTGTACTTTATTAATACATTGTGATTAGTTTTGCAGAATCTTTTCAATGAAAAAAATGCTAAAACACAATTTTTTCTCTAGCGATGACATGCTAGATGGTCTGGGCGTATAAGCAAGAAAACTTTAATGGACAGAGTATTAAATGACGACATTTACAATTATGTGTATTCAAGCAGGAGGCAGCCAAATTTCAAACTATTCAAGAATCTTTATAGTAAGTTGGGACGAACTACTGGTTCATTCCGTCGAAAGAGGGACAATGTAGGTCGCCCGAAAACTATAAATGTCGAAAAGGAGGAAGAAATTTTAGTCTGAGTTAGTGAAAACCAAGAAATGAGTTCTAGATAAATAACTTTAACTGCGAATGTGTCGAAATCTTTGATTTTAACAGTATTTATCAAGAAAATTTTTAACCCTATCATTTCACCTCTATCCAGGACTCTCTTGAGACAGATCTTATAGTTCGACTACGATTCTCACGTATCGTTTAAAATCAGCATAACGTTGATGCTGTGTTTGCGAATAAAATTTTGTTCTCGGATGAAGCTACGTTTACCCGGCGGGATGTCTTTCACTTTAGAAACAGACACGTTTGGGATGTCGAAAATCCACATGCAGTAACTAACCGTCATTTCTTCATTCAAAATTCATTCAAAATCAATGCCTGGTGTAGAATTATTGATAATTCCTATCTCGGGACAGATAAATTGCTACCAAAATTTCAATGGTGAATCATTTTTGAATTTCATTCAAACCCATTTGATGAATTCTTTCAATGTATTATCGTTAAATGTATGACAAAATATGTAGGTACTTCATGCATGGATGGCGCTACATCAAATTTTTCTGTAGCATTCAGATATTATTTAGATGCACAGTTTTCCAGGTCTAATTTTCTTAGCGAGAAGCAACGAATTTAATCCGCTCGATATCTGTGTTTGGAAATATAGGTAGATTAAACATGCGCAATGTCCCTTAGGTGGCGTTCTTGACCTGATACCAGAAAATAAGCATTTAATTTAAATTTCACACAATTATTGAAAAAATTGTTGAAAAAAATAGAAAAATAAAAGGTAAACACCCTGTAGTTCGATTGTAGTAACAATTGCCGGACCAAAGTTCACAATCCAAATCTTAACATTTTTACGTAAGAAATCTGTCATAGGTCTGTGTAGCATTACTTAAGGACTATCCTGTATATATAGAAACTCTTCTGCTATACTGAGAGGGGTAGTTTTAAATTAAAAAAATTAAAAGTTCATATAAACTATGGTCCGCAAATGATTCCTAAAGGAAATACAGTTTTTAAAAAATGGGGGGCAAAAAAATAATTTTCATTTAATATCATTTGAACTACGGTAGTTTAAGTACAGTTTTCAGTTTTAACAACTATTATTAGTTCACACTTTTAACAGTTATCAGCTATTTGATATCGTATTCAAGGACATTGTTGAGGGAGGAGAGCTCTTGATTTTTCATCGTAACTTTTTCGATTGCTACTTTTTGACATATTGTGTGGAGGAATATGACTTTCTGATTATTTTTACGTAAAAACATACTGTTATTTAAAGCTCCCAGATGCATCATTTTCGAGAAAAATCGAGTTGAAAGTTTCTATGTATTATCGTTGCGCCGCGCCGCGGTTATGAAAAATAATTTTGGGATGAGCCGCGAAAGTATTTACTTATTTATAGAGAACAATGCCCAAAAACTTTTCTATCAAAATAGAATGTTTTATTATGTGCATGACATTATAATGCTTTAATAAATAATTAATAACCAAAATAACCAAAATGCCATTTCATTACTTAAGAAATTAATAGCTGCAAAACTTAGTTATAATGATGGAGATAATGATTCAATTTTTTGTTTTTAACGTCAAATAATAAAGAAACATCTTAAGTCCTAACGAACTGAACAAAAACGCAATTTATCATTAAAACTGATAATTATACTCAACTATGCGAAACATTTAGAAATAACTTTTACAATAATTATAAATAAACTTCTACGTAACGGTCTGGAAGCATAGAGATGCACAAACTAATTCGTTTCTTTAGAGAACGTCTTATTCATGCAAATATTCCCAAGTTGTTTGCAAACTTCTACAGGTTCAGAATAAATCTACTGAGTTTAAAAATCCTTAAATGCAGTATACATATAAAGTTGTATGGATTTAGGTCCGCCAACCTTGGTGGTTATGCAATCGGACTACTTCCACCATTCTCCTTAAACGATGGAAAGGAATTTACGAATCTTCCTATACATATACAGGATGTTAGGTGCATCATTTATTAAATTGAGGTGATCGAAAGGAGAGTGTCACTTGATATCTCCTCAGCTTTAATAACTTATTCTTAGCTCTGCGAGTTTTTTATTTCAACTTTGTACTGTATATTATTTCTACCTCACCGTATAGTGAGGCATAACGCATTTCTTCTTTAATAGTGACTAAAAATGTCTCATTGCATTAGACTGAATCGTCCCTATTTTCAACTGCTTTGGCGCATACAAGTTGTTAGACCAGACTTACAAATTTAACGGAGTTAGGTCTGAGGAACGTGGAGGAAATTTTTAATTGTTAGATGAGGTAAAAATGAAAATTAATTAAACAAAATCAAAGAAATCATTAATAACACATTTTTACTCTACCTGCACTTGACCTCTTTTGTCTACTTTTATTTATTATGTGAGTAGAGAATAGCAATATGCGAAAACTCCTCTTCTAAAAGTAAAAATATTGAGGTTAACGATTTGAATATACAAATAATTAGTTAAATTTCATGAATTAAATTAAACCGTGACAAATATACAGTGTTGCGGTTTATGAACGATTCTGTTTACGACCAATTCGGTTTGCGACCGATTCAGTTCACGGTCGATTCGGTTTATAATAGGTTCCCGGTAAATTTTTCTTTTAAGAAATCCTAGAAAAAAATCCAAGGGATTCAGATCCGGAGATCTAGGAGACGATGGTATTTGTCCATCTCTTTCAATCCATTTTCCAGGAAAACTATGATCTACAAAATTTCTTACTGCTATATCATAATACTATCATGATGGTTGTATACCATAATGCTGAAATCAATAATAATTTTTGGAAACTCGATTGAATAATTTAATCTATTTTCTAATGGAATTTCATCGAATAACGGTGGTTGTAAATTTTCATTTAAAAATGGAAAATATGAGGCTAAGTTTGGCTGAAGTTCGGTTAGGTAGAATTTACAGACAAATTACGTTGTTATTTGATAAACCAAAGCAAATATTTATTGACCATCGCCTTTGGTAAGTTCTTGTTCGTATCAAGTGATGGTTTTCATCTCTGCATTCATGCAAGTTATGCTTTTTTGTTATAACTGTCTCAACATTAAATGTAGTTAATTCACATCAAATCAGGAAATCAGGCTCACTTATTTACTTTACATAACAATCGTCTATCTTTTGAAGCCTAAATTCAAACAAACCATTGTTTCTTAACAATTTATGAACTTTCTCTTTTTGAAAATGAGTTTGTCTTGATGTAATTCGAAGGGTTGTGCTTTGATCTTTCTCAACAAACTCAAGAATTTGCTCTTCTTGAGCGACGCTGAATGGATTAATGTACTTTTTTCTGTAATTTAAATTAGCTATTTCCAGAAGTTTATTTTTTAACCATCTTATAGTGTTTTTGCATCAGAATGCCAACGATTTGGGAATCTTTTCGCATGTGTCCGAACTGCAGCAGTTTCATTGTCATTATAGTATGCGCCTAAAATTTTCAACATATCGACGTAATGTCTATTAAAGTATGTAGTAACGTTCCCTTTTAACAAAAACGTGAACATAGAGAATGATATTTTATTAGTAACAAAATTTGACAGAACTCAACAAGTCGTAACTGCGTTTTTGGCCAAAGCTGTCTAATTAAAAATAATAGCGAGTTAAATGCTGGTTTAAAGCTATCACGTGTCAAAGCATTATTTTCGTTTTTTTATGAACGAAAGCGAATTGGCGAATTTTCAACTGTTCATTTTCAATTTGTTTCTGCCTCCTATATCATATCCTAATCACATGGATATCATTTTGGAGATGCGCTGTATATATACAGTATATCCCATTAATAATTTAGCCTCCATGTAATGTCTTTATTCTTGACCTTAGAAAAAAAGTCCAAACGAACACCTTTCCTCATTTATTATTTAGAAATTGAAAATAGCTTCACTTTCCTTCTCACACGTTCCATTCCCCGTTCGTCACATCAACTTTATTATTTTAGATGGAAACCTACATTTTCAATTGGAGATTCGTATTTTTCGTAGGAAATTAAAAAAATAAAATTTATTGAAAATCTAATCCCCTGACAACGAAAAGCGAAAAGCAAAGTGAATACGCAATTATAGCTTAAGCCTGCGCATCGATTAAACTCACCACAATAACAAAGGCGTTAAACGATGAAAAGTTAACAAGACCAGCTGTGTGTGTGTGTGTGTCAAATAAAAGTACAGTAGCGATAGTGTGAAACCGAAAAAAACCAATATTGTGCATGGTAACGATTGAGTTGTCAACGAAAGTTGTATGCAATTTACTGTTCACACTACTGAGTGGTTCACAGCGTGTGTTCATACTATCGCGGGTCTACAGTAATTTAAAAAATTAATTAAACTTCGTTTTTTTTTAAATATACATGCTCCAAATAAAAAATCTCAAAATAGACACTTCTCCACCATATTGAACACAGTTTTCCAGCTGATTTAGATGATAACCGTAACTCATTAGCAGTTTTTCTAAGGATATCCGTCTTACAGCTTGTACAATTCTTTCTTTTAATACATTTTCATCCTTCAAAATTTCATTTGCACAAATTAATTGCTTTAGGTGTCCTCATAAAGATAATAAATAATGTATACAGGGTGATCATTTATTGCAGTCTCGGAAGATTACAACTAAGATATTTGATATTTTGGAAAAATGTTTTTTGTGTTGTATAACACTCAAATGGAGGTTTTCGATTGGTAATAGATCCATCTATTTGTTTAAAAAATTAAAAATAGTTCCATTTAAATTAAGCCAGTTGTTATCCGTCAAAGTCAGTACATATTTGAAGTTATTTTTGGGACACTTTATGTAAGATAATTACATTTTTATGACTACAGCATGAAATATGTATGTCTCATGCTTAAGGTTTGCTGTGAATTTCGATTTATTTCAGTTTAAACTTGTTTAGAAGCATAGTTTTTAAATTTGCACTACATTTACAAAATCTCAATTATTTCAAAATTCTTAAAGTTTTAGAATAGGTAAACTTTAATCAAACTTACATTTATTTGTCTCTGGAAATTTAAAACGACGATAATACATAGGGTGTTCTATTAAAAAAAAACTTTGATATTTGTTACTTATTGAAAGTACCCTGTATAAAAAGGAAATAATTTTAGCTTCTCTTTTGTATTTCTATTTGAGTTTTATACAATACAAGAACAATTTTTCCAAAATATCAAATACATTTGCTGTAATCTTCCGACATCGCCCTAAATAACCACCCTGTATATACAGCGTGTTCCAGGATTGATTATTGGTGCGCTGAAAATTTTTCAATTTTATTTTAAAATTCTGGAATTAAGCCCTATTTGGTATGAAAACGATTTGAAATTTTTGGCAAACAAGCTAGCCTTGACAGTGGACAATTTTTTTTTATGTAAATTACAGTTTTTGTTAAAAATGCGGAAAAATATTACTAAAAACAATTTTTCAAAATGAATAATTAAAATCATGTACGAAATTACATAAATTGTATTTACTTAAAAAATAAATTTACAAAACATTTTATTCTATTTTTATTCAATATAATTGCCATTGTTTTCTGCACACTTCTGAAACTGTTTCGAATTTTCTCGATATATGTTTGGTTTGCGGCATTTCTTATCCTTTCTTTTAATATTTTTCTACTGTTGGGTGTTGATTGAAAGTAAATCACTGTTTTAAGACAATTCCATAAAAATAGTGATAATTGAAGACGTAAGTGGATAAANGTGTGTGTGTGTGTGTCAAATAAAAGTACAGTAGCGATAGTGTGAACCGAAAAAAACCAATATTGTGCATGGTAACGATTGAGTTGTCAACGAAAGTTGTATGCAATTTACTGTTCACACTACTGAGTGGTTCACAGCGTGTGTTCATACTATCGCGGGTCTACAGTAATTTAAAAAAATTAATTAAACTTCGTTTTTTTTTTTAAATATACATGCTCCAAATAAAAAATCTCAAAATAGACACTTCTCCACCATATTGAACACAGTTTTCCAGCTGATTTAGATGATAACCGTAACTCATTAGCAGTTTTTCTAAGGATATCCGTCTTACAGCTTGTACAATTCTTTCTTTTAATACATTTTCATCCTTCAAAATTTCATTTGCACAAATTAATTGCTTTAGGTGTCCTCATAAAGATAATAAATAATGTATACAGGGTGATCATTTATTGCAGTCTCGGAAGATTACAACTAAGATATTTGATATTTTGGAAAAATGTTTTTTGTGTTGTATAACACTCAAATGGAGGTTTTCGATTGGTAATAGATCCATCTATTTGTTTAAAAAATTAAAAATAGTTCCATTTAAATTAAGCCAGTTGTTATCCGTCAAAGTCAGTACATATTTGAAGTTATTTTTGGGACACTTTATGTAAGATAATTACATTTTTATGACTACAGCATGAAATATGTATGTCTCATGCTTAAGGTTTGCTGTGAATTTCGATTTATTTCAGTTTAAACTTGTTTAGAAGCATAGTTTTTAAATTTGCACTACATTTACAAAATCTCAATTATTTCAAAATTCTTAAAGTTTTAGAATAGGTAAACTTTAATCAAACTTACATTTATTTGTCTCTGGAAATTTAAAACGACGATAATACATAGGGTGTTCTATTAAAAAAAAAACTTTGATATTTGTTACTTATTGAAAGTACCCTGTATAAAAAGGAAATAATTTTAGCTTCTCTTTTGTATTTCTATTTGAGTTTTATACAATACAAGAACAATTTTTCCAAAATATCAAATACATTTGCTGTAATCTTCCGACATCGCCCTAAATAACCACCCTGTATATACAGCGTGTTCCAGGATTGATTATTGGTGCGCTGAAAATTTTTCAATTTTATTTTAAAATTCTGGAATTAAGCCCTATTTGGTATGAAAACGATTTGAAATTTTTGGCAAACAAGCTAGCCTTGACAGTGGACAATTTTTTTTTTTATGTAAATTACAGTTTTTGTTAAAAATGCGGAAAAATATTACTAAAAACAATTTTTCAAAATGAATAATTAAAATCATGTACGAAATTACATAAATTGTATTTACTTAAAAAATAAATTTACAAAACATTTTATTCTATTTTTATTCAATATAATTGCCATTGTTTTCTGCACACTTCTGAAACTGTTTCGAATTTTCTCGATATATGTTTGGTTTGCGGCATTTCTTATCCTTTCTTTTAATATTTTTCTACTGTTGGGTGTTGATTGAAAGTAAATCACTGTTTTAAGACAATTCCATAAAAATAGTGATAATTGAAGACGTAAGTGGATAAAGGGGTCATGTCACATTTTGACGTGCAAAGTATATGCGACATGACACATTTAGCATTTAAAAAGTCGCAAAAGGCAACGAAACTAGAGGATTTCTTTTAACTGATGGTTAAATCTATAAATGGGACACTCAAAAAATGCATTAGGTCATTTTTCCTAAAGATGTGACATGACCCCTTTATCCACTTACGTCTTCAATTATAATAAACAAAATGAAATAAGACGTTTTATACATTCAATTTTTAACAAAATGCAATTGAAGACCACAGGAGAAAAAGAGGGAATGTCGCAAAATTTCAAAAATTGAGTTACGAGTGTCGTTTATTAGAAAAATTGTTAAATTGTATTAGAAATATTTATATCTCTAGGAACATAATACGATACAGTCCACTAATATCCACGTCTAAAATAACAGACACCGGGAAAAAACAAGGAATGTCATTGTTTTAGAATCGATTTTTCTCATTTCGTATAATTAGCGACATTCCCGCTTTTTTATTTCTGGTCTTCAATTTATTTTTTTAAATCTTAAAAAATAACGTTTTCATCAAAGTAGGCAGATCTTCCTGAAATTTTATGTACATAATGACATAATTAGTCATTTTGAACAATTTTTTTTTACGAACATTTTGTCGAATTATGAACGAAAAGAACCCTTTGTCTGAAAAGTTATTTTATATTATCTCAAAAAAAATGTTTTAATGAAAGTAGACAGATCTTCCAGAAATTTCGTACAGGATTATAATTTCTCATTTTAAACCATTTTTCTTGGTAATATTTTTCTGTATTTTGAATAAAAATCGTACTTTACGTGAAAAGAAAATTGTTTTTGATTCTTTGTCAAAGACTACCTACTTGATTTTCAAAAACTCAAAATATATTTGAAATTTTATTCATATCAAGCAGGTGTCAGAATCTTAACATAATATTCAAAAATTTTTAATTCCCTACATTTTTTGTAACATCAATCCTGAGAATTTATCAACCAATCTAAAAATACAAAAATATACAAGGTGTTTCAGGAGGATATGCCAATATTTCAGGACTGTATTGAGGCACTTAAAATAAGCTTAAAAATTCCTATACATGGGCCTATTCTCAACCATTACAGATATATCGGAGTAAGATCAAATCACCAGTAGTAAATCGCCATGTAACAGTTCGCCATTTTGCATCAGTACGTTTACGAGTAGTGGTATTGCCACGCAACAATGATTTGAGTCCATGAGGTTATGAGATGTATCGTTGTTAAATTGTATTTTTTTACAATTGATCATATCTGCCACATCCTCTCATCGTGAGTAAGCCGTTATGGTATGATATTTGTTTATGACTTTTGCAACGGAAGCACATATCTGCTAGTCACCGAATATCAGAGCGGACTTATGTATAAAAGTAAATGGTGGTATTTTTGAAAACTGCTAGTCAATGTGTGTTTAATGATTTAATAAATTTAATAAAAAATTTAAACTTACCCAAATTTTTCTTAATGATTGAGAATAGGAGCCCAGGTGTATAGGATTGTTTATGCTTATTTTGGATCTCTCAATACGTACCCGAAATATTGTCATATCCTCCTGAATCATCCTGTATAGTATTGCATATGAAATAAGACAGTTGACATGGACTGGTATAATTGGAGGTAGTAGGATCTGAAAAATGTCTTAAATAAATAGATCGTATTCGTATTACCTTAATTTGAAAATATGTATAAAAAATTAATAACAATTACAAGTTCAACATTTTCTAATGAATCAGTCACGTGAATCACCCTGTATGTTTCCATGGAAGATTTCCAGAAGGAACTCCAAAGGATGTGGAGGAATCGATTCTCGAATTATCAGAGGTGTACTTCCTAGTTCGAGGGAAGCAGGGCATGGAAACTTTCCAAACCATATATACATCAAGTATATATCTTGTTTTGGTCATTAAAACAATAAAAGTACAAAGTATACTTTTTTCAAAACTTATGTTTGAGGTTTGTTGCACAGGATGCTCCAAATGTAGTTCCTAATAATAAATTGGCAAGTGGATTATCGAAAATGGATCTCCCTCCGATAGGATCGCCATTATTAATGTCAGGTAGTAGTGGTTGCCTGAATCGGCATACAAATTACCAATTCCCGGTTAAAATTAAATAAACGTAATCGGGTTACTTTCAGCCCGGTTTATAAATTGAAACGGAATTCCTATCTAAAGTAATTAAAATCCAGAACTACTATTAGCTTTAATATTTTTCCTTGAGAGTTGCAACTTCCAGAGACGTTCCGCTAATATTTAAAAGTTTCTCTGTACTGTCCCCATGGAGACACAGCGGAACTTTTGTTTTTCTAGGTTGGTTACCTTGAAAGAGCCATAAATATTTGTACTTTCTGACTCGGAGAGGGAGAGAATGAGAATACTAGCTTTCACTGTGGAAAACCAGTTCTTATATTAATTTGAAACGAGTGCCGCCCTAAATGAAAAAACCTTGTTGAGGTCGCCCATAATTTAAATACAATTCGCAATTGCATAAAACCACAAACAACGTGTCGCAAACTGGTTTATATTCCTGCAACGGCAAAGGGCGACGCAAAAAGCGTCGAGGTGTCGGGGATGCCGCACGATTCCACAATTTATTTCATAATTTATTTGGTTGTGACACGCGCCCATTTATTAAAAAAAAGCTTATATATAATTAGTCGCATTCCTACTTTCCATTAGTGGAGTGGAGACTATTCAAATTTAAATTTTTATATGTGTACGTTATCGGGTCTTTCCAGAAATGGGTGTGGCTAACGTTTTTAAAAAGATCATTAGTTAGCATTAAGATTCGTTTTTGAGAAATGACGTAGTTGGTTCAGTTGGTGTAATTAAATATTTTTTTTTTTTACTAAAAGTCACCTTCAACGAAAAACACTTTTCCCTTAGGATATTGTCTTGAGTTGGAATTATCGATGTTTTCCGAGCTGCTTCTCGGTTTTACCACTTCTCGCATTTTCATCCTAAGGAAAAGGTTGTTATTAGGTATGTGTGTTCATACTCAACTCGGTATTTCAGTGCTACATCTCATGTAATTGATAAAATTCAATATGGCAACATTTTGGATAAAGGACTGTCCAGCGCCTTATCGAATCGAACGAGTTATGTTAACTAAGAAGTTGCGTGCAGATTAGGAAACGTACGTGTTGTGACTGTAATGTTCGTGACAAAAATAATTTGTGACGGAAATTTATACACAAATATTTGGACACNAGGAGCACTTACCAGGATTTTTCAATTCATTGACATTGTTGACGTAATCTTTTAATTTTCCAACTCCATCTCACATTTATCTTCGATATCCTTCAGGTAATTTTTATTTAACGGCATTCCATCGTCTTTGGTAGGCTGGAAAAAGGTTCCTTAAGTGATAAATGGTTTTATCAGATAATAAACAATTTCCTGTTAAATATAATTCGTTATGGGGAAGTGACACAATTTCGCTAATGTTCATCCCGTGTATAATGTTAGGTAATTCCCCTTTTCGGGATTAATGAAATAAATCTTTGCGTCACGCAGTCGGAAACCGCCCCTAAGACGGATGAGTACTTTATAGTTTTGATCCTTGACGTTGCCCTCGCGTGCAATAAAGCCCTTCCTCCCTTTTGTGGGGACGAGGGATTTCAACTAGCAGAGTTTGATAATTTTTTTGGTAATAGCCGAAGTAAAATAATATTTTTCCTTTTAACGTTGTGGACGCGTAAAATTGTTCGATCCTTACCGCTTTATTTATCGTTGATTCTGCCATTTGGAAAAACATTTTCCGTTGCTCACGCTTCAACAGACACTTCTCGAGTTCGAGCTTTTTCTTTAAAACCCCCAAATCCTTGTGCATCTTCTGGATTTTCTCTAGTAGATTTTCACTGTCGCCACCTTCGTAGCCGTACCGATTTTCCGCCGCCATATTAGTCCAAAACGAAAATTTCACCAAAAATTTCTGACAAACATGCCAAACAATTTCCTTGTTTTAATAATTAAAATACCTTATAATGTCAGCTAAAAATTCCTGCACGTTGTTCATCATTAATCTATCCGAACTGTCAATTAGATCAGAGCCCAAAATTGGGTCGTAACCTTACAGGAAGTCGGAAACTTGGCCCGTCAAAGTTCCCGTAGCCGTGTCTTGTTTCGCTCCATATAACTTATTTTGTCCTGAATCCCCTCTTTTATGTTTAATCAAGACCCAATATTGATTAACGCCGTCAAAGAAGGAGGTTTCGTGTTAACCTTTTCCATAATTGCCTTTGTTCCTTTGGTTGTTTGTGACATGGATTAGCATTAAAAACGTAAACGATTAAGGTTTGAACAGTTTTTCCATCTAACGTTTTGTCTACAACTGCATTAGACATCTTCAGTTGGAATAAAAATGGTGATTTGTAAGACGATTGTTATTTATCGTTTCACTCGGGGAATAGTGTTGGCAACACGTCCTCGCCGGTTTTTACGACCATCCCCCAATTTAACTGCCCATATTTCGTATGTTTTTCGAAAACTTTTCCAGGCGAACGTTATCGGTGACCTCGTAAAGTTTGCGCGAGTTAAATTATCATATCGTATACCTGGATGGATCGCTTTCCAAAATTATTGTACCTACGCCTGGAAAGCGCATTGTGCATATAGATTATGTTTTCTTTCAATTTACTAGTCTATTGCAATTCTGTATATACTATAATTAGTGGCCAATTTGGTACAGTTGCGCCCCTAATGAAGGAAATTCACCAGATCAAGAATTGGGGGAAAACTCTCCCTTCTTGGTGTGGTTTTAGGTCAAAATTTGAATGATAATAACTCACTTTCTCTCGTTTTGGGGCGCACATATTTCTCCCCTTATTCCCTTTTGAAGGGGAATGGGAGGATGGGTATTGAGGTGCACAAACAAAAATCCAAAAAAGCGATTGTTTTCCCACCGCTTCATCCATACATTCCATTAGAGGAACAATCAATTCGGTTTAATTACAGAGGAAAAACTAGACATACAATTGGAAAATGGAATTGCACCCTGTCGGTGTAACATCTGTTTGAAATTTAACTTTATTCCAATATTATTTCTGGTTTCTCGCTTCGTCTCTCCCATCTCTGACTAAGACACACTTTTTTTTCCTTTCCATGTTCCCATGTGCTGCTTTATATGGATTACGTCTCTGTAGATATCATCATTCACGTTCGGAATATTTTTGGGTCCCAATTCAATTTCTCTTCTCCTTAACTGGGTTTCGTTAAAGTTTTTCCTCAGAGTCAAGGGGTCAAAGTGTAGATTAACCGTTGAAATTACTTGCAATTTTCCAAAGGGAAAACCCTCTGTAATAAAAATTTAAATTAGAAGCTTGAAGCGAGGAACGGAACCAAACCGCACACTGTCGAGCAATAATAATTCGTTTGTCCACAAGAATATTGCATTTTAGGACCGTTTTACCATCGCATTTCGTTTCGTTTCTCTCCGATAAAGTGTCATTGTTTTGTTTTTTTATAACTTGATGGAATTACTTGAGAAATCCTATACGTTACTAGTCATCTATTGTCTTGGTCAGAGTGTTAGAAAAATATCTCTGGAACTGTAATGCGAAACTTGCGAACACAGGGGAGTTAGAGAACACCTCTTATTCCCAAGGTCGTTTAAGGAAGGCAATCATGAAGAAATTTGTAGGTAGATCTCTCAGAAACTTTAAAGGCATCTTTTATTTACTCTGTAGACCACCAGGAATACGTTATATCCAGTTTAGCTTACGTTTAAACCTCTCTTAGGTAACGTTTCAGTAATGGTGTGGGACTTTCTAGGGAGGCTCCGCATTAATGCCGCTTCCTGGAGCCCAATTAACGGCACATTTTATAAGATTAGTCGTTCCTTATGGCCCCTTGTAAAGAGATAATTAAATTTTCATCCAGGCTAATTCACAATCTCACACGGCAAGAGCAGTCCGACTCTGTACTCCTATGCTGTCGATAGAAATGTTTTCGAATAACCAGCTTGCAACTAGATTTTAAGTCAGATTGGACATATCTCAAGTGATCTTTAACTTACATTAGCTAAATGTTGCCTTAAGCGAAGTAATGTCCCAGAATTATGTAACATTAATTGCTAATTGAGAGGATCCCAAGGTGTATGATCAAAAATTTACGTGTAATTCCAAATACGATTGAAAAAGTATTTCATTTTTAGCCTGGAAGCGACGCTGCAATTTGAGGAATTAAAAAAACTCTGCCAAATGATGAACGTGCAAAAAAGGGACGTTTCCATTCAAATGAATTTTCGAGTGTCGGACAATATTTATGAAAAACTAATCGGATTTATTGCCGTGTATACAAATTTCATGTAAAATGAAGAGAATTCACTCTTCATTTTCATTTTTTTCCACTTGAATGTCTAGTGAAATATTTTCGTCCTGGTGAACCATTGGCAAAGGTAAAAACCTGGAGGCGAAATCCAGTTTAACAATCAACACTCTATTTTACTTGACACTGAACATCTGATGCTTTAATATTATACGTATATGTATAGTATACATATATATATATATACATAAAAGTACATTCCACCCTCTTCCATCCAGAAAATATTAAATTCCTCCTTTGGTTCATCATTGCTGGATCCCCTTTATAGTTTAAGAAATCCTGGAGCTTTGAAAAGTTCCGCTTCAGAATTAATCACAAAGAATACTTGTACCGTGTGCATTCGTACCATTAATCCATAATAATTGGAATTTGCATTTAAAAAGGAATACTTGTGATAGGGAAGCGGGCTTTTAGTTGTGTGTTTTTTAGATGATTTCAAGATAAAACAATTATCGATATTTGAAAATTTAAAACTTCTCTCCCCGGGAAGCGATAATTTTAAGCTCAATTTCCTGGAAGTCTTGAGATATTGTTAAGGGTTGCGGCGAGAGCCAATTATTCTCCTCTTCTTTCTTCTTTAGAATAAGAGGAGAAGAAAAAAAGTTAGAAGTAATGGACCAGTTTCGAGAAAGAGTTGCACAAAGTCTTATCTTGATAACCCTCTGTGGAAAATTGAGAAGCGAAACTGTATGGAAAACCTTTGTTTCTGTTTTTTGTGCAATCAACCTGCCAGAGTTAAGTTGATTTTCTGACATGGGTAAATACAGCACATTTAATAACCACCACTTACAAGGGTTATTCTGAAAATTTTTTAAAATAGATGTAACGATGGGGTGACATAGTATTATTTTAAGACAAGATTCTATATGTGATGTTTGATAAAACAATTACTATAAAGTGCGAAAACAATTGCTAAAGGCCAAAGATAGCTTGTACCATATGGAGGCATATTTAGAGATTCACTTGTTTTTTGTTTTATTTAAACATTTTTCCAAGTTACCCTCGTATTATAACGGCCCTATAGTGATTTTTCTAAAGCTTAGTTATTCGATTAGCTTTGGCAACATTGGCATTTCTCTGCAGTACAAAAGAACGACTACCAAATACAAATAACAATGAATTTCCGGATTCCATACATTTTCTCAAAAACTATACATTTTAGAGTTGTTTTGTAATACGGAATTATTAATTTCCAGATTAATTTAAATGAAATACTGTAGTTCTTGATAAAGAAAAGAAAATTGTTAGAATTCGACAACATCCATTTACTTTGCGTCCATTAACAAGGATAAACAGGACTAGAAAGCGTATTGTTCAATTACCAAATTAATAACGACGAAAGTCCTTGTATCTAGAAGAATTAAAAATCGGAAACTCAGATACAACCACAAATTGGGATATTGGGCGCGTAATTTCACTGGGAAATTATGGGGTCTGAATTCCATCAAATTAATATCCAAATAGTAATATAGAACGGTGGGAATGCCTAGAATTGCACGAGACCGGACTCCTTCGCCCAAATCCAAATTCGGAGGTTTAAGGACACTCGCCGTTGATTATGTTGGCAAAGGCACGTGACTTTCAAGTTGTTATAATTTATTCTGGAAATTAAACGTAATTAGGTTCGTGCCCTCTCATTCTCTCGTAGATTCAAGTAAATTAAACGTTTCTAATGAATGTTTTACGAAGGTGACGTGTGAAGACCATTTAACACTCCTAATTTAACACATTCCTCCTGGTAGCATTAAAAAAATCATTGACAGCGTCTTTAAAGCTCCACTCCTATCGCACTTTCTAGTTCTCAGTTCACACTCGCCCCCCCTCCCAAAAAAAACGAAAGTTAATTTAGACCCGAGGAGGTTACAGTGTGCCACTTTTAGTGCCGACGGCAATTTCGAGGTGACCCTGGCGACGAAAGCCACCATTTACCATCAGGGATTGGTGGAATGGAAACCACCAGCCATCTACAAGTCCTCCTGCGAAATCGACGTGGAGTATTTCCCGTTCGACGAGCAGACGTGCGTGCTCAAGTTCGGCAGTTGGACTTATGATGGGTTCAAGGTAAGAGAAAGAGCGCGACGAGACGGCACGTATGTCGGATATAACAACGGTTATTTGTTTCTTTGTCTCTTCTTAATTGTTAAGAAAAGAAAAGAAGATTGTTGTCTTTTACAGGTACCGCCCCTTGTTTTTTTAGTAGGCACTATCATGATTGTTATAGATTAAGGTTGATAATGATGTTATTTCAGTTTATCTTTTGTTTGGAGGATAATAATAATGGATTGCGGTTGGGACGTATGCTGATGGAACGCAATCAACTGATAATTTTACTGTAATGGGTATAAATAAATTTTCGGAGTGCGGGAGGAGAGAGAGCGGCTGATTTGAAATTAAATTACCGCACGTCAGAATTTAACATTATCACGTCGCCTTTTTTTCCACGACCGGCGCCGATATTAAAACAATATTGTTTGTTTTTGGGTCATTAATAGTGAGTCACGTTCCAAAATTTNTATAACCTTCGTAAATTGTTTTAATTGAGTTGTTTTCCAACTAAGATTCTTTAAAATTTGTCGAAAGAGCCTTTAAAGAGCCACTAATATTCAACTAAAAGTCTCACTTGATGGAATAAAACAACCCCTTTACTCTTTCTAATCGTTCATTTTCACAACAGAGGGTTGTTGTTCTATAGTAGATTCACCCTTAAGAAGTAGTTGAATTAAAAGGAAAAAGGTATTTTTCTCTTTCTTTGTTCGAGAGTTATCAAAATTCCGATTTACTTTTAGAAGAGAGGGCGCCTGTTCTCGACAGGCAGATAGATTGTGGGGCGTGGTGGGGTTAGATGACGCGCCCCATCTGACCAGAACAATGATTTTGATGCAGATGCTTCTGGGCGTTAAGTATTAAGAGACGACTGTATCAATATTTGAGTAATCAGACTGATGAAGGAGATGAGTTTTCAAACACTTCTTGTTTAACTACACGAATCAAGTAATACAATACTACTTTGGCATTTGTGTAAATTATTTGTTCCTATACAGGGTACGCTCATAAAAATTGCATGTACATCTTAATAGGGGGTGGTTCCTTTTGTGCCTTTTCCATACAGGAGACTTTTTTTATTTCGTTTAAAAGTACAATATTTTTTTGGTTGTTGCTTTGACGAATGGCTGCTGTACATACGAGCAAAAGCGTCTTGTTCTGCATCGACTACATATGTATTTTTAGTACTTAAATTGGGGAAAATTAGGCATGTAAAGTTTCATTGTCACTAAAATAGGAGTAGTAGAAATGTAATAAAAAAACAATGTTCGTAGCTAATTAGGCATCTCGTTATTGAGACTTGCTTTTTGTGACATTTTAGTCCCATTTTCATTTATTATTTCGTCTTATTACGACCAGGTTATGGGCAAATTAGGGCCTTATTGAAATCATTTGAAGGAGAATTCTCCAATTTTTATTTTTTTCTTTTGAACTTCGAACAAATCCTAAATTAAATAAACTGGTTTTTAACAAATGACCAGTTTCCTATATGAATACATATTCATATTACACTACGTTTTCCAAATATGGGTACTATTTAGTGAAAGATTAGATTTAAGTTTAATATGGGCCCTTTTTATCATTATTATTGCAATCACTCTGTACATAAAATTTGTAAAAACTTGTACATAGGCTACCAAAACGAATCTAATACAAAGTGCGTTCCAGATATTTATACAATTTTGGAACACGTTTTTGTATTTCTAGAATGTGTTTCTAATTGACAATCTGACAACATCCGTAATTTTTCAGGTAGATTTACGTCACATGGACGAGAAAGCCGGCAGCAATATCGTGGATGTGGGTGTGGACCTCAGTGAATTCTACATGTCTGTTGAATGGGACATTTTGGAAGTTCCCGCAGTGAGAAATGAGAAATTTTACACGTGCTGCGATGAACCGTACCTGGATATCACCTTTAACATCACCATGCGTAGAAAAACGTTGTTTTACACAGTAAACATTATTATTCCATGCATGGGAATCTCATTTCTTACAGTGTTGACTTTTTACTTACCATCGGATAGTGGAGAAAAAGTAAGTGTCTTTCAGTTATTACGATCACAGATTCTGGATTGTTTATAGATATATGTATATTTTTCTCTATGAAACTGGTATTTGTGTTTAAATCCAGATAGGACGAGGAAAAAGTGATTTATTGCTTTGCATGCAAACGGTTGAGAGTTTTCCGGACTAGCCGTAAGGTATAAATTTTCCTATTAAATTCTTGCTTTTACTATTAACCCTTGAAATTTTGTGATGAAAATCGCACGTATACAGAGTACCGTATAAGTGTTGTATAAAAATAATCTGGGAAAGAGCTTTTTTACTCTCATGCTTTAAAAATTTATTTGTCACCGTTTAAAACTAAAATCTACTTATATGTCTTGCATTTTCCAGTTTTGTATAACATCGATTAGAAATACTTTAAAGTTAAAAGTATATTTTGATTGGCAGGTATTAGAGAAAGAAAATTTTCTCGTTTATTCTTATTTTCTTTTATTGTCATCTAAAAGACGTGGCGTCCATTCACAAAAGAGGCGACACACGTTGTCGTTATTTAAGAATTAACTGTCAGAAATGTCCGATTGTGTCTCGTTAAAAGGACGTTCCAGGAAAAAATAACGTAGTAACGTAACAACGGACAATAAATTTGATATCTTTTCTTGTACTCAAACGGTTGTCAGTTGGGACCCTCGGCCCAAACGATACATCATTTTAGGTTACGTTCTCGAGTTGTAAATCCTCATTTTTCTCCGGTTTCTGGAAAAAGATTTCTTTTGGATTTATCCAGGGATTTAGTCGAATCGATATCCACATTACTGGAATGTTATGATCGTCAGAAATGAACGATTTAGAACAGAATTCGAAGAACCAATTGCGGTGCTCAAACGAACGATGTCGCGATGAAGTGTGTGATTTGGAGGCCGAAAATTACGTTTTTAGTTGAAAATTGGGCTTGTTAATGGGAATTTCCCGAGTTTCCTTCGATCGTTAACGTTTTAAAGTGAATGTCGTGTTTTCATTACCGGTTAGAATTACGTTTCCATTTAGCTTCGTTTCATTTCATTCACTGTCACAATTAGGGAGTGGAAAAATTCCCAGGGAATGTCCGATAATTGCGTGTTAAAAGAGGAACTCAATAACAAACGAACGAAATAATACTTGATTTAATAAGAAAATTAAAAGAAACGGCAACATCGCAAAACGACTGTTGGTTAAAATGCAAGAATTAAAGGGAAACCAGTTATCATTTCGTGAGCGTTGAGCCACACAATGTCAAAATGGCATTAATGGAAAAATATTCCATAAACGCTCGATTATCGGTTCCAATTTATTCGAACCTCCCATCTGCATGGTACAATGAAACCTGTATTAAATGCGTATGATTTATGTGGAAGTTCTGGAAATTAATTAAGTGGGCCTCACTAACGGTATTTTTATTAAAATTCAGACAGGCACGCTTTTACCTACAGGAGAAGAATAGTAGAAAAAAACCGGGTCGTTTTCGCTGGGTCCGCCCTTTATTTTTCGAGATGCGGTTCAATGGAGAGATAAATGAAATGGCCAGGAGCGAAATCAGCACCGCATGCAACCACTTCTTCTCCTTCTTTTAGAAAATGAAGGTCCGTCATCCGCATTTAAGAATTCCATTAGCGGGGCTGTTTTTAGAACGATGTTTTCGATGAAAAGGTCAGGCGATGAAACTCTCGCTCTCCAACAATATTTACACTATTCGCTGTGGAATTTTTCATATAATACCTAAATTCTGTTTCGAAAGTCTGTTTCTAGTGTAACTGATATTAAAACTAATCTTTTTTGTTTGCTTTACTGGCTTTCTGTTTTCAGTGCATACCATTTGTAGAAATTAATGAACTCGAAACATATTAGGCCGAATTAAGAGAAAAAAGTCTGTTGGCAGTAAATTCCTATAAAAGAAAGGAGGAAGAAGAAGGGCAACAACAGACACTTGCAAAATCTCCTTTCCAGCTTAATAAAAATAAATGGGTTTCGAGATGGAGGCCCCATCAAGGAACCGGCTACTTTCATTAAAACCCTGTGTGCTCTTCGGGACATTTTTAAATATAAATTCCGTCCGACTGGCGTTTCACTTCACAATGACCGTGGGAATTCTATGGGGCGTAACCATAAACCCCCAAACTTTTTTACTTTTTTCTTTAGAGTTGTGAAAAGTCAAGGAATTGGGGGACGTAAGCTTGAATTTTGGGTATAAATTAGAAGCACATTTGTGTTAAAAGTTTTTTAAACTTTTGTTGTATATAATAAGCGAACTTTTGTTTTATTCATAATTTTAAATTCAGAATGATAAATGCACAATAGACCTACATAGCTGTCATTTATTTTTCTATTTCTTTTGGTTTATTTTTTAAATGGAAAAATCCGTATTAAGGGCAAGTAGTTTTTTCTCACGTCTACTTCATAAGTTTAATTATCTTAGTTAGTTAGACGTGGTACAAAGTACCTCAAAAGATAAGCATAAAAGGGCATTGCATCAATGAGCTTTAAGTTGTTGTGGCAGGAGTTGAAAGTCTTTTTAAAGCGGGTTAAATTTTTAAATCCAAAAACCCTTAATTATTTAAATCGATCAAGGAAAAGCTGCTTTAATAACTAGTGTTCACAAACTTTCTAACAGGCAAATTCGTTAAACTAGACAGTTTATTATATGAAGTAATTGAATTTACCCTTAGAACAGACCCTGAAATGAAATAACAAAGCAATGAAAATACAAAATTGGTAACATTTTTTAACGTAAAGCATCTCAGTAAAAAGTTTAGGCCATAAATGTGCAGGAAAACACCTTCTTTAAATAATAAAATTACATTTCCAAACTTCTAAGGGAAATTTCTCGGTACTAAAAGTGATTTATGAAAAGTTAAAGAGAATACATTTTTCTCTCACTTTCAAAGAGTGAAATATGTGCCTTTTTTCCTAAAGCTGATTCAATTCCTTCCGAAATCTCTCCCAAACTCTCAGTAAATTTGAAAAATCGTAAGACCCCTCAATTTACACAAAATACTTTCAAAAGAATAGTTGTTAACCTTTAACAAGATGGCCATGCATCTAATAGAAATAAGAGCTTCACCCTGAAATAAAACCACTCCAATATTACTACCTCCAAAACTCATCAGTACTATTGAGAAATTTAGTAGCCTAACCCAAAATAATTATTTTCAAAAAATATTTTAATTTCAGGTGACACTTTCCATTTCCATTCTCATTAGTTTGCACGTATTCTTCTTGCTGGTGGTGGAAATTATCCCACCCACGTCCTTGGTGGTTCCATTGTTAGGAAAATATTTAATATTCGCCATGATTCTAGTTTCAATAAGGTAAGGATTGGGTTATATTTAGAGGCAATTTTAAGGGAAAATTTAGGGTTGCTTTTAATGTGAAACCCTTGAACCCGACAAGAAACTGGTAACCTTTCCGGTTTTACTAGGACTTTCAATTTGTACCTGTTTTAAGTCCATGTGATTATTTTTTGAAATATTACAATAAGATGTTTTTAACTTTAAAAAGTGATTTATCGTTTTGAATGCAAACTGTTAACTGTTAATTAGAGTTGGGTTTTTCGTCATTGCGTGGCACGTTGTCGGTATTTTCACTTATCAAAAGGGCTTTTTTCTAAACGAACCGAGATTTTCGTACACAATCCAATTAACAACTTTCAAATTACAAAGCCCTAGCGTACGTCAAAACAAGTCAAAAAGTTTCCAGTTTTCTATAAAAAAAACCATATTTTTTAATTCATTTCGGTTGGCAACTAATTAACTCTGGATGATCATATCTACATCGTTCAATGTTAGGAAAACTTTTAATTTCCCCTCTTATCTCTTATTCGAGTGCCTATTTTAACGATTTAATAATAACAAAATTGAAATAAATGAGAATATTTAAGTTCTATTCTTGTTTGTTTGCTGGATTCGATAAAAGCTTTCCATAAGATATGGAAAGAGACCAATCCGAAATATCTTTTTAAGCACAGTTTTCCAGAAAGCCTTTAAGTGGATACTTTTGTTTCCATTATGTTTTACGACAAAGGAAACGGATTTGCAACTGGAAACGCATATAAAGGAACCTGTATCATGTTTGTACTTGCGAGAAAATTTCTGCTTTGTGAATTACAAAGGACTCTCTTGGATAAACGTTAATTTTATGTGTGTGGTTGGTAGAGACCCACAAAGGAACAACTTTGATTTTTCAACTTAAGAAAATGTCATTTTCTAAATTTGAACTTGAGGAATGAAAAGACTTTTTAATTTGTTTTATTTTGTTCAATAGTATATGTGTAACCGTGGTGGTGCTAAATGTCCACTTCAGGTCACCGCAGACCCATCGGATGTCACCTTGGGTTAAAAGGGTGTTTATCCATATTTTGCCCAGGTTGTTGGTGATGAAGAGACCTCAATACATGTTTGACACTCACAGGTAAAATTTGTTTAACAACTGAGTTATACAACCAACAACGAAATAACACTATTTTATTTTGAAAACAAATCTTATATCTCAATTTTTTTCAAGAATAAATAAAAACCCACACAAATCCTTTTTTCATTCATTTAAAAATTCTTTAAATATACCTAGAGGGACTTCTTTCATATTCAAATGTCCTTTGCCCCGTTATGAATGGATTCGGGCATGGGGCGTATGTCTGTCTCATTCCATCTCCCAAAAGAAATTTATTTTTATCTCACGTCTTCTATTCTTGGTGAGGCCAATTTCCTTGTGAAAATATATGTTGAAACAACGTAAATTGAATGTTAATGAAATTTTCCCATTTACAGTAAATTCATGACGAATCGATTGCTGACAACGAGTGGAACGAACATCTCCGCTTCGTGCATCTATCCTTATCATACAACTATGAGAAGGTCCAGTGTGAGTCCAAAAAGAAGGATGCAAGGTCCAGCCAGTAGAACGGTATCGCGGGAAAATATTTCGCACAGGTACATTTTATTTATTTTTTTGTTTGTTTTGGTCTATAATAAAGAAAAACAAAAGAAAATGTTAAGTTATAAATTACAATCGATGATCTCTCAAAAGAGGAAGCTAAAGTGAGGCTCTGAGGCAAAAAGCGTAGTGGAAACTAGAAGGCTTTTCGAAAGTGGCTGTTTTTTCTTAGGATTAGGTTTAAAAGACGTTAAACCCTCAAAGAGATGAGGGAGAGAATTTTTTTTAACAACTAGCTTTAAACAGGGGAACGTTTAAGCAGGAAAACCCATTAAACTCAACGGTTTATTATATGGGTTAATTGCATTTGATACCATGTGCATTCCCGTTTACTGAACAGTAAAAGTTATTGCTGTTATACCATTTTACATAGAAAAGCAAATAATTGAAAAGTTGAACAAAAGATAACTCTATAACCACTTGCTTATTAAAATGTTTTTCAAAATATATATAACGCGGGGCATAAAGGGACCTTACTTTCATAAATAGTTAAAATTAAACATTTGTAGTTCGAAAAAACATTTATTCTTTAAAGCGATGAAGAGGAAGAGTTTTTTAATGGTCAATGTTAAATAAGACATACTTCAAGCAAGAAAACTCATTAAACTCGACCGTTTACTATATGGGTTAATTGTATTTGGTACCATGTGCATTCCTGTTTAGTGAATAGTAAAAGTAATTGCTATTGTTCTACTTAACAGAAAAAATAATTAATTGAAAGGTTGAACAAAAGATAACTCTGTAGTCACTTAGTTATTAAATTCATTTTTGAAAGTATATCTAAAAAGGACGTAAAAGGGCATTACAGTAATAAGCTTTAACTTGTCATAGCGATAGTAAAGGATCTCTGCAAACTAATTGAGTTTCGTAGTCCCAAAAACATTGATTTTTTAAGTGATGAAGGAGGGGAGTTTTTTAATATCTAATGTTAAACAAAACGTCCTTCTACCAGGCAAACTCATTAAACTCTGACATTTAATCTAAGAGGTTAATTGTATTTAGCGTAATGTGCCTTTCAGTTTAGTGAATAGTAAGAATTATTTTTGTTGCACCTCTTTACAGAGAAAAACAATTAATTAAAAGGTTGAACATAAGTTAACTATGGCCACTTATTTCATCATACAGTGGTCTTTCAGGAATAAAGAGATTCAAAGCGTTTAATGGAAGGGTGTTTGTGACTTTCAGGTCGTGTCGAACACAGGAAAATTTATGCGAGTTCATGAAAAAAATAACGACTCTCTAACGTTTATGAATCCTCTTTTTACGAATAAATTTGAAGCGCGTCACATCCCGAAAACAATCCAGAATTTTGATTTATTGCCGACGCGTGATCAAATCCCACGTGCCGTATGTCATAATAATTACTCCACGCTTCTGTTTTTATTGAGGCTCCCAAAAAGGGATGGTACATGAAAATGTAAAATACCGACGGTTTATGTTCTCGTGGAAATGCGAATTGGCCACAATTCAGATCGACTCCATGCGACCAAACAATCCCCCACTTACTCTCTAGTTTCCATTGTTCCCTGGCCAGGATTCCTGGATATATATGTGCATGTGCCTGGATATCACAGATTTCCCGCTTTATTCTAGAAAAAGAGAGGCATTTTCCATGAAAGAGGGTATTCATTTTTTTATCGATCATATTGTGTCGTATACTTCACGCGAGACGATTGCCTCTCCCGTCTTTTATTAACAGTTTTATTCATCGAAATAAATGTACAAGATGTTATTATGTAATAAATTAATTATTATTCTCATTAGAAATTTCTATATGCGAGACGCAGTCAAATAAAAACGCTGTTAAACGTCATCATTATTCTTTTTTGTCAACTAAAGCCTCTTTAAGCAGATCACAGACACAACAATCGCTTGAAGCGATGTCAAGGAAATAACGAAGATGGTGGAAGGAACATTCCAACGTCAACTGCAGTTTTCATAAGCGTATTAAAAGAAAATCATCGACGTATAAAATTCATCAGAATCGCGTTTTTTGAAGTTACTAATTCTACTTTGAAAGTAACCGATTGATGTTATTTTAATAGTCGAGATTTCCTTCATAACTTTAGAAAGAAAAAAACTTTTCAATATGTTTCTAAGAAACCTCTGGAATATTAAGTTTCGAGTTCCTTGAAAAAGTAATGGTCTTTCTATTTTTTTTGTGGGAAAACTTTTAAAACTTCAATAATAATTCGATTTGAAAATATTAAACTATAAATGGCTTCTGCATTTTTCCAGAATTTAATGCGTTTGACATGTGTGTGTGAGTAACGCGTGAAAACGTCCAAATCTGAACCGCCAATCCAAGCATGTCACTCTTCATCTTCTTTTGCAATAGAGTGATTTTCCGTGCGTAAAAGAAAAAAAGATATTTGTTAGGGATTTCAAGGAAGGTTCTATTTTTCAAAAAGGGAACAAATACTTTTTGAAAATTTCACTTCGACAGGCTTCGGAGCTCTATTGTGCGGCAAGAGAATTGTCTTTTATTTGGTTCGTTCCGATCGATTCTTTCAATATTAAAAAAACTTTTCCCCCCTTTTTCAAGGGTTCGAATATTTTAAGGACCCGCATTTTTCAATCTTTATTTACTCGTTTCCTAACTAACTCCACGTGCACTCATCATTATTTTTCTCTCTTTCGGAGCTACCTTCAACTAAACGAAGACGTTTGAATGAAATAAACGTAGGAATTTCCAATATGTTACTAGATTAGACCCTGTCCCGCCAAAACTTATTATTTATCACAGACTAGAACTTGTTTGCAAAAGTTAAGATCTCCATTAGGTTCACTTTGTGAAAGTGTGGACATAAATTTGAGAGAAACTTGCCTTAGCCAGGGAAACTTTCTAATTCTAAAAGGATATACGGCAAATAAGGGAATAATTTTCATGACTTTCCTGTCCTCTCTGGGGAATTTTCAATAAGTTAAGAACGAATAAACATTTACCATTGGATCCTGAACCATTATGGAGACTGAAAATACATATACATTGTGAAAATTCGATGAATCCTGAAAACGCATCAGCTTTATCGTTTAATGTAATTTTAAACGTAAATAAACGTGAAAGTTTCACGATATGAGCCTGAACGCTGATCAATTAAACATCTGCGGTAGAGAGTGAGTTTGCTATAAAATATTTCGACTTTTAGTTTAGCGGATGGCGGCCCCTTTGGGAGCACGTGTCAAATTCACGGGCCGATGGCATCAACTCCTGCAGGAACTGCGTCCGAAGACATAACGGACTCCTTGGAGAATGGCGGGGCCGAGGAGGCTTCCGGCGGCATCAAGAGTCCTTTATTGCTCAAGAATCCTGCTTTTAGTCATTCGAGATGTCCTCTCGAGGTGCACAAAACCTGTTTTTGTGTGCGATTCATTGCCGAACATACGAAAATGGTCGAGGATTCCACAAAGGTAAGAAATATGCTACAGTGTTGCCAGACGGAATAAACTACGAGTAAAAAAAGTATTGTATTAAATCAGGACAGGTGCAAGATTTCCAGAAAACTTTTACTTTTTCATTGGAATATTTACTTTTCTAATGTTGTCTCCTACACTTTTTTAATATTCCAATCATCAAGTTGGATTAACTCTAACGCTAGACACTCGTCGGGTTTGCGAGCGTTTTTTGTCTTCTGTAAATCCCACTAGCAATCCCTCATCTGTTGTAACAAGGATCTCGGTGGGTTTTTATCGTTGAACAAAAATAATATCTGGTAAAACCCACGGGGCTAAAAATCGCCCCGGTCGCTCTCTATCTCAAACGCAATCTTGCCAAACGTCTCGAGGGGATTGTTTTATTTCTGTCGCGATGACACAGTTTTATGTTAAACGTCCTCCCATTTAAACCTGACCGAACCTAGTTTTATATAAGATGAGATTAGAAAAAGACGAATATCTTGTGTTTTTCCTTCTTATACCTGAACGAAAGTAAAATCAAATTTGTAGATCGTTGCTGAATAATCGATCGGTAAATTTTTAACTTTCGTTCCCGATTGTGGTCCTAATGAAAACAAACTTCCTCATCTAATCGGCGTGGTGAGAAAGAATTGAAAACTTTTTGCTCTACAATTAACTAAAGTTTGCCTCTTAATGTCAAAACTCGTTAAATTAAAAGTCACGAATCTTTTTTCGTTAAAAAAACATTTGTTGGAAGAGAAAAAAATATATAGGATTTCTTTAAACAATGTTCGATTACAGGTAAAAGAAGACTGGAAATACGTGGCAATGGTTTTAGACAGACTCTTCCTATGGATATTCACATTGGCGGTTCTCGTAGGCAAGTGGCTTATCGTGATTTATTTCATTCCCTATCATTTAAATATCGTTATTTTAGGTACCGCGGGTATAATTTTACAGGCACCGTCCCTGTACGATGATCGAACTCCGATTGACAAAAAGTTCAATCAAGTCGCTGTTGTCAGATGTCCGCCGCCATAATGTATTTCAACGAATTACGTGCGAAGATTAGTTCATGCTATAATGATATTTTTAACGAACAAAAACGCCTAGATTTAGACGTGATTTACCTGTGAAAATGAAATATTTTAGGACATTTTATATATTTATTATCATTGTTGTATGGGTACTGCTAGAGCTGCACCCGAATAAAAAAATAGTACATTGGTGCAGTTGCCATTCTTAATTACGACTCTAGAGTCTTCTAAGTGTGTTACTATCGGGTTTATTGTACAGGGTAAGTTAATAGGCGACGCACAACCTTGGGACTTGTGACCTCGTGGAACTGCCCAGTCATTGACTTATGCTGTATAAATTCTTCAAAATTTCCCATTTTAAAAGGAAAATTTATACACCATGTCCAACAAAGAATCTTATTATTGCAAGCACCGTGTACACGTTATCAATATACGCAAATGTCTTGTTGTTTTTCTTCAACTCTCTTAAATAAATTCATAACGAACGAGTGACATTTTGGAAAATATATCATATCCCAATGAAAACCGAGACATTTGCGTGAAAACAAGGTGAAAAATTAGACAAAAATAAAGAAGTTGTTTACCAAATAGTGCCCATAAAATTAATTATTTTTTGTAATTTTAATGTATACATATTAAATGTTTTTACATTAAGAGAGTTAAGTGTGAAGGTACCTTTAATTTAGGTTCGTTTTCGATAAAAAAAAACCGAAATGTCACGCTTTGTTTAGGCACGAAAAGAGTGTTTTTCTTTGTTTTTAGATTTAAATTAGAACAATTATAGACTGCCTGTTATTGTTAATTGTTTTTTTATATAAAATATTAAGAAACGAAAATGGGAACATGTTTTCTGGAAGAGAGTTTTTCCGAGACAATTATTAGTCAAAAACAAAAAAGCAATAGAATCGTGTGTATGGAGATTGAATTGTCCAGGAAAATTCTGTTCCCAATATTTTGTATGTAGCGTTAGAAAATTATACTGGGTGTTAGACGATTTCAAACGGACTGTAGCAAAGTTATAATAAATAATTACGTTGTTTCAATAAAAAAAGAAGAAGAAAAAATATATAACGTACGACCTGTTAGATTTTAAGGCATATTGTTACACATCCACAAGAATTGTTGCATGATTTTTTTAATCCTGCTTATACAAGATAATAAATACACGGAATAAACGAAAAATTTACTTTCGAACATTTTGAAGTTTAATTTTCTTTGGCAATCGATTTGACAAATTGGAAAGAGAAAACTGGAAAATGAGATCCAGTCCCAGTGAACATCATCAGCCTGAAAGTATCTAACGATGAAAGCGTTACTTAATCCCTTCTCTCTTTACAAATAAAAAATTGCCATTTCATAAAATCCAAACCTACACAGGGGGTTCAATGAGTCCTATGACAAACATTGGTATGTGATAGCTGGGTTAATTGCTAATACTTTTTCTTAAATGAACATGGGTCCGATTCGTTTTTGTTTAGGAGTTAGTTGCATTTTAAACACTATATTTCCATATTTTCATCAAAAATAGACTGATAGTTATTATCAGTCTACGATTATTATTATGAGTCATTTCGTTTGTTCGTTTAACGCCTAGTATGACAGCGTTAAATAAAAAATGTATTTACTATATATTAAAACAATATCTGCATACTCTTCAGTTGTGAATAAGTGCGTTTTTTTATTTAACACTGTCACATTCAAATGAAGAAACAAAATGACACAAATAATAATTATTTTTATGTCAATCGTCATATTTAATTATCAGCCTACTGTTATATATTTTTTAAAATGCTGCTAACTTCTAAACAAAAACGAATCGGATCCATATTTATTTAAGAAAAAATGTTTACAATTAACCGAGCTATCAAGTGCCACTGTTTGTCATACAGCTCGCAGATCACCCGTAAAAGTACATGTAATTGTAAGAGAAACTACTTAAAAAAGTTACCTTCTATTTATTTGGCATTGTTTTTCTAGAATCTTTGTATTGAACTGTTCCTATCTCTCAAATAATGGAACAACCCTCGTATCTTTCAACTTAATTTCCTTGGAATTTCGCATACATTGCCCAGGGACTTTTTAAATGTCAATATAATATGTTTTTTAGAGGCTTTCAGAAACCAGTCTTTTCGAACTTTTTTCAAAACAGGCATTTACTTCATCTAAACCCTACTTATTTGACCTTTCCATCCAGCTATTTTCTTTAGATTTGGAAATAAAAGGAAGTCACTAGGGACCAACTTGGGTAAATAGCGTAGATGAAGCAGCAACAACGATTGTTTTTCTTTGTAAGATTTTCTTTCAAGTCAAAATAGCCTAATATCGTTCACTTATTGACCATTACTTTCTACTTACCTTCGTGATTTTTTTTATGAAAACCAACAGTTTTCATTTTTAATATAGCCCGAGCTTCTGTATATGCCATACATGGCCTCTTGTGGTTCCATTTTACTCATAAAAGTTGAGAAAACTCTAAAATGAAGTACATTTTACATTGAATATTGTATAAAGGAAATTGCTTTTCGAAAATCGTTCAAAATATAAATAATTTGAAGGGAAAGGGAAAAATGTTAGAAAATTAAGNAACAAGCAAGAAAGACATAGACAACACCTATTATCATTATCTTAATGGGAAATAAATGCAAAAATATAAACAATTATTAATATTTATTCTGCAAAAAAATACAAATTAACCCATATATAAAGGTAATTTTTTCGTTAAAACAGCATTAATCTTTAAGCAAATTTTACAGATTGCCAAAATGAAAAACACGTTTTTCCTTCTAATAGCAAGTGCCATCACATTAGTTTTTGGACAGGTAAGTACCAGAAAGCTTTAAATAGAAAGTAAATATATGTATAAATGTTAAATTTCTACTTTAATACAACAATATACTCATACAAAATTTAGGATGACTCGCATTTGATTTCACTAACAGATGTGCAACTCAAAGAAACTTTAAATAGGCCTGGCAAAGAAAACATATAATGTTTTCGGGGACATATTGTTTGCGAAAAAACCATTGGGCGATCTCAGATTTGCGGTATACAATATTTTTATTAATTAATAGCAATTTGAATGACAAATAGGCCCATTAGCTTTAAACGTGTAGTTAAAAGCTGATTAGTTTAATAATATAGTCGTTTTATTTTAATTTGTAATTTTCGCTGGAAGTCTGAAAAAAAAAACCCATTCAATGGCTCGATAAGAGCAAAAGTGTCATATAAATGGGAGAACGTTCGTCAAACTAAACAAAAACTTATTGAAAACTAATGCAAAAATGTGCAAAAAAGAAAAATAATGCTTATATAAAAAATTGTTATTATTTACGACACAAATGTTATATAAAAAGTAAAAATTTCAGTTAAAAATACGTATTTTTCATGTAATTTTCAAAAGAAAATCAAATATGAAAAACTTGTTTGCTCTATTAACATTGACACTCACAATCCTGCATAAAGCAGTATTGGGACAGGAAAGTGACCTGATCATATCTAAAAATAAAGAAACATAAAATTATAAATTAATATTTTCTTAACAGACTGAGCCGCCCGTGATCTCAATATCAGATGGACAACTCAGAGGAACATCCAATAAAACCATTGGACAGAATATTACTTATTTCGCCTACAAAGGAATACCTTATGCCAAAACACCAATTAATGACCTTAGATTCGCTGTATGTTTACACCTTCAATACGAAAAATCATTTCTATTAATAGAAATTTGCAGGCTCCAGTTAAAAACGACCCTTGGACAGGAATTCTTAACGCTACTGAAGATAAAGATGAATGTACTCAGATTCCTGCAGGAATTGCAATACCTGGATCAGAAGCAGCTGTTCTTGGATCAGAAGATTGTCTGTATATCAACGTTTACACTACAAATGTAAGTTGTACTTAAGATTTATTGTTGATTTGCTAATTGATTTTTTAATAGGTGACTGGAAACCTACCTGTAATGGTCTGGTTTTATGGAGGCACGTTTTTCTCAGGATCGTCCAAATACAAATTGTACGCCCCTGATTATTTATTAGAAAAAAATGTAGTTTTCGTCTCATTCAATTATCGACTAGGAGTGTTCGGATTCTTAAGGTAAGGGTTGGATTGGTCCAAAGTGAAATGTTCTAACAATGTTTCATTTTAGTACGGAAGACTTAGAGGCGCCAGGCAATTGGGGTCTAAAAGATCAAATTCTTGCACTGAAATGGGTGAAAGACAATATTGAAAAGTTCGGAGGTGATCCAACTAGAGTGACAATTTTTGGAGAAAGTGCGGGGGCTGCTTCAGTTTCCTATTTAACACACAGTCCTTTAGCACAAGGTTTAAAAACAGACCTTAAAGTCAAGCAATCTGTTATATAATTAATTATTTTTAGGGCTATTTAGTGGGATAATAGCTCAAAGCGGCTCAAGTTTATGCCTATGGAGTTTAAGCCACAATGCGAGAATGAAAGCTTTCAATGTGGGCATTCAGATGGGTTTTATTAGTTTGAGTTCCAAAGCTTTAATCAAATTTCTCAGATCTGTTGATTATAAAAAGTTAAAATTGGCCGAAAGCAATGTAACACTTCAGGTGATATTTAGCAGTTTTATAATCACAAATTTCAAGTTCATTTAATAGGCGTTCCTTGGAGGAAATATTCTTGCTGGATTACCGTTTGCAGTGGTCAAAGAACCTAATCATCCAGGAGCGGTTTTTTCCAGTAGAACTTGGCAACAGCTCGAAAGTGGAAATTTCTCAAGGGTACCAATGATAGTTGGTTTTAACTCTAACGAAGGTGCAGCTCTATCTTCTTACATTGGTAAGTAACTGATTCAGTGGTCGGTAAATTATAGCTCGCGTTTCACATGGTTTTAAAAAAAATTAAAAAAGAGCAATCGCTCTACCGGCGAGTCCTAAAAAGGAACCGCGTCACACAAAGTATAGGTAGTATTGACTCTTAATTGGTTTTTCTTCCGCAAATCCATTGCCGACCATTGAACAGAACAATTTGAAATGTTTAATTGTTGGATACTATTGTAAAAATCTAAATAGATCTTATAAGACCTGTAATGGTGCAATACGACTTGGACTTAACACGATTAGTACCCCATGATCTAACCAGAAATCCATTAAAGCGGATACCAGCTGCATTTGAAGTCAGACGCAATTTTTTCAACCTAAGTCCGATTGCTCTCCAAGACCAATCACTAGGCAGGGTACATATTTTCTATTGTATTTTGTATTTTTGTTTTTATATTTCTTTAATGAACCAACAGTATATTACGGTAGACCAATTCGAAAGGCCCATAAGGGAGTTCGTCATTCAAACCTCAAAGTACACAAAAGTGTTTTATTATCAGTTTAGTTATAAGGGCATCCTTGGCGACCCGAATAATGCGCAACAAGGTAAAAAAGGGTGTTTGTGTATGGTTTCAAAGAGAATTAATAAGGGCCTTTTATAGGAGTGGGGCATGCAGAAGAGCTTAATTATTTATTTGTGAAAGACCGGAATGCCACTGCTAATGACCTTAGAACAGTTGATAGGTTCACCACCTTATGGACCAATTTTGCTAAAAATGGGTAAAGTTTGTCTTTTGTTAAAACGAATTTATTGCAGTTAAATTGTTTTAGTAATCCAACTCCACTTTCAAGTTCTAATACGTCGTTAGGGCTATTAAATTGGGAATCTAATGATCCAAATACGAACGCCACTGCTTCAATTAAGTACCTAAACATCGATTTAAATATTAATATGAGTGTAAATCCGTTCCAAGATGACTGGATATTTTATCAGAAATTGTATGCAACATATGGAGATCCACCTTATGCAACTTATTAACTTTCTGTTATATGTAATTCAGAGCAATAAACCATTTTAAAAATGGAAAACCCTTTATGATATAACTTAGTATGACAGACAAAATTTTTTTTTAAATTCAATGTTTTTTTAATGAAATATACGGGGTGTCCCTAATTAGTAGGCCAATCCGTTAACTCGAGATTCCTTGAGCGAAAATAACTAGATTTTCCTAATGTCATTTTTTTGATGCTTTGTACTTACTCTACAGGGTAAAAAAAATCGTTAAGAAACACCGAAGTTATTAACAAAAGTATATTTTTTTCTAACTTCAATACCCTGTAGAGTAAATATAAAGCACCAAAAAAAAAATGGGATGAGGAAAGTCTACTTATTTTCGTTCAAGGGATCTCCAGTTAATGAATTGACCTAATAATTCGGAACACTCTGTATATTACTATTTATGGCATCAGCAAAGGTTTTCGGATTAAGCTTTCTTCATTATCACAGGTGGAAGAATGAAACCTTTGGTGTAAAAATTATTTATTGCACACCTCAAATGGCACTTTCAATTGCATTGCATTAAATTGGCTACATTAGTTTAGATTCCAGAATATCTTTTCTTCGCGCAACCTTTTCTAAAACTAACTATACCTGGAAACTGATTAAATTTCAGGAGTACTAATTGTTATTTTAAAATATTATTTCCTATCACATAAAATTGTATTAGTTTACCTAAAGAACATCCATTGCCACTTTAAAAATACCCTGTACAACTCTTATTTCTTATTTCCTACTCAACGTATAAGTATTGTTCAATAGAAACACGTTTGATCGATATAGTTAAAGCCTTAAAATATACATCTTACATTTGCCATTTAACACAAATTATATTATTATATGTATTAACACCAATTACGTATGTCAGTCCCCCAATTCTAGGAAAATGGCATCGCAAAATAGCAAGAACCACAAGAAAGCCATCTTTCATTTACTATTACATATAGACAGGGATTAAATTGACAATGATATAGCTGGAATGTCTGCTCTAAGTAATCTGCTCTAACCTAACATATTAACGGGTTTAACAAAAGTCTTCAAAGGGCAGTCTTACAACCCTTGTACATTTCATTTAATTTTTAGGAATTTATTTTAATTAATTTTCGTAAATAATAACAAATTCCCTACAATTATACTTTTGATAAGATAAAATAACCCTAAAAGTAATAAATTTGCGTAAAATGTTCTGTAAACATTTAAAAAGTTTAAATAATTACCGATTTATGCCTGAGTTAAAACCTGATTAGTTTAATGATATTGTTCTTTTATGGTAATTTCTCAGTATTGTTGAAAAAGCGAAAAAAACACATTCACCGAATCAATAAGAGGAAAAGTGTGCTAAAAATAGTGAAAAAAATATGTCAAACTAAATAAGAAATTAATGAAATATCAAGTTACCATCTAAATTCGAAATAAACGCTAAAACAAAATAAGGAGAATAATTATATTCAGAAAAATATTATTATTTACTATGCAAATAACGTTCTGTATAACAATTAACTTCAATTGAAAATTTCCATGGTTTACGTATTCTATTTTCTTGAAAGTTAATTATGAAAATCCTTTTGTGTTCTATTAATAAGATCACTCACAATTCGACATAAAGGAATATTGGGATTGGCAAGTGAACTAAAAAACCAACACGAAATTTTAAATTAATATTTTATTAGCAAAACAAGTTCCCACTGGTTTTAATCTCTCATCCAGAATGTAAGATTACACTATTTTAGTAAACAAATAATTAGTTACATTTTACGAATTAAATTAAACCGTGATAAACATACAGTGTTGCAAATAACGACTGATTCGGTTTGCGACCAATTCAGTGTACAGCTGATTCGGTTTGCGATTTTTCGTCCCGGTTAACGTAGAACACCGGTTTTTGGGTAATTCTTTTCTAAATTCAGTATCACACATTCTATTTATTTCTACTTTACAGCCAATTTCATGACGATTCTTAAAGGAGGCTTTTACCGAAGTTTACTTTAAAAAATAGATATAATAAATAATATTTAATTGTCATTCTAATTTCTTAAAGAAAACTTTAGTAAAAGTCTCAATTAAGAATCATTGTGAAATTGATTGTTACTTTTTTAGGCTATTAATAGCATTCATATTGGTGAACAGTAAGCCCAGCTCGTGAATTCGGGCGTCACCTAATTTATCCAGCTAATTAGGAAAAGCTCCATTGATAATAGTACTACAATATACATATAATAGTTCAGCCTTAGTAAAATATTAGACAGATAGGAAATAAAAGAAAATCTTAATAACTTAAATAAAGCTGTTCTAGTATGTTAACTGACAAACTTGATCAAGTAAGTTGATCGATTGATTGGTTTTTTATATAAAAAGGAGTAAAAAAGCAAAATCTCTTTTAATTGGTGTTTCATGTTATACATTTAATCCCTTATCCAAGAATCGGTCGTAAACCGAATCGTTCGCAAACCGCATCGAGCGTAAACCGAAGACTTAGAGGCTCTAGGCAATTGGGACAGATCGAGCTCTGGCAGTGAAATGAGTGAAAGAAAATATTGAAAAGTTCGGGGATGATCCGGATAAAGTGCAATTTATGGAGAAAGTACCGGTCCGGCTTCAGTTTCCTATTTATTGTTAGCCTAAAGGCCTTTAGTAAAAGGTTGGAAAACCCAATTAATCTAGCCAACCTGTCATCCAATAAGTTGTTTTTAAAATTATTTAGTGACCGTTATTAAGTAGCTCAAATTTGTGCCTTTGGCCCTTATGCAAAAGTGAAAGTATTTAATGTGTGTATTCAGTTGAATTTTATCAGTTCAGATTCTAGAAATTTCAGAACAATGGTTTAAAAAAGGTTAAAAATAACCAAAAACAATGTAACACCTCAGATGATATTTAGCAGTGTTACAATTGAAAATTTTAAGTTCGTTTATTAATCGTTATACTAATATTTACTGGATTTCCATTTGCCAGAAACCTAAATATCCAGATACAGTTTTTTTCTCAGTCGAAAATTGACAGAAAATTTTCAAGTATTCCAATAATAATTCCAATGAAATACAAATATAATTCCATTATGCCGATAAGTAACAGTATAAAATTTAATATTTAAAAAGAAAATTTCATAAATCTGGCAACACTGCTAAATACTAAAGAATAACCTATATTAAATTTAAATTATTATAAGATTAATCATTTTTAAATCTATAAATTTTACAGAATCTTTATCTAATTCGACTTGCATTTTACGTATTGAGGATCTCACGATCTAATTAGAAACCATTCAAAACGGATACTACCTGGATTGAAAATAAGATCACATTTTCAACCTACAATCGATTGCTTTCCAGAATCCAGCTGTGTCTAAGATAAATACAAATTTAATTGTTTTTAAATACGTATTTCCATTTAATTAAAAATCCATAATTGAATTTGATTTGATTTTAACTGAATTTGAAAGACTCATAAAAGGATTCATCACTCAAGTCACAAAGTACACAAAAGTATTATCAGTTTAATTCTAAGGACATCCTTGACAGCCCGAATAACTTGCTACAAGGTGAAAAGGGTTGTTTGTTTACGACTTCAAAGGGAGTTAGTAAGAGTCATCTATACGAATGGGAGATGCAGAAGATTATTTATTTGTGAAAAAGAGGAACGCCATTGCTGATGACCTTTATACATTAATAGATTCTACTACATTATTGACTACAAATTTTACTAGTGTAAATTTTTTTTGTTGTTTGAACAAATTTATCGCAATGGAATATTTTAGCGATTCAACACCATTGGTAAGATCTAATACAATATGTTAAGACCATTAAAATGGAACCGAATAAGAAAAGCACGAACGCCACTGCTTCTATTAAGTCCCTTAACATAAATCGAAGACTAAATTTAAGAAATAATCGCTTCCAAAATGATTAAATGTTCCACCAGAGATTGTATGCAAGATATAGAGACCCGTGTGTAACTTATTAATCTTAAACTTGTTCCATAACTCAATAAACTGTGGGTGGATAACAATTTAAGTTAAAACTTAAAATTATAGACAACATTTAATAAAATTTAGTGTTTTTTTGTACAAAATAGCAATACTGAATTTATTAATACAAACAGCTCATACAATTAAATCTCTTTCTCATCAGAGCTGTGAGCATAAAACTCTTGTTTTGAATTGTTCTCCACTCATTGCACTAAATTGGCTGCAATTTTAGTTTAGATTCCAGAATATTCTTGTTTAGCACTAATACTTCCATTTCAAACTTAAAAAAACGAATTGGCCGCAAACCGAATCGATCGTAAACCAAATTGGTCTTGAACCAAGCCGAGTAACTAATTGTTTTGGACCGTTGTTCTTCCACTGTTATCCCAAAATTATTCAATTCTGATACATTAAAGGTATAAGTTTATCTAACAAAACTTTATTCTAACCTTTATAAAGCTCCAGGACAAATTTTTAGGATTTGGTTCATGCTCAATGTAAGATAAATTTTCAAATAAGAAAACTCAGTGAAAACCAATTGATCTATGTAGGTACGCAGTAACGTTTTACAATATCCATAACTATTAGAATAAGCGACTGTAGAATGTTCTAGGGGAATTGGATCACACGGTACCAGTAACCACAACAATGACAACAGTGATTTACAATTATAAACAGAAATTGTTTTAACTAAGCGCTGCAATTCTGTTAAAACAAGTTAGACTTTTGGATACCAACGAATTCACAGAATTCACCTTCGAAGTTTAGTGTCACACAACGATGGTACTATTCTTTCCACCTCTTGCCCAGGTAAGTTTGTTTGTTTTATTCTCTTTTGAAATAACCCCGTTCAAAAAAAGTAAAATAATAATTTTCTAAAACTACACTTTTGATAAAATAAAATAGCACTAAAAGCAATAAATTTGCGTAAATTGTTGTTGTAAATATTTAAAATGTTTAAATAACTATCTTTTTACGCCTCAGTTAGACGCTGATTAGTTTAATGACATATTCCTTTCATGGTAATTTATAATTTTCCCTGAAAGTCCAAAAAAAACCTCAACGACTCGATAAAAGTAAAAGTGTCATAAAAATACGAAAATGTTCGTCAAACTGAACAAAAACTTATTGAAAACTAACGCAAAAATGTACAAAAAAGAAAAATAATGCTTATATAAAAATAAATTGTTACTATTTACGTCACAAATATTATATAAAAAGCAAAATTTTCAGTTAAAAACATGTATTTTTCATGTAATTTTCAAAAGAAAATCAAATATGAAAAACTTGTTTGCTCTATTAACATTGACACTCATAATCCTGCATAAAACAGTATTGGGACAGGAAAGTGAACTGATCATATCTAAAAATGAAGAAACATAAAATTATAAATTAATATTTTCTTAACAGACTGAGCCGCCCGTGATCTCAATACCAGATGGACAACTCAGAGGAATATCCAACAAAACTGTTGGACAGAATATTACTTATTTCGCCTACAGAGGAATACCTTATGCCAAGCCACCAATTAATGACCTTAGATTCGCTGTATGTTTACACCTTCAACACGAAAAAATCATTTCTATTTCCTCCTTTTAGGCTCCAGTTAAGAATAATCCTTGGACAGGAACTCTCGATGCAACCCGTGATAAAGACATATGCGTTCAGTTTACAGAGATTGCCGCAGTTCCTGGAACACCTGTCCTCGGTTCGGAAGACTGTCTTTATATCAATGTTTACACTACAAACGTTATTTTAATTTTAATTTTTTCAAACTTATTTTTTATTGATTTTTTGTTAATAGATCACTGGAAACAGGCCCACAATGGTATGGATTCATGGGGGCGGTTTTTTCGGTGGTGATTCCACATATCCTAGTTACTCTCCAGATTATATTTTGGAAAAAGACGTTGTTTATGTTTCCTTCAATTACCGATTAGGCGTTTTCGGATTTCTAAGGTAAAATGTCCAGATAATGACATTTTTTTACATTTAATCAATACATTTAGTACTGAAGACTTGGTAGCTCCAGGAAATTGGGGTTTGAAAGATCAAGTTTTGGCTTTACAATGGGTTCAAACAAATATAGCATATTTCGGAGGTAATCCGGATAACGTGACAATTTTTGGAGAAAGTGCCGGGGCTGCTTCGGTTTCCTATTTAACACAAAGCCGTTTAGCAAAAGGTTATTTATTTGTCATCGAAAATTTTATAAAAAATTTGTATGTATTTTTAATAGGATTATTCCGTCGCTCAATTCTACAAAGTGGTTCGAGTCTATGCTTGTGGTCTTTAAGCCGTAACGCAGCCAGGAATGCTTTTGATTTGGGAGTCAGTATGGGTATTTTCACTAAAAACTCCCAAACCCTAATCAATGGTCTGCGCAAAATAAATTACAAAATATTAAAGCAGGCCGATAGCGCCATAACAGTTCTGGTAGGAACAATATTATTTGAAAAACATTCAAACACTTCAAGAATTTCCAGTCTATACTGAAAGATAACATCCTGGCTGGTCTGCCATTTGGTGTAGTCAAAGAACCCGATCATCCGGGAGCGTTGTTTGCTAATAGATCCTGGGAACAGATAAAAAATGGCAATTTTTCAAGTGATTCAATGATAATTGGCTTTAATTCTGATGAGGTTGGAGCCTTTACTCAATATATTGGTAAGTAGTTTTTCAAAAGGTTTGTTGCCATTAGATCTGAGGCAAAATTTGAAGATATGGCATCACATATGGCAGCTAATTTCAAACACTCAAACTGATATATTTGCAGATATTGTACGGCCAGTTTTGTTCTACTACGACTTGTTTACAACCCGTTTAGTACCATACGATTTAACTTCGAATTCTACAAAACGCAAGGTCGTCGCACAGGAGATTCGGGATCATTTCTTTAAACCAATCTCCATTAGTCTACAGACAGATAATTTAGCTGAGGTATCATTTGTTCAATAAAAATTATAAATATATACTTAAATCAAGGTATAATTTCAATGAACAGTTCTTGTCATGGGATCAGTTTATCAGGCCTATAAGAGAGACAGCCACCCTAGCATCCAAAACAACAGACGTATATTATTATAAGTTTAGTTATAAAGGGCTCCTGGGCGATCCGAAAAATGCCACTGAAGGTAAAGTTTTTTTTTTTAATTTGAAGGATTTAAATAAGATTTTTATAGGTGTGGCGCATGCCGAAGAGCTAAATTATTTGTTTGCTAATCGAGGGCACGGTACTAACCAGGATCTTCAAACAGTGGAAACAGTCACTACTCTATGGACTAATTTTGCAAAATTTGGGTAAATGTAATGATGAGATTCTGATGCAAGTCTTATAAAGTGCCTTCTAGTAACCCAACACCAGCATCAAGTTTAAATGTATCATTGAAATGGGAACCTAACGGTCCAAACACAAACGCCAATGTTTCTATTAAGTATCTTGATATAGGGACAGAAATCAACATGAAAACTAATCCATTTCAAGTCGATTGGACGTTTTATCAGGGAATATATTTGACACAAGGAGAGCCGCCTTATTCAACTTATTAAGCTTAAATGAGTGTAAGAACTCGTCACGTTATGAAGCAATAAAAAGGAAATGAAATAATTGTAGTAGTGTTTCCTTAAAAATTTTTTAAAAATTCCATAAATTTCAGTGATGTAGGGAAAATGCAACATTGCAGTGTCAATTTTTTATACAACTTGCATTGCATATACCATAATCATTACAGTGGAGATCAATAAACGGTTGACGCAAAAGTTCTTTACCCCATAGTTCATTTGGTAGTTTGAATTTTTCTTCACCCATTGCACTAAATTGGCTACATTAGTGTAGACTCCAGGATATCCTCGTCTAGCGCAACCCATTCCAAAACTAACCACACCTATTAATTGATTATTTTGCACAAGTGGACCGCCACTATCACCCTAATTGTTTCAATATTAATGAAAGAAACGTGCCAAATTTGTAGCATTACCTGACAGGCGTCTTTACCACCTTCATAAAACCCAGCACAAATCATATATCTCGTTATTGTTATCATATTTTGATAAAGTTGTTTACAATCCCTTCGATTAATGACGGGCACATTGACTTTTCTCAATAAAGTAGACAATGTACCATTTTCTTTTTCATAGCCCCAGCCACTGACCGTAGCTAAACTACCTGTAGTATAACTATCTTTTTCTGATATTTGAATTAAAGATACCGTTTCCGAAAGGGTCACGTTGTTTTTTAACTAAAATCATTAACAAATTGAATTTGTGCTAAATAGTTTCCTGTTGTTACCTTACTGTAAGCAAGCTGATGTCATAATTAATTGTATCGGGGTCGTACATAGGATGTACTAGAACCGATTTTATTTGATACACTATTCCTGTTGTGGTGTTGCTGCCGACACTCACTGCGTAAAAAGGTGATACCGAAGTTAAACTTAAATATAATAAAAGTGTTATTATTTATACCATAACCTGTTCATGAAGCTTTTACCTTTCGGTGAAACAATGAGCAGCACTCAGGACTGTATTCCTAGTAATTAAGGCGCCACCACAAAAATGTAATCCAAAATATTTAATGGATACTTGATATGGAAGGTGTTTTATATCAGTGATATTGCCACCAACAATTCTAGTATTCGTTTCTATACCTCAAAAAACAAAAAATAATAATAATTTTATTAAAAAAAAGTACATATTCACTTACAGAGGTCGATAGGAAAGTTAAAAATTAAGAGAAAAATTAGATATATTAATTGATACATTTTTGATTTGGTACTAAACCGAGTCAAGGAGACTATTTTTTGTATGTACTTGACTGCTGATAATGAGTGCGTAGTACAAATATTAAAGCTGTAACAAAACAAAATATGTAAATAAACTGTTGTAAATCAGTGATACCTGGTATAAAAACTGAATTTTCTGATTACATAATCTCTAAAAAAATAGTTATTTTAGCGAATTTTTTATTATTATTACTCTGCACGTTTTTATAAGTATCAAAATCGTCTGATTAACATCTGTCATGTCCTGAGTCTGCTCAAAAAAATAATGATGACAAAAATAAAGAAGAATGTACAAATGCATGTAAATTATGATGCATTCGATTTCAAACAATGTCCGAACATTCAGAATGTTAGTTTCCAGTGATAGCAATAGGGAATAAAACACAGAAAAACAATTCAATTTAATTTTGAAACGTCAACCATCGAGTTAAAGTAGTGTGGAACACAAAATGACATTCATCCAGTGCTGTAGCGAAGAACGCATGTTAGAAATATCAATTTTAAATTATCCAGTCAAAGTATTTCCAATACGTATACTAAGTTTCTTTTAAGTCTTATGAAATTGAAATTTTACATATGGACTCCTCAATTTCCAGATTTGAATCCGCCAGATCAGCTACAATCAATAAACAAAGTGTTCATTGTGTATATACATAAGCAATCTTTTTACCATCCCATTTCCACTTAGAGTTCAAGGCTATTTCAACTCAACATCTATTTTAGTGGGTATTGCCTTTTAGAGTAGAAAATGGGCAACCACAAAACCTCACGAATAAAGAGAACCGGACCTACGTACATTCTTTTTTATTTGATCATCAAAATTCCATTATGGTCGTTCGAATTCTCATATGCAAATATTTAATTAATACATTTTTTCTTGTAATTTTCGAATCAATATTGATCAATAAACCGTCGATTTGTTGTGTTAAACTTACGCCAACAGACCACAATACGTCAATTACATTATCAAAGACTGGCATTTTTTTTACAAACCAGATTGCTAACAACATTTTTAGGCAATCTCGAATGGAATTACGTTAAAAAAATTGTTTTTGTATTGCAAAATTGGCAATCTGAGTGCGTTATAATTTTCACCAGTTTTTACAATAAAGTCAACTATTAATAATATACAAGGGTTAATCTGAAAGTGTATTGACTGAAACAAAACTATGTATTGTGGATATCCTCGTTGGAAATGCCTCCACTATACGTATACTCTGATACAGCTTTTAGGAAGTGAAAAACATTCGTCGACAAAGTTCCTTGTTAGTTTTTAAAAGTCGCAGAGAATCAAATCGGGATTTTAAGATGGACATCCTACGAAATCGTCTCCTGACTTTTGAAAACGAATTTATTCAGTAGAATTCGCATTTGTTTTATTTTATTTTTCCATATTGATCACTCGCTTATCTTTTATTGGTATATTCTCGTTAGGGAATACCCACATTATCGATTGAGTTTCAAGTTCCGGATCGAATCGATAAATTGACAATTGTTACGATCATTAATGTTTTGACCAAACAATTCCATAGTTATCGAACATTTCCTTACATGTTTAGATATCCAAGTGTTTTGCAACATTTAACGTTGGACATTTAGGACAAGTGACGCTATTACAATTTCCAAACAGTTTTAGAGTAACCCTCGTATTAGGGTCAAAATTTCAAATTCGAGGAATCAGATGATCACGTTCGACCTCACGCAATTCTAATTAATGTCACCAGACTTAATTACTATTTATCGATAAAGACTATTTTTAAATAGGAGTTTTTTGTATTTCTGGAAATGATTATAAAAGGTTACAAGTTAATTTGTCCCGATTAATAAGATTTTCACATACAGGGGCGTGACTAATGCAAATCTCTTTTTAGTTTATTAATGACAAGCACGCCACTGATCAATTGAGTAATTTTGTGCATACAACCTTAAAAATAATCAGCAACGAACTCAATTTGATATCGGAAAAATAATACATAAAAAACGGAGGAGTGTTGTTTAAAATTGTACCTATTTTGTCAGATGAGGGTGCTTGAACTTGAACGGCGTCTTTTGTTCAAAACAACAAAAAAAAGAGGGATACGTCCGGTACTGCTTCACATTCCCCTCTTCCCAACTAAAAATTTCATATAAATACGTGTGGAAAAGTTGGAATTTTAACAGTACGGTACTGTCGCTTCTCTAAATTCAATTAGAAAATTCCCTAAGTAATCATTACGTTAACAAACGGCAACCACAATCACGAGTACCACAGTCGCGATAACCAAATTATTTCATTTATTTAAATAGGGCCGATCAAAAAAATGGGGTACCGATTCATGTAATTTATGTTCATCATCTTCATTGCGTTCGTAGTAGTTCTTTTAGTAGTCCTTTGTCTTCTTATATTGTCGTATTTCGATATGAAGTTCCTTGTTTCACTCGCATTAGCTTGTATTGCCAGTATAGCTACTAGTCAACCTGTCAATGATGATGAAAGTCTACGACTTGTCAGTGTGGTAAGCGTACAGATAAACATTTCCTCCCAATTTTCTCTATTTTTTTTTACTTTTTTTCAGTTTTTCAGGCACGGGGCCCGTACTCCTGAATTGAAGGACACCTACCCCAACGACCCATACAAACTTGACACTTTTCAGCCAATGGGTTGGGGACAATTAACTAATGTAAGCGTTGTTTAATATTTTCATGATTTTTGCCTTATCCTATATAATAAGACAAATTTTTCAATCTTACTGTCATCCGTTCAAATTGCCAAACTTTGCCATACCAATGTTAGGTATCTAAAGCCCGTAGTTATGAAAAAAACTACACAGTTCCATATGATCAGAATTAATTGCCCTCTAATTTTGATGTTTGACATTCCAAAGGACACTTGATTTTTTAATTCATACACTCCACTTAATTATTTATGAGCATGCGATGAAGCGTACCAGCTGATTATGTCCAACAATGCGGGATCTTGACAATGAAAAATTCGTCAAGCTTGACTTCGAATTCCATTGTTTGCAAACAGGTGACATAAAAAAAATAATCGGATTTTCATTTAATTTTTTATGTGCAAAGGGAACCCCCAAAAAACAAAGTGGGCCAACGTATTATAAAACAATTGCTATTGAACTTTTCAGCATGGCAAACGAATGGCATTCACTTTGGGCAAGTCGTTGCGCACACGCTACCATGACTTTCTAGGGGACATTTATATACCGGAAGCTATACGCACGCAAACAACTGATTACGATCGAACCAAGATGTCGGCTCTTCTTCTTTTGGCGGGCCTTTATCCACCGGCACCGATACAAAAGTGGCACGAGGAACTTAACTGGCTGCCTATACCAATTCAGTACGACAATGAAAAACATGATCATGTAATTTGTTGTATACAAAATCCATTCAAACTTTAATTTCTAAATACATTTTTCCAGACAATGCAAAGACCCAATAGCTATTGCCCGAATTACAAGAACGAACTTGATCAGCAGCTCCAATCAGATGAAACTTTAGAGTACCTAAAAGCGCATAAAAATACTTTTCAGTACATTGCAAATCACACTGGAAAACCAATTAACAAATTGAGCGATGTTTTTCAAATTTATCAAACCCTAACTGCTGAAAAAACCATGAATTTAACCTTGCCTGAATGGACTGCAAAGGTTTATCCAGAAGAAATCACCCGTATCGCTGCTAAACAATGTGAAATCGAGAATGGCAACGATTTAATGAAACGACTTTTTGGAGGTGACTTCGCCTATTTCTCTAACTTCCCGCCCTAGTTAACAATGCTTCTTAGGTCGAATGCTTGGCAAAGTGATTGACAACATGGTAGCGAAAACCGAAGGTTCCCTTCATCCGCACGAGCGAAAAATCTTCATTTATTCTGGACACGAATACAGTGTGATCAACATTTTAGCCGTGTTAGACCTTTACGAGACCCACTTTCCGAATTATAGTGCCGCCGTGATAATTGAACTCCATTATTTGAGGTCGAGACAGGATTATGCCGTTAAAGTAAGAATTTCAAAATTTCCATCCACCATTTTGTTAAGAAATCATAACTCAATTTGTCTTTTGTTTTTCAGGTGTTACATGTAAAGGATGTTTTCCAAGAACCCATCGAGCTGACTCTCGCCAATTGTGATGTTTTGTGCCCTTTGAATGAATTCGTAACTTTAACTGCAAAGCACGTTCCGAAAAATTACACTGCCGAGTGCGGTTCACCAGTGAATCTCGATTAAGTGCTATTAGAGAGGCAGTATTCTATGCTTTTTTACTTTTTTTCTTTTTTTGTAATTTATTTTATTTATTTTTTGGGTTAAGCTAATACAAAACTTGTTTTTAGTGAAAACAGTATTTTTAAAATTGATATAATAAAGTTACGTAAATCCGACAAAGTAGTATAATTCTAGAAAAATAATCATTGCGCATGCGAAAATATTGTAAATTATTGCATTTTGCGCTACCTGTATGTAGATAAGAATGCCACCCCAGCACTTTCATTTTGTGGTGCAGTCGCGCTGCATACGCATCTGTTCTAGCCAGGGACAGTTTCAATCAATCATGCGAGATATAATATAAAGGCGAGTATAGATTAAAAGGAACAAATAGAACATTTACAATAAATATCACAGGTATATTAATATACATGGTGTCCAATATACAACTTTAATAATACAAACATAAGACAAAAACATAACCTTGTTAATCCCATTCTCCAATATACACTGTGCCAGGAGGTACTGGGATATATCCTCTAGAAGGTTGAGCTTGGAATCTATAGTACATCGTATAGTTCCTATATGGTGACTGAGAAGAGCCCGCAGAATCTAAATAATCAATTATGCAATCAAAAATTCAATTTTTAACTGAGTGTATTACCTAAGCCACTGTCTAAGCTTTTAGCACCCCATATCGAATTTGGTATAGAGTGAGGCTGTTTCACTTGTGACATCTTCCGAGATGGTTGATTGTACTGGTAGCCGGTACACTCTTGTTTGCCCTTAGAGTACTTTTTCCTTTTGTTAGTTTGGCAACAAAATTTGGTATTCGAGCCTTCATTCCACAATAGTACGGATCATCTTTAACATTAATAAGAAAAAAGTGGTTCATATTGGGTTCTTTATCTTACCAGGTTGTTTTTTAAGTTTTTTAACTTTATTCTTATGTTTCTTTGAGGGTATTCTACATATGGAACTCGGTGGTGGAGTTTCACTTGACATTTCGTCCATCAGTGTTTTTCGAGGAGGCAACTCAGGAGGTTCTTTTTTACAACTTCCGTTACTACTACTACTGGAAATGTGCGAGGCTAGTTGATTGTCCTGATAGGACCTCACTGTTCTACAAATTGAGTAGTTTTCTTCATCTGTTGTTGCAGGCAGGCCAGGAAGATGATCTAAATAATCGCATGGGTTATTTTAAAAATTTCTTATAAAATCCTACATACCCATAGGTATTTGCGATTTGAGCATGTCGATGGCCACCATGTTAATAATCAACATCCAAATTGGACACTTTAATAATTCATTATCCGATTTGACAAATGCCACTGCACATAGGCATTGGTTCTCTAATTTTCTTCGATTTGGGTAAGCCTTCTTCAATTCCTTGGTTACATTTACCTTTAAATTAGTCATTTTTGATGAATTTATTAATAAAGTTTAGTGTTCCTACCTGGAATTTCTTCATGTCGAATAGAATGAATGGTTTATTGGGTTCCAAGGCACCTTGAGGCAATTTGAATATGTCATTCGATATGGCACTTTCCTCGTCCAGAGTAGTATGCTTAACGAAAACACTAGCACGACTCTGGCGTTTTATTAAAATGTTTCCATTCTCATCCATTTTGATTTTTATACCCTGTAGAAAATAATGAATATTAATTCACCACTTGTTTTGAAAACTTACATAACCAATGTGTCTTCTGCATTCATGCGTTCTTTTATCCCTCAATGGGTTATCAAACCCTAATAATCCAATTCTAAAATTGGAAAAAAATTGAAATTTGTAAAGTTACGAAAAAAAAACTCGTTTACTTGAACCCATCGAAACCGACGTCCGACCCATTGATGGTCAAAACTGGGGCACGTGCGTAAGCTTTCGCCACCCGTCTATTTCGTTCGAGAATCACCACTTTCGCCCAAATTTCATCATCAATCTGATTCCATTTGTTCAAGACCTCCTGTATGTGATCCTGAGAAACAATGAAAATTACTTATTAATAAGGTGATTTTTCTAAGAAATCATTAAATTTTACTCGCCCTGTATTAAAAAAAACACGACCTTGCCGATAAAAATCATTTTGCAAGTCTTGGGCAATGCAATGTTTAACAGTTGCCTTCGTACGCATACAGGGTGAATCAAAAATCGCTGATCGTGATCTAGTTTTTATTTGGGGGCGGTACTGCTGGATGGAATGAAGATTTTCACTTGTAGAAGATACGTTTCGGAGAAAATTGCAAAATATATTTATGAATAAAGGATGGATTTCACTATTCGAGCATGTGAAATTTTCACTTTATTTCTTTATGGAATAATTGGAACATCCTTTTAAAGAATTAATTAACACTCTTTTTTCCTCTTGGTTTCACACACAGAAGTAAATGTATGTGCATATATGAATTTTATTTAATTGTGTAACCGTTATTTTACATAACGTTCGATTTTCCATTTACCTTTAAACTAGAATTCTTAATTGCAAAAAAAATATTGAATCAATGACTGGAAATTTCTCTAAACAAAGAGTACCACTTAGAATGCACATGATCTTCCCAGTACCAGTTTAATATTTCAATACAATTAAGTGTTTTTAAAATGAATATTTAGCATATGGTTGATTAGAATAAAGCAATCGTAACACCACAAAGCTATCACAAGACTTCAAACGATTTTTTATTTATCGAAACTATTTTCATGCATTTCCATGGTTACACCATCTCCATAGAGCTAAAACGACTATTTAACTAGAACAGCTTGTTGCATTCCCAAGAATAGATTAAAAAAGTTTTCCTGCTTGTCCCATAAAATACCTGTTTTGTACGTTTTCACAACACATGTAACATGGGTTGAAACTTCCCCTTTGTTACATGTGTTGTGGTCTTTATGTGTACCGTTGTGCGAGTAGTGAAGATGCATTACGTTGTTTAAATTCAAAGATATTCGAAAAATTGGTTCGAAGGGCCATTTCTAAACAATAGTTCACCACACTGTTTTCATTTTTTTTTTACAGTAACTTATAAATGTGAATAAAACCACAGTCTCAAAACCAAATAATGGTACTAACAGTCGATAATGATTTGGCATTGACTGGAAAGCCCTACCATTAGGTATATTCTGAGTTTCGAATGGTATTTTATTGATGGTTTAGCAGAAAAAAGATAAAGTAAACCTAATTAACTTAAATATCTGATTATGGTCTGCACAGTTTCATATAAAAGGTCTTAATTAGCGAAAAAGAGCATTTTGTGTTTCTTGCCTTCAGGCATCTTCATGCCCTGACTTGATGGTTGTTAAATTTTTTTTAGTCGACTGAACAGTCACCCGATGACACATTTTTAAAGATGCAGTAATTTCAGAGAAATTTTTCGGTGGGATTTTCTGTGACCCATAAATTCGGTATTTCTAGAAAGGGACCCATTCACATTGTGGGACCCTCAGACCGTTTTGTTTATCAAGAAGAAGATTGAGTAAAACAATCATTTATCGATTACTACCTTAATTAATATGAAAAATTGATTAAAACATGTTTAAAAAAATGTTGGTTCAGCAAGAGGTTCATCATTAATATTTATCGTTCACTACTTTTTTGGAGCGTGTTTCCCCAACAAACTAATCTGGATTTAAATAGGTAAAATTTGAAGTTTTAAAACACAGTCATCATTTTCGTAAAAAATTTACACAGATACTCTGTCTAATTTTAAACTTTCTCTCATATCATATTGTTTTATAAATGACATTACCTTAAATAAAGTCTCTTTCTGATACCAAACGTCCTCGGAATCGTCTAAATGTCCATTTGATAACAAATTAATGTCATCTCTGGACTTGGAAAGAATCTTTCGTCTGGATATCATCGTCACGCATCAGAAAGGGAAATCTTGAAAAGGAATCAAGAAAAAATATTACCATTGAGTCAGTGTCCTTAATCCGAAATTTTTCGTTAAAAAATATGTAAACTGGTTTATTCGATTATGTAAATTTAAACATTACAATTTACGATTATGATATTAGTCGGTGCGCAACAGTGAAAGTCTACTCGTATCGTTGAATATGTATTAATATGGAATATACAGGGAAGGAACAAAAGCAGAAACTGCAATTTGATCTTTTATAACAATGCACTTTCTTTTTCTTATGTGCCATTAGTCAATGTAAGGACGAAGAATGAAAAATTTCTCAGTATAAGGTGGAGATCACTAATTTTCACCAATTCACACCAACCACCCTTTCACTGTTGGCCAAAATGAATATCTTACCAATGTTTGTCACTTCCAATTGGAAAAAGTAATCATCTAAGGAACACTTGAGCAAAAACGAAACGAGAAATACTGAAAGCGAATAACAGGATAGAAAACTTTCTGAACGACAAAATCGAATAAAGAAAAAAAACTGGAAAAAAACAACACTGTTTTAAGAACGCGCGCGACCAATATAAACGCCAAAAGCGTAATCTAGTGGTGTCTTAATTGGCATTCACTTCTCTTTGCTGGTACCACTGCGACTTTCACGAGCAAATGCCGCCCAGCCTAGGTAAGGTCACCTTAATATGAAATCAAAAGATCGAACAAACTTACGTACCAGAAAAAAAACAACACAAATTTCAAAAATTATGGGGGTGGGAGGGGGAGTGTATATGTCGCATAAAGTACAAAACGGCGTGGTACTTAACGTCATGGTGCGTTTCATGGTTCAATTCTTAGATATAATAAAAATACTTTTTCGTTGTCATTGAAACAACATCCAAACGTTGCCAAATTTTTGCAATATTTATTAACATTTTCAGTTTTAGAGAAAAATGTATCACAGTTTCTGATTGCGAGACGTAAAATTCGTTCAATTTTTATTACTCCATTCTAATTTAGAGATTTAAAGTTCCTGAACTAAAATTTTTGTTTCTAAAATAAAAACGCAGTGCTCTAGATAGGTTTTAAGAGAAAACTGGAAAATTCCTTAAATATCCAGAATTATCTAGAAATAATTAATGTTTTTCGACTACTGGAATCATTAAAATATCACATAAACACCCATTAAGATACATATGTTCTATCCTCGGAAAAAAAACAATCGATTTTCAATTAGAACAACCTTAACTAGGTATATATTGCGGAAAAACTACTCAAACACTTCCAAATCTCCCATCTCTATAGCTAATGGCTAGAAATTGTTTCGAGTTGACTATCCGATCCATTCACCAGACATTGCACCTTTAGATATTTATTTACATTGATCTTAAATCGTTTTAAAAAGATGAAATTCTCCAATGAACTGGTATGAGGAAAACCGTTATTGAAAAAAATCGTGAATATATACAGAGTGTCTCCAATTGAAACGACAAAGCTTTACAATTTTCTTCAAAATATATACGAAAAACAAATCAATTTCTAAAAAGAATTTGGTTTTGTTTATCAGTCTCTTTGATTCTCGCAGTTTAAATTAGGAACACCCTATATAAAAACGCAATAAGTAAACACCTGGAAATGTATTTAAAAAATTCACTCTGGATAAAAATTCCCCCAACCCTTGTTGAGATCCGGAATCAACTTTCTTAACCTTTCAAGCCTCTTAGTCACTCACAGTTTTTAACAGGTTAGAGAATTCCAAACACACGTACGTTAAATAACTAACGTAGTACTGAAACCATTTAGTCATAAATACCTCTAGTGGCGCAACAAACGTCCACTCTTAGTTCATATATTAATTAATAAAAATTATGCAATTGTATATACAAACACACATACACACACACATAAAAGATGAGTAATCAAACAGTTTGAGGTCCACGGGGTAAGTTGGAAGGTCTCTAGAGCAATGATCAAAAAACCACAAGAACGAAATGTTAAAAATTTCCGGATATAAGAATGACGCTGGTGATTTCGTCAAGTTGAAGTGAATCAGATCAATATTGAGTTTACAAACAACACCCTGTATACATATTAGTCTCAATTAATGTCCTATGTATGAGTAAACATGATTTTCCTGATAAATTCTTCAATGCATTGCCACCAAGTGTCCTTTCCCACGAGCTAAAAATATCTCTTCTCATTTGAAATGCTCAAATATGTCATCATCATTATTATCTTGCGTAGAAATGAACTTTGCAAATTTTACATTACCGGATCACCACACCGTATGATGATTCAAACAGTTGGTAAGTTACAAAATCAAGCGACCTTCAAGTGTGACGTCACTTGTGGCTAAAGACAATGTCGTTCAATCGGGGTGGGCGTTGTTGACAGGTACCATTCGTTAAGAAAAACAAACACACCTTTTTATAGCAGGAATATGTGTACCGCATGTCTACTTTGCGTAAAAAAAAGAAAATAAAGAAGCTTCTTTGTGCATTCAAACATTAACTATTTGAAAGGTATTATTAACCTGTCATTTAATTTATTATTTTGTATAGGGAACTAGTCATTAACGTGCTCATTGGTGTTCATTACGTATAAAATAGTAATGTTTGTTGAAAATGTACAGGGACATCTTTAGGACAAAATTTGAATGAGTCAGTCTTTTCAGGAAATAGATGTTGCAGGAATTCCAATTGATTCTGATTCTTGTGAATAGATGGTGCTGCAATTGGGTATTTTTTTTTTTTCTAAAAAAAAGCAATGTAAGTACAAAAATTTAATGGTTGTTTAGCAATTTCTCGGCGGTTTCAAAAATTTCACGCAATAGTTTGAATTCCAAATGTAGCAGCTTCATTATGAAATGGTCCATTGATTTACTAATATCGGAACATTTTTTTTACGTCTTTTTGCTTTTTTTTTTTGTCTTTTTGCCGAAAAAATTGCTCTTTAACTGAGCAGTAGTCTCTAAAGTATCTCCCGTACAAGATGGGTGGCTGATCGGTGAAAACTCAGAGTGTAGTTCTAGAGAAACCATCACTCATTTGATCTGTAAGTATGATGTATTTGTTAACTACAAATTTTTGGCACATCATTTCCTGAACTCAGAAGATGTATCAGAGAATTTAATCCCATTGGAGTACGATCACTACATTATCAGTGTCACTTACGGAGTTTGTATAACGTGAACGATTGGGTTAAGTGTTCCCCTTTTTAAATAGAAATTACGACAGGTTCACAGTTGTTACTAAATTAAATATCGAATAGCAAAAAAAATGATAACCGTACACGCTTGCCAACACAATAAAATATAACTGCACTGGCCAGTGCTAGAGTAACAAAAAAAACGCAAATTCATTCGATTTTCCCCAATTTTTGTTCGCGATTCGATATGAAGGTTGATTTAACCGGAAATTTATTTGCCAATTTCCATAGCCGATAACGAACCAACGTTTTCAAATTGCATTATGAGAATTTATGTAAAATTTTATGTGTTCGTCGATAGTTAATTAGCGGAACATCATTGACGTGCAACAGATAAATTAACATCAATAATGAAATAGACACCTACCTCCTAAAGAAAAAAAGCACGAGATAGTCCTCCCTTTCTGTAAAGGCTCCATCCATCCTTCTACTCGGGTAAAAGGTAATTTATGCGATTCGAGTTTGCCGTGGTAACAAAACAAGCTCGCGACGACGGCAAAAATGATGATGAAAAGAAAATTGTGAAATATGGCGTAATAAATAAATTTAACGTAAGACGACAGCGGTTCGGGAGAGAGAGAGAGAGAGAGAGAGAAGAAGGCGAGTTTTTTAATAAATATTCAACGTCATTTGTTGACGTTCTTTCTTTTATTTATTGCCCGGAAGAGAGGATGACAACGGTGACGGAAAATTATCAGTGAAAAGTTTTAAAACCCATATTAAAATGCGAATTTTCCAAGAAAAACAATCGGAAAAGACCTATCTAAGCCAGAAAATAAACATAAAGGATCAGATTGAGTCGTAGTAACATCATAGTATATGACACATCGTTTCTCAGGATGTATTTTGCAAATTTGTACGAAACGTCTGATATAATGAATCAATTTTGAATCAGTTCTTTCTCCAAAGACTTGTTTTATTTGATTAAATGTATCTCGTGCTTACCGATATCCAATGATGTATTTCGCACTTTTGGTCGAAACGTAAGATGTAAAAACCTTAAACGTCATTGTTTTACAACATAAACAATGACGAAAAACTGGAAATACCATAATCATCGTGTATAGGCCGTTTTATGGAAACTGTAACAAGTGCTTCCCCTTCATCATTACAAATTCGCTTCAGTCGTCCATAAAAAGTTAAGAGTTCTAGAGAACATTTTCCAACAGTCCAAATGAAAAAAACTCCTATATTCACAACGAATTTTTGTCTTTCAAATTCAGCTGACATTGTAAACTGAATATCTCTAACAATTTCCTAATCCATATTCATAAAAGTAGAATGGAAGAGGAGGTGGGGAGGATACGTGTGAATATTTACGCTTATTTTACAACCTGGGCCAACACTGATTTGCATGTGAAATATGATGAAGAGGAGGAGAAGCAAGGGGGAACCTCCCATTCACCCACCCCTTAGGGCCTTCGTTTCATATTCCGTTTAGCAAATGTAATTCTAATTTTTGAAACTTAGTGTTAGTGTTTTTTTTTCTGGGGGGAGAGAGGGGATTAAATAAAATTTCCCCATTACAATTTCCACTATGGCTGACGAGGCCGACAGATTGAGCACAAATAGACAGATCGTGGTCTGTGGAGCGTACCGAGAGAGCACAATTGACAAATCCTTATTGTGATGATGTAAAAGGGGAACGCAAAAATGTTCCCGTTTGCTCCCCAGTATTGAAATCCGAGGCGGTATTCAGTAGCGCATCACTCAATTGAATTCAGTATTAACGTGCGCCCATGAACTATTTTTAACATACCTACTTAATCCGTCCCTGGTTTAGTTTTATGCACAGTATTGTTTCGCGGAAATAATAATGGGCTCTGTGCTTCTCAATACGCTCTCTATTGAGAAGGAGTTTCTTTTGATTTTTTCCATTTCGATTCTTTTTGTTACGCAAATAACCTCGTTATCACCATCATCAATATACAGGATGTTATATGTCTAGGAAAGAATTGAATGGAAAAATTAAAAATTTTAGGTTTAAAGGAATGTAACCAGGACGTGTTTTGATACAGATACTATCGATATTAATAAATAGTTTGACCCTGTATAATAACGCCATTTTTTTGTTCCTCTATAGGCGACTAAACCGAATGAGTGAATTTTCCGCGCCCAAAACTGAATATGTATGAGAGCAAATAACGACCCATCATCGACGGCCGGAGCTTTGTGGTCGGGTTTCCATTAAAAATATGGAACCGGAATTCAAAAGCGCTTTTTCCGGCTCTTTGAGCTTTAATATTATTGTTTTTGTCCGTAGCCGGATCGGTTTCGCATGCGATCCTGGTTTAATTAAACCGGACTTTTGCCTCTATTTGTTCGCGATTTACTTTTACAAGATCAGTGTAAATTTTCGGTCATGATCAACTTTTTTTTTTTAATTTCCATTAACGCCAATGTGTCGAACAGAACAAAATCGATTTTATCAAACTGAATTGCATAAAAATTTGTCGAATATATTTTGTTTAAGATAAAACTTTCTTGCAAATTGCACTTGCCGTGCAACTTAATCAGATATTAGTCTTGTATTGCTGAAAATAAAAAACAAGAAATTGTATTTTGCTAGACTAGGTAAGAAAGGCAATTGTTGGCGACTAGTGTGGACTTTCTTGTATGTTTTCATCTCTCATTGGAATAAGCTATCAAAGAGAGGGACAAAACCATTGTGCTCTATTAACACAGCATAAATAAAATGCAGCATTTCGAACATTCGCCGTTCCAATCAGAAATTTTTATGCATCAACCGGTTGCAATCGGCTACTTTCGCCGCAGGCAATTGTTCAATGTTCGATACAAGTTCAGTCTTGAACTTATTAAAAATATATTATAAACATTTTGTATATTTAATTTTCAACCAAAGCAATTGTTTCTTAAACACAATTTTCAATTGTTTTAATAAATTTTATACTACAATAGTAGATTTGCGGTTTCCTTAAAAATAGTATTTTTTGCGGCATATCTCGTACACCTGTAGCCCTATCCCCGCCCTCCGAGATGAACTAGCCCCGCCCCATTCATTATTATGCCATTCGAGGATGTCCACACGTCCACGTGGCTCGTCAAAACAGCGTCACGACGCCCGACGTCGAGATTGCACCGGATCGCGGTCGGCGACGCAAATCCACACTACCAGACGCGCCCGTTTAATTTCCAGCTATTTTACATAAAAAGTGATTTTTTTGTGTAATTACCTACAAAAATTTTAGGTAAGTCTTACATTTTTTTTACACATATCTCCATATTTACTCATAGCTTTTTTTAATACATTTTCGTTATTTAAATATGTTCATGTTGATAAATCAATCAATGTCGTTTGAGTGCGTTTGTTTTGGTTGTAAAGAGACAGACAGACGGACCTTTGCCGGAAATGACATCGGTCACCGCAAACCGGAAGTGTAAAGAGCGACAGAAGAGGGGAGCCACCCTTATTTGCCCCCCGTCGAAAAAAAGGTCAATCTAGGGTGGAGAGGCCCACATGCAGTCACTTGTCAAGGTGAATCGTTATTTGATAGGAAATATTTTACTGAAGGCATTTGTTTTTAATTTATATTTGTTAACGAAACAATTTGGCTTCACCCAAAAATGGCAAGTTTAACAAACCAGGCAAGAGCAACAGTTTTTCGTTTCGTCTTGGAATTTCTAATGGAAAATTTCAATGGAAAGAAAAAATTATCAATGCCAGAAAAGTAATAATCTAACAAAGCTAGGTCTGAATAGTTCACCTAGTTTCATTTCTAGCCTGAAACTTTAGTCGTTTCCTAAAGAACAAAACCAGAAACAGAGCGCGATAATGAAACCTGGTCAACTTGAATGGTCAAAATGGTCCTTATTGTCATGTCGGAACGTCGGGCACGATCACCATAGAGTGACACACTTTATTATTACTACGACTAGTAAGTGACTCTAGGGAAATTTCGTATTTCTCTTCCCCCCCTCACCCCTTTCGCCAAATTTTTTTAAAGAAAAGTTGGAGAACGAGTATTCAAGACGGAGAGAACAATCAAGCTAATTACTTTGTGAAAACTGACTGGAGTGGGACATAAGAATAACTTTTCCCGGTTTTGGAAAACAAAGAAATATGGAGTGTACGCCACGGCAAATTAAAGACGAATAAAAGACAATTTGAAATTCAGATGCCGCGGATGGTTTTATGGAAATTGGCAAGCAACATCACTCTCTGGTAATTTGCCGTGGAGATTTAAGCGACGGAAAAGTTGCGTTTTCCGTTTTTCCATATTGTTTCTTTATTACGCTATTCATGATGCCAAAATTAATCTGTCCTGTAGCAAAAAAACACTTTTTATATACTTTATTTCCAGTGAAACCAGAAATTAGTCAGAATCTGGCAACTTTGCATTAATTTACCGACTTTGTATTTTCAGTAATACTGCGTTGATATTTCGCATTTAATTCCATATTTCCATTCCTGTCCATTTGTATGATGAAATCTTTTTTTTGTGTTTATCTGGATACAGAATCGGGAAAATTGCCTAAATTAAAAAAAAAATTCATTCATATCACTAAAACTGTATAATGAGATATTTCAAAAACTTATTTAATATTTTAGATAGTAACGTAAAGGTCTTATCACCTGGACAGTTTTATCTGGATTTCATAAAATATTTATGAAAATTTCAACAAATAATTAATGTGGACTCGTTTATGGTAAAGTTGTTTATAATAGACATAAACCGAATCGGGATTTCCATCCAGTTAAGTAGAAACTCTTTTTTTAGAAACGGATTATATACCCCACTGCTGATCCAGATCTGACAATGCCCGCCCGCGGTTCTCCCTCCCCGCATAAAAGATTCGTTCAACAAAAGATTATTAAGTTTGACGAGTAAATTTCAGTGCGGCTACAGAGAACGGAGAGGAGCATTAGAATATCCAGAAAATCCTCAAACGCGGTTGTCATCGTCGTCTTCGTCTCTCTCCTGCCGGATGCTTTTAATTGTGCTGCGAGTACGAATGAATATCGCTCTTGCTCTATCCAAGCAGGACTGGATTGGGACTCTATTTTTCAAGTTTTTCATCTTGAGACATAAATTAGAAAGTCGTCATAGAAATAGTTGATGAAGCCATTCAACTTCATTTAATATTTTGTTTCGTTTGCGAGAAAATCGTACCTTCATTTGTTGCGTGGGAGAAAAAACAATGCTTTTAGGAGTTTTCAGATTTTCCTATACATTAGAAAATTGATTAAATCCAACTCTGAACTAACTCTTTAAGCGGTTTAACATTAACCGGATCCGCGTGGAAATTGTATTTGGCACAAGTGGATCTATTGTATCCAACAGCTCTTTAAAGACGCTTTCCACCTGGGCCTCACTTTATATTACCTTCGCAAAACCACTTTTTAGTCCGGAGATTTAAACGCTTTATTAAAATCCGGGAAATTTCGACGTCGACAAGGGGGAAGGGAGGAGATGTGCTTTTAAATTAAAAGTAGTGGCGAAACCAGGACCGAATTCACTAAACAACATCGCATTTTTCCGCAGAACAATTTGGCAACGTTGCTAAACTATTATCATAGTTTTTATTTCATATGGCAGAAGCTGTAGAGGTTATCTTTTTTTTAGTTTTTTTTTTCGAGGTGGGGGTATACTGTAGAGACGATGTTGAGGTCAGGAAAACAAATGATGTTCACCATTACAATAGCAGACTCTTCGAAAAGGGTTGCAAATTCCGGAAGCATTGCCAACCTTGTCAATGAGATTACGTTTTATTATTATGTCTACCAGTTGGAAATGGAACGTAGTCTCTTACATAAAAACATAAAAATAGAAGAATCCTGCAGAGGTTCATTCTTTTTTAACTTTTGAGCCCCACATTAATTAAACACGATATTGTGTTTTGGCTTGAACTTAAAAATATACATTCCCTTTAAAATGAACTTTAAATTCATAAAAATACAGAGTAAGTCATAAGTTTTCATCCTTTAATTTAATTAACAAAATCATATAGAATTGAATTATATATATATATATATATATAATATGGGGAAGAAGTGTGTGTCAAACGTCCGTCACTCAATCACTTCACCTCACCCCTTGATTTTATGTAAATCTCCCCATTTTCTCCCCCGAATTATTTTTAAAGCGGATTTGTAGCGCTCTATTGTGCCCGAAGTGGATTCCCTTGTAACGATATCTAACACATATCTAGGGAATATACGTGTTTACACATACGTCTTATCTGTTTCGGCTTGTCACTTTTCACCATGAGAAATCGTATCTTCTAACAATGAACTGAAGAAAAATGGTCTTGTCTGGAAAAGGAAAATTCGTAAACAGGATGATGGTGATAATAAGCATCGTTAATTTTAATAATAACGTGCCTTTTTCCAGAAAATATAGCTGGCTTCATTTTGTTCGAAAATCACCATATTTTAAACAATTTTTTTTTGGATTTTTGAACGAAAGAACAAAGCATAATTTTCGTATTAATATTTGCAAATGAATAATGACGATAACACCCTTCTCATCTTTAGAGAAACTCTCACCCATTTATGAAGAATTACGTATTGCCAGACGACGAGACAAGGGATTCTCATCTCCTTTCCAAGACGCGCCGCAGGAAGTCTTATGCAAACAGACTTAAATTAATTGCTTTACCTATATACCATAACTACGTTCTCGAATTCCACTATTCCGTTTCAAGTTATATCGTATTTGGAACCACCTCTCTTAAAACCCTTTTCATCCGCTCACCGAACTAATTTCTAAATGATTTGAGAACGTAGCTACTCAGTCCATATCCTCAATCTTAAATCCATTAAATTCCTATTCAATCGTCTATTACTACGGTTAGGAATTAGAGGTGTCTCAAGCTTCAACTCATCAAATTAATAAATCATCATCTGGCGGTGACGCCATGCTATAGAAAACGCAATGAAATTAATTACGAACGAATGAAATTTCACAGCATTGCCAGATGTCGTCGACGCAAGAACCACCCCACCTTTTGCCCCAAACGATGAAATCGAAAATGTCCCCTTTGGAGTTGCGCAACACTGACTTGGTATCGAGACTGTTAGCAGCAACTCCGCCTTACTTGTACAATATGTCTCTGTTGCCAAACACGTACTTTTTTTCCGAAATGCTCAGGGGATTGGTGCAGGCGAAGAATGAGCAACGCAGCAATGTTAGTACAACAGGATACGGAGGTTCGGTAGTTTTTTTTTCTATGATTTTACATTAAAATTCAATGCCTAGGGAACAATGCAATGTTTTATGGACATCACCAGGCTAGACGATCAAGGAAAAGAACTTGGAACCATTTAAATAGAGAGACTTTTGGGCTGAATCATATTACTGAAGAGAAAAATCAAGAAAAACCAGTGAGTGACGATTCGTGGATGATTAAAAGTTCAGCAAAGAAAACTGAAGATAGAGCTTTAGAATTGACCACCAGTGTCGCTAATCATCATCAAAAAGTACGCTTCTGGAAATTCAGTTTGATATAATAGTTCAATTAACAAAAAATTTAGATTCCAGAAGAACCTCCACTTTCCAAGCCTCCCAAAATTGAAGATCCACCTTCAGCACCATTTCCACCTTTGCAACAAGAAAATAATCAAAATCTTGTATTACCACCACCCCCACCTATGTGGTATCCCCCAATTTATCCTACTCCTCCTTATGGAATTGACCCTCTTCACTTTTTCATCGATTTGAGAGTATCTGGACACATTTATGATAGACAAACCAAGGAAACCAAACAAGACAATTGTACTGTAGTCAGTCCCAAGGAGTCGTCTGAGAAAAAGGAACAGGACGAAATGGTGGAGAATGTTTTTAAACAGAAAAGACACTGTTCAGCTTTTTCAGTGCCAAATACAAATGGAAAAACAAAATTTGACGTCAAATCTATGGGATTGGACAAAAGTAGTAACAAGACCAGTACCACGTATGTTATGGGCAATATTGCTGATATTTACAAGAACGTTAAAGAGAAAAAAATTGAAGAGGTAACAACTATTGATGTGGAAATGGAAGAAGATAAAACTGTAGGGGAAGATAAACAGAAAAAAGTTAAAGATTTGAGAGCTTTGATTGGCTTAGAACTGGTGGTGGACTATATGAGTCACAAGAAAGCTTTGATTAGGAGTCACGAGTCATCCATTATTTCTGAAGAAGGTGATGCAAGCTCTGAGCTTGATTCGTGTAGTAGTCCTCCTTTAGAAGTTGTAGCTGTACACGACGAAGTTTAAACAAAAAATAATCAATTAATTATGTAGTGTAATAAATATTTCAATGTTAAATGCTTAATAAAGAATAAAACAGTGATGCTGCTTATGTACTTTTTGCACCCTGGATCGTTTTGCAGCCCCATCGAATGGTGTCAATAAGTGTAACATTATTAGTGAACATCCAAGGAACAATAGTTTGGCACGTCTGGACTGGATAATATGGGAATAATAATGGGAAACGTGATGCACGCTACAATTGATTGGCATTGTAAAGGGGAAGGTTAATTTTCAGTAGCATCTCTCATCGTTCAACCAAACCCTATACAAGTTTTAGGCTGGCACCCTATTTTTTTTTCAATTTCAATAAGAAAATTATGATTTTTTTGTTTCGCTAAACCCAATTATCAAATTTACTTTATCAGATCAGCATAAAACCTTCATTTTTATGGGCTAGACCTAATTTCAGGCAATTTATAAAGGGGCAAGCCTATGTAAAAGGAAGAACATTTGTCCAATAAGGGGGATTGTAACTGAATCGGCCCTATGGACACACTGGAAAATAATAAGTTTCTTTTTTACCCTCTTACACACCCCTATTACAGACCGCAATTTGTACACTTAACGTGTGTTAATGCACAATGTGTTTATTGCATTTCTAATTAATTTTTTGCTCTTATTAGATGGATAAGATAGTAATTTTAAGCCGGGTTTACACTTTATTTCGAATACGAAACTTTCATGATAGTTTTGGCCTTTTCTAAGTGGGCAATTGATACCGATGACTAACTCAAAAAACAATTAGACTTTTTCAATAGGATTATTGAACGGCAGAGATCCAGAATCTATTCTATAATTCTATTCTATTGATTGTTGTTTAATTTCTGGATCATATAAATATATCCAGGTTTCAGTTACAATGATAAATGGATTGAAAAATTTCGGATCGATTTCAACTATAACACAGATTGAGTGCAATGTTTCTATTAGTGTTGACAATGAGATAGGTTTACCAGGTCTTTTGATATCTTAAATTAACATTTTTTACAAAAACAATTCAATTTTTGACTCAATTATTGAGTACTGCACCATGCAAAGTACTTAGCATAAATCTCCATACGTAGTAACGCTTTCAAATACATGTTTCTTAATGATGGCTCGATATTCCATTTTATCGATTTTACCACACTTGCAACTGGCATATGTTATTTTTACATAATCTCTTGATGCAAGTGTGGATGCGACTTTAAAAATTTTTCGTACATATAATTGCGATTTTGTGTGTATAAATATATGGGTCAAAATGATAAAAATGCTTTTTCTGAAACAAAAACATTTTGAATCGAATTTGTTTAAATTTTGATAAAACTAAGGTTGTTGGAATTAGATATTTCGGGTGGTAATTAGGTTAGCATTTATTATGGAATCACTTTGTTGGTAGTTAAAGCTTCAACAAATACAATTATACAGTTAAGAACAAAAGCATTGGTACAGTTATTAATAAAATAAACATCGAATGGCTTTAGAATAATCAAATGAGGTCTGAAATACATGTTAGTTTATTTATTTATTTTTTTTATTGATTGAAATGCAAAAATTAAGAAATAATCATGTCCGAAATGAAAATTAATAGTAAGGAAGGTGGATATTGCATAGATATTACTATTACATTGAAAAAGGAGCACCTTTTAATTTACCTTTCACCTTAAAATAGTGATAATTTTGTAAAGAATCTTAAAACTGATACAAGAAATTGAAAAAACAAACAAAGAAAGTTACTGAAGAAACTGAAAATACTTTAAAGATTTTTATTATGTTACACTACGCAGAATCCTTAAAAAAAAGTCAATCGGAAAAAGCGATTAAATTTTTCCAACGAACAAGGATTTGGAGTCCAAGTATTGATATGTTTGATAAAAGCAAAGACAACATTTTTCAATCTAATGATAAAATGTGTTGAAAATAGCATTAGAGAACCTTGAGGAGCAAGCTTGTACACATACACTATATACACATTCGACTTAGTTTTCTGTGATTTTTTTCCTTTGGTAGATCAAAAAAGTACAATACTGAAGGCGGGATATCATTTTATAAAATAAAATTCAGAGTTATCTTTCATAGGCATTCTTCATAAAATCGAACTTATACATGTTTGAGGTCAATGTTTTACGTAGAAAATTTAATATCACAAAATATGCGTAGGTAAAATTATATAAAAAAAAAGCTGTGCCAATACTTTTGTTCCTTACTGTATTTCTTACTAAAATACATGATATAAAGATTTCAGAAATCTCCTATATCTTTAAAGATTGAATTATAAAATCAGGAAAAAGATATCGACAGATTTTCTATGTTTTATTATCCTGCAGTGCGTTTCAATACAAAACCTTGTCTTATCAGCACGAATATGTTTTTTTTGGTGAATGTGTCTGCCGTTCTGTGATAAAATGATGTTTTAATAGCCCGTGTAAATACCGAATCAGCAGATCACACGAGAACATCAACAAGCACGAACTTGCAAGTTGTTGGTATTACAATCGTTTCATTATGTGTTAGGATAAAAAATTGAAAATGTAAACCTGACAATTTTTTCAAAATTTATCTATGAATTGACCGCATTAAGCTAGTTGTGAACTGACCATGGATCTATCACAATCGAAATTGTTTGCTCTCGTATCTCTTGGAGTGGGTAGCATATTTGTAGGTAAGTATTTCTTAATTTTTCTTGATGAGTACCTATTTGAAAGCAATGCACAGAAACTTATGTACCATTCTCACATCATCATTATTCTGATGATAATCACCTGGAGCTAAGTCAGATGAATACGAAGAATAAATGTACATAGTATTTAAAAAAAAATTATTTTGTATTTTCAAAGATTGGCTTCACCTGATTCTTCAGGAGTTTTGTTGTTAAAAATAAGGTTTACCATAGGTTTGCTGCCAGCATGTTTCACCAAACAATCCAGAAATCAATGGCCTCTATTCCTTAGTTGTTTGCTATGTTTTGGGGGCGGTGTTCTCCTATCTACGTCATTAGTTCATATTTTGCCGGAAGTCCGTGAAGACGCTTTATCGGAATTCAAACCATACACAGAAGCATTGTTTTGTGTAGGATTTTTCATTTTGTATTTGATGGACGAAGTAGTACATTATTTCTATGGAGAAGTGGCTGGACATAGTCACTCTAGTCATCATGACGAAAGAAATAATAGTTTTCTTGAAAGGTATTTAAAAGTTTAGTTTTTAAGTTATTTTCAATTAAAATTTTACAGAGGCGGCGAACCAATTAGAAGACACTCGGTCTTACCTAGACCGACTAATTATGGAGCGACTCCTACAGCTCCAGGTGAAACTAGAGCGCTTTTAAGAGGTGACCGACAACCACCTTATAATCCAAATTTTTTCAGGTATGTTGCGTGTTTGTATGAATTAAAGCAAGCTTAGTTTTTTCTTTATAATTTTTAGAACAAAATCCGACAGTGCGTTGTTTTGCGAAGAACCCCCTTCACAATTATGCCACGTAATGCACCAGGAAACTTGTCAAACCTCTACTCCCACAGCTAATCTCGGTTTATTGGTAGCCCTTTCAGTTCACAGCCTTTTAGAAGGTTTGGTAGTAGGACTAGAGGACGTCTCATCCAAAGTCTTGTTGCTGCTTGGCGCTATTGCTTCACATAAACTGGTCGTTGGTTTCTGTTTGGGGGTGGAACTAGCTTCAAACGAATTCATCACTTTCTGTAAACACTTTATATGTATCCTAGTGTTTGCTGGATCGTCGGTTTTCGGAATTTTCCTTGGAATTGTAATTGCTGAAATTCCCAATGATGTTATGGATATTGTAGTACCAATTTTACAGGTCCTTTCATTGAAAATTTAGAGAATTATCATTTAAATATTTCCATCTACAGGCTCTGGCAGGAGGTACATTACTTTATGTAACTGTTAGTGAAGTATTGCCACGTGAAAGAGCCAGATGGCATCAGAGGCATTCGAAAAGAGGAGCAGGAGTTTTGCAACTGATTTCAGTCATCGTGGGCTTTGTAATTATGGCCGTTTTAGGCAAATATCTTGGTGCGTTAAGTTGTCTTGCAAGGAAATTCATTTTATTTTTTCGATTTTATCATTATTACAGATCACTAAAGGGCTTATAAACGAGATAGAAGACAAAGCGGGAACAGACGCATGTGATATTTTTCAAACATAGTGTTTCTTTTAGTATTTTTCTTGTTTAACGTAAAAAATATATATTATTATGTGTTAAAGCGCATTAATTTTTTCACGATGATCCTGAAATTGTCAAAATTCAATGTCAAAGTCTAAATTCCTGATAAAAAATAAAATAATGGAAAGCGATAATGTATCAATAGCAACAGTCGAAGAAGATGAAATTGATGAAGGAACTGGCAATTATGAATTTTCCAGTTGCGTTTGTAAGTGTTGTCTACGGTTTGTGTTTTCTTATTGAGAGTACCGTTTTCAGAAATTCATATTTCAGACACTCGAAGAAATATATTATCATCTTAATAACGTTCGGTCTAATATTATTCCTAGTTGTTATTGCATGTGCGCAATTAATCCTTATAACAGCACCTACGGATCCATCAAAAGTTTTTAAAGAAAATTGTACAAAAACTGCAAAAGAACTATTAATAAAAAAACCGTTGCAAAAAAATTAAAAACATTTGAAAATATCAAGAGGACACGTTAGTTTTTAAGTTTAAAAGACGTACAATTTCTAAAAGGTATTCATTTATTTATGTACAACTTATTTAACTTATATTTCTGTTTAAAAGAACCTACTAGTAGCATTAGAGATGAAGTAACCTTTGCTTTCCACTAGACGTTTTCCCAAGGCCAAATAATTACGGTCGTTTGCCTTGTGTTCTGTGTAATAAATATTATTTACATTCTCTTTGACTCTATCTACAGCTCTATTGCAAAACACTGATGCCAGTACGATTTCAAAATCTGCAAATTGTAGTCCTATACAGTAGGATCTTGAAGCACGAGCTAGAAAAATTCATATAAGAAGCTGAAATAGGGTGTTAATTTAATAACTGTACCTAAAACTGCAGTCATTGCATAACAGTCTATCAATATGTTGGCGAGACTTCGTAAATCTCCATGTTTATTTAAACATTCTATTCCATGTCTGGTTAATAATATTTCAGTAGCAAATTGCAACCTTTTTACGCAATATTCAAGTTGTTTGGAAGGTCCGTTGCAACTGGGATGCAAATGTCCTGCCAGATCAAAGTCTAATTTTGGATTATCATTTTGTTGCCCCCCATCGAAAAGAAGGTTTTTAAGCCAAAAGGTACTAAAGTGCAATGGATTTCTCAGCATTTTTATACGATTTGTGATATTTTGTCCGGCATGTTGTAAACCGTTGGCTGCAATAAATAACTTTTGACTGTCATTGCTTTCATGTAAAGTTAAATAATTGAGAGTTTCTTCATGGAATTGCCGAGCCCAATGGTTTTTTAACGTAGCTGGTAGACCTACTATGTCTAAACAGATGCTAGATATTCTATAAGCCGCTTCTGATGATAAGATTTTTACTATGGCACTTTCCACCTCAACATCTTGATTACTATACCAATCCTGCAATCCTGCTGTTAGGTATGTAACACTGTCTGCAACATAATATTCCATGGCTATCTAATAGAAGATTTTATAACGTAGAGGGATTTTCATAATAAATAAAAACGCTTTTACCTCTCCTAATTTAATTCTGATTGCATCAGTGCTCAACCAATCAAAATTTTCATAACTTTTCTCAACAAAAAATTGAAAAAGTTTATCAATTGTTTTTTTGGAAATTGCATTACAACTGGGACCACAACTTAATTTAAAATCGCTCATTATGCCTCTCAAAATTTTATCTGCCTCATTGACTTTACCTATAACGTTTTCTGAAAGATAAAACAATTTTTAAGTAGAAATATTAAAATTCAATGTATTAGGTAACCAACCAATTGGTATTTCAACATTGTCAAAGCTGATTTCTGCCAATTCAAAGTCAGTCGGTTCAATTTTCTTCCAGCTTACTCCTTTACTATCTTTATCCACTATAAATGCACTTAATTGACTTACTTGCTCTTCGTGTAAAAGAGCTCTTTCACTAACAGCAATCACTATGAAGAAATCCGCAGATATTCCATTGGCAACAAACGATTTTGTACCATTTAGTATCTGTAAAATTTGTTTTATAATAAGATACTGAATTAGTTATGAATTTCTACCCAAGATTTCTTGTCTTCTGATAGTTTGGCTGTGGTATTCATGTTCAAAATATCAATCAAATTATGTTCATTTAAAGCAAAAGCAACTACTTTTTCTCCTGTTATAATTGAATGTAAATATTTCTTTTGCAAACTTTCATTGGCAAATTTATTCAACGTTTGGGCTCCTGTAATGTTCATAGCATTACATTCGCTATCCAATGGTTTAGTTTTCAAGTTCAAATACCTAACATTTCCTGCTGGATAAGACTGTCTTTTAATTGATGTTCTGATAGTACATCAAGATACCTCATTAACTCCAACGGACAACATTCTCTGGCATCTAAAAATTGGGAAGACTGTAAGCCCAAAGCTTTATGATCAGCTAAATTTTGTCTGTGAAGATGAATAGTTTCAATAATTTCATTCTATGCAGTTTTGCTAATTGTATACATTTACCTAAAATTCTTGTTCGATATTGAATTGACATTCACCATATGTTTTTGGTGCAAAAGCTTTTTCAGGTCTGCAACTTGTTTTTCAATATTGCGCACTTCTTGAAGTTGCATTTCAGGAAATGTTAGAATTTCATTGTCGAAAATGCCTAAAAATGAAATTCTTTTATTACGGTTATATGACAGTTGGATCGTTTTAAGTACCTATAGTGAGATTTTTTACAAACGGGTTTCGCTGAGGCTTTTTCTCCCTCGTCCGCTTAGAAATGTTAGTTAACGTTTCAAATTTTTTCATTTCTTTATCATAGTTCTCAGAAAATTCCTTTTCAGCTGGCTGAATTGATGTTGAAGCCGAATAGAATCTTTGTAATAATTTTCCGGCAAGTCCTTGTTTTATTGAAACTGGTTTTATAGAAAATTTGATCATTTTTACAATGATTTTTAATGTTTATATAACCTAACTTTCTTCTAAGGTGAACATAACCTAAAAGTATTGCAAATTGACAATTGATTGAACTGGCATTCTTGATAGTTTCAAAGTTTTTGCATTTTTAGAATGAAAGGGTGAATATCATAAAGCCAAAATTAATTATTTAGAAGAAGATCGGAACGTATGTCAATAACAATGCCAAGAATTTGAGAAAACCAAATTGAAAAAAATTCGAAACTAATAAAAACCCTTAAATATAAACTGTTCCTAACCTGACAAAGATTGGAATAAGAAAATACCATTTTTCTACAGCATCCATCAGAAAAAGTACCGTAATTTACACAAACACACTTACAGGTACTTAAATATTCATTAATTTTGATCCCTATTTTAGCAAAAAGGGCATTTATTTAATAGAAATAGACACAAATAATGGACGTTGCTGAACAATTCTCATTATGTTGGAACAATTTCCATAATAATCTAAGCAGTGGTATTCACAGTCTTTTATTAGATCAGGATTTGGTTGATGTCACATTGGCTGCAGAAGGTAAACTGTTAAAAGCCCACAAAGCAGTGTTGTCCGTATGCAGTCCATTTTTTAAAGAACTATTTCGATTAAACCCCTGCAAACACCCCATTGTTATATTGCCGGACGTGAGCTATTCAACACTGAAACATTTGTTACATTTCATGTATCAAGGCGAAGTCAGTGTAAGTCATGACGAAATTCCTAGTTTCATGAGAGTAGCTCAAACATTAAAAGTTAAGGGATTAACAGAAAATTCAGTAAGGCTTTGATGACTCTAATAACCATTTAAAATGCAAATAAATATTTTTCTTTTAGGACACAAACAGTTGTCCTTTTAAGCCAAATGACTGTACACAACGAAAAGAGGAAATTGTGAAACGTCCTCGAACAGCGAAAAAATTAATTCGTCCCTTACAACCCTTAAGACCATTGGATACCTCTACAACTGCCATAATTCCTCCTTCAGCCAGTTCTCCATCGTTGCCTTCATTAAAACGTCCTTATATTGAACATCCAGATCCAGATCATCAGGACATTACAAATACTTCAAGTCAAAATGATGCCTTATCTTTGGTTAAACCCAAGGAAGAGTATATGGAAAACGACACTTCATTAACACACAGTTGTATGGTGAGAATGTTAGGAAATTACAAGGATTACTTTAAAAGAGTCTGGTCTTATAATCTATCAAATGTCAAGTATCGTAAAAACAAGGAACCGTAAATCGTGGGCGTACAACCAGAATCACCAAGTTCATAAAAGTGAATTATGAGAAAAACGCATGAATCTGACGTATTATAATAATATGGACTTATATTATATGACCAAATCCTGTTTTTGTAAAAAAGTGAACTTAAATGATTCTGGTTGTTCGCCCACGAAATAGTATCTAGGAGAAAGTCTAAAATTGAAAAATCGAGATTTCTATTTTTCAATAATAAAATTTATAAAATATTAAGTAATTTTAAAAGGAAAATTAATCAAGTCATATCGCTATAATTTAATGTTTATTTAAGAAAAATCGTAATTGATCAAATGCTTATCTAATGAAAAATACAGGAGAAAATGACTACGTGGACTTGAATATTTTGGAATGGACTTTGTTACTTTCTCCTGTATATCGATGATATATGCTTAAAAAAAGTTATTTAAATATTAGAAACTTTAAAAGTAACCCTCGTATATCCATGTCCGGCATGATAAACAAAATATTTCTCCAGGAAGAAATGCAAGCTGATTTGGCAACGATGTTGGATACACAATTAAATGCTGCTAGTTGTGGTGAAGCGTCTTCTTCTTATCAAGTTCCTTCTTGTTGGCCGATAGGGGCGCCTCCAGTGATAAAAGAAGACAGTTCACAATCGTCACAATCAGGTACGCGGAATTTATCATTAAAAAATGACAAAAAAAATATGTTTTATTAGAAAATACTGGAGATCTTTGTATTATAAAAAGTGGAAAAGGTCAATTGGTCTTGATTCATGAGGGTCACATGTACACGTTTGTTGATCATATTGAGAAGTCTGTTAGTCTTTGGATTTGTGTTAAGAAACGCATGCTCAATTGTGGTGGATGCATTACTACAAATCACGGACAAGTACTTAGTTTTATAGGTATGTTCTTATTGGACATTTTGTTGTACTCGATTTTTTTATCATTACTTTCAGGTCATAATCATCCGCAAATTCATGATGTAATTCAGAGACTGCAATTGAGTAAAGCTAGTCCAACATAAAAACGAATAACAATTTAATAATTTTGATGGGTGGAATTGAAGACTACAAGCCAAACACCAAAAATATTCACCAAATATTTGCCATAATTAAGAAATGATTATTTTTTTTTGATAACTTAAAAAAATATTTTTTATTTTTCTTTAAAACTGTATTAAAAATTGGTTTTTAGTTTTGCGTTATTTAAAACTGAAAAACTATTTATTTATTGTTATTTAGTTTGTTACTTTAGGCTTGAAAGTTTATTTTAAGTTTATTTTAAGCAATAATCAGGAATGTGCAATAATTTTTATAGAGGGTAACTTATTTATGAAATTAAATATTTTTTTTGTGAATAGTTGGTTGCATAATCTCGTAGATTATTCCAAATCAGTTGGTAGACCTGCCATTGACATAAAATAAATCCTTCAATAACCTCTTTTGCAATTATTTGATAGCATTTTCATCACACATTTTTCAAATTTAACAACAAATTTGAAAAATGCGTATTGAAGCGTGTTACTTTTGTTCATCCAGAATTTTTCCCGGTCACGGTATTCAGTTCGTCAGGAACGATTGCAAAGTAAGTGTTTCTCATTAATGTAATCACGTTTAATAAACAAAAAATGAGGTTGGAAATTTTTTTTTAATGTCTAATAACTTTTTTAGGTATTCAAATTTTGTAGATCGAAATGCCATGCAGCATTCAAAAAGAGAAAAATCCACGTAAAGTGAAATGGACCAAAGCATATAGGAAAACAGTAGGNTATAGGAAAACAGTAGGCAAAGAATTGGCAATCGATCCCTCGTTTGAATTTGAAAAAGACGAAATGTTCCTGTAAAATACAGTAGAGAAACCTTTACAAAAGCTGTAGAAGCAATGAAAAAGTCGAAGCAATTAAACAGAAGAGACAGTCAGCATTTATAAAACAAAGGTATGGAAATAACATTAATATTTTTTGAGGTATTACTTTAAAATGGCATAATTTTTTAAGGTTGAGAAAGGGCAGAATAATTGAGAAGGAACGTGATATTAAGGAAGTACAAAGAAATATGGAACTCATTCGTTCCCCAGCCGCGGGCTTAAAACAGAAGCGGGCTGAATCCGATGTTCACATGCAAAGTGATAGTGAGCCTGAAGAACAAATGGATGAAGTTATTGAGGATGGTGGTGAAGTTGAATTGTAACGAAATTTTCTTGCAATAAAATAATATTCAAGAATTTCACAGCGAAAATGCCATTTTCAGTAAACACGGTAACCCACTTTGGTACCTTTATATGTATATCGATTAGGTAATTCTTAAGATCTTTGATTGGAATTTACATTACAGTGTACAGATTTTTGTTGTTAGACTTGTTCTTACCCAATAGGTATTTGAACATTAAATAGCTTTCTCCCATCATGTCTTATTACATTCAAACCGTTTGTGATCACTGCGCGCTTTTATCTTTCCACTCATCTCATAGCAGTCGCCAAAAATGAGTGTAATTAAGACAAAATTTGCCGGCCTGTTAAACTGACACGGTGCGATAATCATTCAGATTCATGTCTTATTTTATTTCTTTTGATTGTTTAGAGGTACGCATATATGGCGGTAGGGAAATCGTTAGCAATTTTCATTAGTCAGAATGATGGTTTTAGCTTTGTATGTGGTCTTACAATTTTTCGTTTAAAATGAAGCGATTAATAAAAGTTCTTATGGGTTATTTGTGTATTTCATGTAAGTTTCAGGAAAATAAATTCACTATCTTCAGGAAATTAACGTATTTTAGGTGTCGCGAATATGTTTCGTTCAGCAGACACAGCGGGAAACATGTTCAATAAAATGTATGTTATTTTATTTGTGCTACAATTACTTGAACATTTGCTATATATTCCAGGGAATATTTTGAAGGATATTCATTGAAAACGCCAAGGTTTCTTATAAGAAATAATACTTTTTCCACGTGGAATAGAACTAAAAGAGGTTCAGACTCTGTGTCTCTGGATATTTTGTTCTCAATTGATTCATTTTTTAGGTGTAATTCATCTGTACAACATTATTACTTGTGCCACAGGTTGTGATCCAGTCAAATATAAAGGTTACGGTTGCTTTTGTGGTTTTTTAGGTGCAGGAACTCCCATTGATGGAATTGATAGGTAAATAATCGCCTATTATTCTCAATACTGAAGTAATTTGACATAAAATCCAATTACTTTGTGAATGTATGCTGCCTCAATTGAAAATATGAAGAAATCAGATTTCTGTAACTATTTTTCCGGACATACTAAACTATGACGAAAGTGAGATCGTTTATGTATATAATTGCTTTCCTTCTAAAATTCAAATTATCTATTTCATTGTAATAATTGAGACTTTAAAATGAGCCTGGTAAAACTCAGTAGATTGAATCCATTTGAATCTTTTAGATGTTGCAAACAACATGATACTTGCTACGAAATAGCTAATTGTCCAATGTATTTGGAATATTTTGTGCCTTATTATTGGAAATGTTGGTCTAACGTACCGTTTTGTGGTAAATTCACCATTAAATCAAGAACATTCATTAAAACTACTGAATCATGTATGTATATGTTCTAGCATTAGATCATGGCGAATTTGGAGCTCCTGGATCATGCGCGGACATGTTATGCGAATGCGATCGGGCTCTAGCAGTTTGCTTGAAACAATATTCTTGTCCTGATAAACGGGCATTTTGTAAATCGTCACCATTTAGGTTAATTCAGAACTTGTTCATGTTATTTACTTAGGTATAAGTCTACGGAATCAATGCATTTCTATATGTTCTCGCAGAGTATTTTTATTTCCCTTCCACAAAAACACTTTTAACACGTAGAAAGAGACAACGATAGTTTAAGAAATGTCAGTTTTTCAAATTTGACAAAAATTGACGTTACTTGCAGTTACTTGGTCGTCAGCCATTTTGAAATGTTTTTGTTAAATAAGCGTATGTGAAATACTGAATACCGAGATTTTTGCATCAAGAAGTGCGTAATTTATGTGAAAATATAGACTTTTACTTATTAAACAATGTTTAAAACTAAACAAGAAGTTGACCGGCATGTCAACAACAGCTTGAAGAACTTAAATAACGAGACAGAGGTAAGTGGGCTGTAGTAACGAGTACCTTTCAAAATCATAACCGGCTTTAAGGTATTTTCTCTTAATTTTTTATTTATTTCAGTTACTAATCCTAGAAAACGTATATAAAACAAAATACGAAATAATAGTTATTAAATTCGTCATTTAAATTTCTATTTTTAGCTCGTTTCTATGTGAGGTGTTCACAGTAAAATTGGCGGGATGTTTCACATACTTATTTTAGATTGTTTCGTTGTAATTTTGCATGTTTCCTTGTTAAAATCACTAAATACCCATACAGTATTAACAGTGTTTTACTAACAATAAGATCAAGTTAACAATGGAAAAATTCGATTGTCACGAAAATCTAACCTCAATTTTCGTTAAATTTTCACTTACAAACTTCCAACATTTGTTCCAGCGATCTCTTCGTAGTCTCACCTTTGCCAAATTGTATTTCAATATTTCCGACTATGAACATGCACTACGTTACATTAGAAGCTATTTAAGTGTGAAACCGAAATCTCCAGAGGGTTATAGTCTATTAGGTAGAACCCTGGAAAAACTTGGTAAAAAACATTCAGCGTTGGAAGCGTATCGAACCAGTCTTCAGTTGAATTCCAAACAAAATAATTTGGTCATTAAAGGTTAATTTTTGCATAAGTGATTTGTTAGTAAGTAAAGTTTAAATTTTATGTTTCAAGTGTGTGAACTATTAGCTCAGGACGATATGGATGTGGAAACATCAGGGGCTAAGTATTTTTGCGATCTGGCACAGTCTGTGGATCCTAACAATCCTGTGGTGTCACATCTTAAGGAAAAAATCATTATTAACGGCAGTCACGATCCAGATGAAATTTCACAATTTTTACTTAAAGAACTTGAAAACAGGTATCTGATATAAATATTCAATTTAAAATAGTGTGTAAATTTGTTGCTTGCAGACCGACTGACATTAATTTACGAGTAAGACTGCTGAAACACCTTTTAGAGAACAATAAAGTGAAGGAAGCCTATAATCATGCATACGATATTGAACAAAGAAAATTAGAAATATTCGATGATAGTGTATTGTGGTATGAAACCTTCGCTGAGGTTTTAGTCCAGTATCAACGTGACGCGAGCACATCTTCCCAATTAACTTGGGAGTTTTGGTTCCTATCTACAGCAGTTCTAGAAAAATTAGCTGCATTATCTTTAAACGATCACACAGAAAACATTAAAAGTTCTTCGGATTATGTAGTTACGGTGTTCAATTTTGACCAATCTCTATTAAAAGTCAGCCAAAGTGTCAATTCCTGTTCCGACAAGATTTTGCTAAAAGAGTTTCTTAATCATTACCAAGCTCAGTTACATTTGCATTTAAGCGTTTTAGCTTTCAAACTAGCCAAGAGTGACTTAATGGCTATGAAAGAGGTACTTTTTTGGTTTATTTTGTTTCTTAATAATAATGTTGTGTTTTAGGTGCAAAACCTTGTTTTGCCTTTGTTGTTTATTGCTTATAACGCAGCCGTTCCTGATACACAAGGAATTTGGTTTAACAATTTGCCAGAAAATCGAAGATTATTAGTAGCGACTTGGCAGAAAGAAGGTTCATTTAGGTAAATTACTGTTTCTTGTAAGTTGAGCTTGCTTAAAAACGTTTTACAGGTGTTCCCAAGCTGGGAATGTTTTAATCGGTCTAGCTAAGGACAGAAGAAATATGATAATTGAAAAAGCTAACCAGTACTCTACAGGTTTATGGCGTGAACAGTTTTTTAAGAAGGCAAATACTTATTTCTTTCTACAATAAACTTACTGAATAATTTTTTACAAATTCTAGCTATTTGTAAAACGTGATCAACAACTAAAAGCTTCAACCAGTTTCTTTGTTTCGTCAAGTGTAGAACCAAATATTAAACTTCCCGACTATGAAGATCTAATTAGTTACAACGAGGTGAAATATATTTTTATGCCATATCTCGTTATAATATATTCTTCCAACTTATTTTCTTTAGGTGGCTCAATTGGTTTATCCAAGTTCTCTACACCACTACATCTGGTTGTTTTTAAACTACCAAAATCCTTCCGATTTCGTTTTAAAATCCTTTGAAGGGCTGCCATACTCAGTAAAAAACCTAAACAATTGCTCTGCAGAGTCTTTGAGCGTGTTGGATTTACAAAGCTTCATTTATTGCGCTGCGCTTTGTACCAAAGCTAAACTCCAAAATGCCGACAGTAGTCTGACGTATTTCAATCAGATAAAACCTTCAGTGCTGCCGGTGTCAATAACAGGGAGTTATGGCAAATTGAATCAAGCAAATTTTCTAGTCGCCGCCTATAAAATGTACAAAAAAGAATACACGCCTAATATGAGCGATGTAAGGCTTATTTTAATTAAAGGAATTGAGGTAGGTACTTTAAAAAAGGAACAACCGTTGTAAAATTAGAATCATTCTTACAGGTGGTGCGTTGTATGGGAAACCATGGTTTGGACGTTAAACTTTTGGTAAATTTAGCTTCGATTTTTGCAAATCGTGCTAGTAAATTGAACAAACATTCTGAAGTGGTAGCTAATTCCGCTAGGTAAGACAAATGGATGTATTACAAAGATCATTTTCACGTAAAAATATTCTTTTTTAGAGCGGAATTATACTGGAAAACTGCACTACCTCAATTAGAAAAGATTAAAAACGAACACGCAATTATTTATCCGAAAAACCGATTGTTTGAATACAATGATAGGGATTTGACTCAAGACGAAGTGGGTTCATATATTGAAAAGGCCAAATTATATATTGGAGTTCAGTTAATGGAGAAAGGGGACTATGAGAAAGCCATGAGTATTTTCGAAGGTCTAAAAGATCCTTATGCAAGTTTCTATCAATCTCAAATTTACCGAAAAATGGCCGACTCAAAAACCAATGAGAAAAAGGAAAATATTACATCAGAAATGCGAAGTCAAAACATAATTTTACTATCTAGGGCTCGGGACTGCCTTTATTTGACTTTAGATCGTTTAAGGGAGCCGTCTCAGGATCGGGATCATCCTTTAAACGCCCTGTTAGGCACGGAAATTGAAAATACTGAACGTCTCCTATCCAGAATTGACCCAGATTGCACCAATCGCAACGAATGTGATATCGTCTCAGAGGAAAACATTTCAGAAGACGAATCGACCGCAGAAAATTATTTGAGCGCTCACACACATCACACCAGTTTCCACAATGTCAGGGATTTAAATTTGAGTAAAAGCAACACTTTTCAATTTCAATCCACTCCGTTACGAGTAGGAAGATCACAAAGAGAGGCGAAACCAAGTCCTGAAAGGTTGGACGCTCAAATTCGCCAATTAATAGCTGCAAGAGATGTTACCAATCACACAGTTCTAGAACAAAGCAAAATGACGATGGAATTTCAACAGAGCTTAATAGAGGAAATTCGAAGTCTCAAAGATGCTATAAAGAGTTTTTCAATTGGAACTGACCAGAAGGTCAGGGATGTTACAGGGAACTTTGAGGATGTGAAGAAGATGGTCGATAACTTGACGCATTCCGTGGATGATCGTGTGCAAAATATCACCGATATGGTACAGGAAATTCGTTTGGAATTAAATGAAATTAAAAAGGATCAGAACAAGAACGCACCCATCAGCGTTGAAGATCTTTACGATTTAGATCAGGATTATGCCAGCCTTGATTACAATCTTGGAGTGTCCCAAGTAAATCCTGTTGCAAGCAATTTGTTTTCAAATGTACATAGAATGCCTCAAGCATCTGCTAATTTACCTGCAGCTGCCGCCGCCGCTGCTTACGGTCATGGTTTGTATCCAGCCTTGTACCCCGGGATGCCATATCCTTATGGAGCTTTAGGATTACCACAACCGAATTTATCTTATTTACAACCTCCATCAGTTAATGATCAATTGCCAAACGTTCCAGGATTAACATATCAACAATTACCACATTTGGCTTCAATTCAAAATCATGAAAATCCAAAAACGTCAGTGTTTCCAGTAGCGAGTGCACCAAGTGTGGTACAAAAGACTCCAACTAGTGGTGGTTTTCTAGGCCAAAACCTTACAATTACTGCGGTCAGTACAGCTTCAACCAAAGCACCTCCAGTCAATGTAGTAATAACCTCAAGCGACCCACTACCTACGTTTAAAACCACTACATCACAGCCTGTTTTATCTGTGACGATTCCTCCTCAGCACATCAAAGGCAACGTACCAAAACCATCAACAACGCAACCACATAATTATCAAATTCCTTTACCTACTACTAGTACGGTTACTCCATCAGTCCTCAGCCAGCCCGCACCGCTTGTTTCTCCTCAAAGTATTTTATCAAATGTCGCAGCTCCCACTATTTCCGCAGTGAAAAGTCCTGCTCAGAACAATGTATCGTTAGGTATTCAAATTGAAAAGGCCCTGGATAAAACTTTTTCGAGCAATACGAGTCAAAACTTATCCAATACTTCTATTGAGGTAGAGGAAGATGCAAGACCTGATTTCCAACCAATCATACCGCTTCCAGACGAAGTGCCTGTTACTACTGGAGAGGAAAATGAAACGGTATTATTTTGTCAGAGGGCTAAACTATTTCGATTTGTTATTATGAACGGTCAAGGTGAATGGAAAGAACGCGGCATTGGAAATATAAAAATTCTTCATAATCCAGAAACGGGAAAAGTGAGAGTATTGATGAGACGCGAGCAGGTCCATAAAATTTGCGCGAACCATTTTCTAAACAAGGAAATTACATTGACTCCAATGGCTACAAACGATAGAGCATTCATTTGGGCTGCGCAAGATTTTGCCGATGAAAAATTAATTCTAGAGAAATTTTGCGTGCGTTTTAAGACTGTAGAAGAAGCTAACCAGTTTTCTGAAACCTTTGAGTTGGCAAAGACAAAAATAAAATCAATTGAAAAAGTACCCAGCACGACAAATACATTGGGTGGATTCAAGTTTATTGGTGCGCCCAGTTTCAAACCAAAAGAAGAACCAAAACCAGAACATGTAGTAAGTGAACCTCAGACTGTAGCACCTATTTCTTTTCCATCTTTTGGAACTTTTGGCGCCAAACAATCGAGCAACGTCAAAACCTCACTTGAAGAGGTTTCTCCAGTTAAATCTATCACCACTGACGAAGAAGTTGAAGAATTTGAGCCTCAAGTGGAATTTAAACCAGCTGTGGAGAAATTACCCGATCTGGTCGAAGTTAAAACTGGCGAGGAATCAGCTGAGGTGCTGTTTAATGAGCGTTGTAAGCTCTTCCGGTTCGATACTACAGGTGACAAAAACGAATGGAAGGAACGAGGCATCGGTAACATAAAAATACTAAAAGAGGATTCGATGTTCCGAATGGTTATGCGACGAGATCAAGTGCACAAAGTGTGTTTGAATCATCAAATATTAAAAAATGCAACTTTCCAAAAAGCTCCTTCAGATAAGAAGGCAGTTAATTGGCATGCGCAAGACTATTCCGAAGGTATATCTAAACCTGAAACATTCACGGCTAGATTTAAAGATGCCACTGTTGCTGATCAATTTTTACAAACACTGCAAAATGCCCAAATGCTTCTTGAATCGACCAATAAAGTGAAACAAACCAAACAAGATACGCCGACGAAGGCAAAAGGCTGGGAATGTAAAAATTGTTTTGTTCATAATGATGCTAAGACAACAAAATGTACCACGTGCGAAACATCAAAACCCGGTTCTTCACCCAAAAAAACCGAACCAACGTTTTCGTTTAGTGTGAAACAAGATTCCAGTACTACCGAAGTTACAATCAAACCGGGCTGGGGAAACCAATTCAAGCCAGCCGCTGGATCTTGGGAATGCAAAATGTGTTACGTCACAAATACTGGCGACAAATCCAAATGCGTTTCTTGTGAAACTCCTAAAGAAGGTAAAGCTGATGCTCCCGTAGTCGGCTTGAAAGGTTTTTCTTTGGATACTGGAGGTCAAAAGTTCTCGTTTGGTATTCCACAGCAACCAAAATCAAAATTGTCTGGTTTTGGAGATAGTTTTAAACCAAAACCTGGCACATGGGAATGTAAAACTTGCTATATTCGTAACGAACCCAGCAGTGAACGTTGCTTAAGCTGCAATACTAACAAGGATGGATCTGCATCTAAAGAGGAAACCCCTAAGGGAGTGAATTTAGAGACTCCTGGTCTTAAATTTTCTTTTGGTATGCCCCCAGCTACCACTAATGATAGTAGTAAAGTTACAGTGGCTCCTACTGTCTTTTCATTTGGCAACGCAAACAGCACTTTTACATGGCAACCTCCTGAGACTCAGAAGCAAGACACTATTGAAAGCAAGCCACGCAGTCCCAGAAAAATTAGCACAGGTCATGGTGAGGATTCAGACGCTAGTTATGTCGAAGAGGAGGAGTCAAGCGCCTACTTCAAGCCAGTTATTCCTTTACCCGATATTGTGGAAGTAAAAACTGGCGAGGAAAATGAGGAGACTCTGTATCAACATCGAGCGAAACTATACAGATTCGTGGCAGGTGAATGGAAAGAACGCGGTTTGGGTGATGTAAAAATTCAAAAAGATACTGCCACGGGAAAATTACGAGTATTAATGAGAAGAGATCAGGTATTCAAAATTTGTTTGAACCATTGGCTGACCAAAGATGTAGAGTATTTGTCAAAAGACGAGAAAACGTGGTTGTTCCATGCAGCAGATTTTTCCGAAGGCGAATTGAGCCGTGATCAGTTCTGTTTAAGATTCAAAAATGCGGAAGTGGCGAGTGAGTTTAAAAAGGCGGTAGATAATGCTCGAGAAAATGAGCCCAAAGAAACGCCCGTTAAAGAATTAACCCAAGATCATGTCTCGGATTGTGATGTGCAATTTGTGTCAGAAACTAAAGTAACGCAAGAAGAAGAAAAAGAGGCGATTCGCTTAGGATTACCACCCAAATTCATGGCTTATAAGTAATGATAGGTTTTTTAGTCATGAAATGTCGGGTTTTAAAGATATCTTTTTTTCAGACAAAGACCAGATTGCACGTGTGAACAATGCAAGAAAGACGATGAATATTTAAAAGAACTTTTTGCAGAAAAGCCGCCATCTTCCATGAGTAATTTTAGTAGCTCAATAGGTAGCACACTTTTTGCCACGCCTATCAGTAGCTGGGGGACGCCCACCTCTGGCGAGAGTGTATTCAAATCTCCACTAGTTAATTTCAGTTTTAACACACCCACAGGTTAATTGTAGATTTTTTTTTTCTCTTGTGAGTTAATTTTATTTTTTCACAGGTCAATCTCCAGCATCTGAACCTCCAAAGTCAGAGAGTTTGAGGGAATTGCTTCAGAAACCTGCTACAAGTAGTTTTAATGTAGGCAAAAGTGAGAGCTCCACACCCAATTCGACATTTCTAGGTTTAGGTGTAAATATTTCAAAAAGTGATGATAGCAAAGTTGCATTAGGGACGTCAGGTGCTTCACCTCAATTCGAAGGATTTTTACAAAATTCTTCTCCCTTTGGCCGAAATATATTCCTAAAGAATAATGGTGTTTCGCCCAGTAATAGCTCAGGAAACCTGTTTGGGTCGAATGTCTTCAGTTCTTCGAATATATTCGCCCCCAAAACCTCTACTGTTTCATCTCCAAGTAAGTTAATGCCTTCTAGAGTAAATCTATTTTAAACTTGAAATATTCCAGAACCATCAATATTTACTAGTAACGGCAGTGGTAGTACCAATCTTTTCTCCACAATAAATTCAGCTACTACCACTGTTACTTCGTCTTCATTCCAAGCCCCTACTAATAGCCTGTTCAGTTCGAGCAAGACCACAAACAGTAGTATTTTTGGAAGTTCCACTCCGATGTCAGGAAGTATTTTTGGAGGCGGGACCACTCAATCACAATCTTCTATTACAACTCCTAGTACATTAGATTCAACACAAGGAAGCAACATTTTTAGTAATCCTCCTGATCAGACAAAGAGCTTTTTTGGCAACAAGACCGAACCAAAAGTCACAGACGCCAATCTCACCTTTGGCAGTTCAAAATTGGAAAAATCGGACGACTTAATGTTTACGGCCGATTCCAATATATCTTTTGCATCTCTTGCAAAATCAGAGGTACTATACAGAATGTTTTACTTCGAATGGTAAAGAAATTGTTTTTTAGGCCAACGAACAAGCTTTTGCCACGAAAAAAGACGACAAAACTCCATTTGCATTCCTAGGAGCTGGAGCTCCTGTATTTGGAGGCGCTCCGGTAAATATGTTAGTCATTCCATTATCAGATTTTACGTTAAAATAACAAAACTTCCAGGTTCAAAAACAGCAAACAAATAAAACAGAAAATGAATCGGACAATGAAGAAGTAGAAGACGCAGAACACGATCCTCATTTCGAACCTATCGTTCCTCTTCCCGATGAGATTGTAGTGTGCACGGGTGAAGAAGACGAAACGATTCTATTTAATGAACGTGCCAAATTGTTCAGATACGATAACAGCACAAAAGAATGGAAAGAAAGGGGTGTGGGTGAACTAAAAGTTCTCTTCCATCCTAGCAATAACACATACAGATTGTTATTGAGGCGCGAACAAGTGCATAAAGTAGTATTGAATCAACGTATTACACCTGATTTGGATTTACAACCAATGACCATGTCGGACAAAGCTTGGATTTGGGCTGGTATGAATTACAGTGAAGACGAAACAAAACTGGAACAATTAGCTGTTAGGTTGAAAAATGTGGAAATGGCTCAGACTTTTAAAAAGTGTGTGGATGAAGTTTTAAAAAAGGTTGCAGAAATTCAATCTAACAAAAGTCAAGATTCCGTGCCCGTTACAGTTCAAGAACTGGAAGATGTTAGTAATGAAGAACAGTATGGAGAAGATGACGAAGAAGAAGAGGAAGATGATGACGATGACAGGTAATTTTTGATTATAAACTGAGCTCTCCGATTAAATGTTTATTTACATGGCAAAAATAGGGCGATTTTCTTTTCCAAACGCTGCACGTTGAGCGAAAAATCTGCTGGTGAAGGCTGGAAACAAGTGAACATCGGTACACTAGAGGTTTACTATGATTCCGATCTTTACGCCTCAAGGATTTCCGTTATTGCCGATGACGGCGAATTATTAAGCAATACAATTATAGCAGCCAATACTGAAATGGAGGTAAAAAAATATGATGATTGTTTTCTAACATGTATAAAAATGATATATTTTACAGTTGAAAAATAAAGAATGCACATGGAATGCGGTAGAGTGGGCTGATAAAGAACTTAACCGATGGCGCACATTGAAGGCAACATTTAGCAGTGAAGCAGCCGCCCAAGAGTTTTACTCAAACTATGTCGAAGGTCTCACTTTTGCTCAGAAAGTGGGTTTGGTTGATCAACCGCATTATCAATTAGACAATGATAGCGATCAACACGAATGATCTATTTTTTTAAATTTTCCATCGGCATTGATGTTTTTTTTGTAGTGCTTTGATGGATTGTTACGTGTTTTTACATCATTTATTCGTGTCAATTGTTTAAATGCCAATTTATATTTAAGAATATGCAGGGTTCTTCCTTTTTGTAGCACTATTGCCCTCATTTTTATTCTTGTTAATTGTATTTTATTAATTATTCGAAAGGAATAAGCCTGCATTTCTGTGATACACTTATTTTATTCAGAATGTTCTCATTTTATTTTTTTAGAAAAACGAATCATTCATTTACCCAATTTAGCTCTTTTTAATGTAGATTTTCAATTTTCAATAATAAATTCTTTAAAAGTTCCCATTAATTATTCAGTTTTTATCAAATGTAAAAATAATTCCAATTGTACAAGGTTTGATCAAGATTCATTCAAATTTGGTCCTTTGAATTGAATATTAATAACAGCAATAGAATAAGAGGTTCTTTTAATTAAATTTACAAATCAAAAATGCGAGCATAAACGTCCTATTATTGTCAATCCGTACTAGATGGCGCTTACAAAGTCTACCCCCGTACCACTCCGGTTTTATATTGATTTGAAAGAGGGTACTCGTATTTAATTACATTTTTACGTTCAATATAATTTTTTTTTATAATATCGTCGGCAAAATGACAGAGGAACGTGACAGTAAAATCCTTGTTTCAAGACGTTAACGATTAAAATTCTCAAGTGTGGCAGATGCGTCCTTTTTTTTGTTTTCCCTTGAGCTTCTAATACCGACAATGGACGTTGTAGAGTCATCACAACTTGTGATATGGTATCTAAAGTGAATATAACACGTGTTATAGGATCTAAAGTGAAGGTAACTCAAAATATCAAAATTTGTAGATACGCCCTTTGTCATTTTGCCGACGATATGAAATAGAATAGTAATGTTTCTGCTTTTAACGTGTACAGTTGTATTAAAAAAAAGTGTACATCGATTACAGAGAGAAGTTTGACAATCATATTTGAATTACATATGATTGCCAAACTTTTTTTTTCTTCTCTCTCTCTCTCATACAAACACACACGTGTACGCTTTTTTTAATACAACTGTACGTAACATGTTCATGTTAACTAAAAGGATGTAAACAAAATAAAAAAACTAGAATTATCGAACACTCTTAATCCAGGATATGTTAGAAAAAAAATAACTTATGTTCTAAACATTTTTACAATGAAATTTCTGAATTGCGCATAAATTTAAAATTTTAATTACAAAAAAGTAAATTAAGTATTTTTCGTTGTGTTAAAACATTACAAATATCAAAAATACAAAATGACATATTTTAAATTCGATGGCCTTGGCTGCCATATTGAACTTTTATATGAACAGTTTTTCTGACGTGATGCTCCTATCTAAACGTTTTTCAATCGTGAACCAAACCAAACAACTAACACCATATCACAATATTTAGTACATGTTAGTGACGCAAAAACCATCATTTAAATGCGTCATCTTTACTTCCTGATAAGGTCAGCCTGTGGACTAATGCGGTAATTTAAAAAAAGTTAAATATTTTTGTTGAGATATTACCTATAAATAGAAAAAAAAATAAATAAAAATTGTTCGAATTCCACTAATCCAATGCCCAAATGTTAATAGAGTCAACTTCAAGTTGGGCGTTTCTACCCCATGTAGGAAACCACGAGTTCCTGGCATAATAGAAGTCCTTTTGACTTTTTGGTTGATTATTAATCCAGGGTTTTGAATTAAGTTGTCCATCTTCAAAATTGTGTCCTCCTGCGCCCACGCCCACAACGAGGTACATCTAAAAATGAAAAGTTAATATTTCTGAATAAAACTTTAAACAATTCCTACCTCAGTGTCAAATGGTGCTAATTCAGTGCCCTTTTTCCATAATTCGCTATAACTTAAGCGTGATCTGGCAGCCCAACTAGAAAAGCCGCCTTCTGGTGGAAAAATTGTGCCATAAACGGTATTGTCGACGCTTAAAGTAATGCTTTCTAAAATTTTCTCTGGTTAATAAGATGCTAATTAGATTTTCCAAAGCAAGTGCTTGCCAGGTTTCCATAAAACCGTGAAATTATGAAAATCGTTTGTCCAGGGTTCGGAGGCTTCATAAGTTTTCATTGCATAATTTCTGGCTTGGTAAGTTTGACCTAAAATTACACCCCCTTTTAGTTTCGTATTGGCACCATCATTTCCAGCTAAAAATGCTACTCTCATTTGACCAGATTGATAGCCTGGACCGTATTTTTCACTCTCAGAATTCAGATACAGTTCTAAAAAATACCTGGTTGTAGTTATGAAGATTTGTAACGGTTATATTATAGAATATTTTCAACCTGGATACAACCAATTGCCTTTGGGTAGTTTAGCTTTAATCTCAATTCTTCCATATTTAAACGAAAATTTGCCTTTAGTTGTTAATTGAGCTGATATCACTGGAGGAATTATGGCCCATCCGATAGCTCTTTGATAACATTCAGAAGTTCCACGAAGGCCGGTACATCTAATAAACGCATTTAAATTTTATAAAATAACAAAATTTCATATTTTTTACTTTTCTCCTAGATCCAGTTCATCCAGGAATCCATAAACTGATTCGGTTAAAATAGGAGAAACAATTAAATGGTTATTTTGCACTGATAAAGTCTGAGGATTGTCTTCGTAAATCACAAATTCGTAGTCCTGTATTAAAGATATAAATAATGAATATATTAATACGTAAAAATCGAAAATTGTGGTATATTTTTTTAATATTTATGATAAAAAGACGGAAATGATAGTTATATCATTCAAAAGTTTCTCATTCATATGTCTTTTGATAACTTTAACACATCTGTTGATATCCTACAAGTACTATTTCATAAAACATGTATCGAAGACCGGAGGATTGGAAGTGACTTTTTTCTAACCCAATCTGTCATAAATGACATCTCAGTAATAGGTCTACTTACAGGTTCTGTGGCGAATTTCCTTTGCACATTCCATTTGTTTCTAATTTGCTTTAAATTCGAAAAATCGCTGCTAAATATCAAATTTCCTTTACACTGATTTTTATTTCCAACAGTGGTTACCGAATTTTGACATTCGTTGTCTGGAAAACGTGTCTCAGGTGTAGGTCTAGGTGTNACTTTTTTCCATTCCTCTTCAAATAATTTCATGTCACAAGAGTACCAAGCAGGACCTTCACTTTCCTCACGATCCTTGAATTTTTTGCCTCGAATCCAAAGCTTTAGGCTCCGAAACAAATAGAAATGAGTGGGCGAGATGTCCGGACTGTACGACGGATACGAGGGCACTTCCCATCCAATATCTCCTGGGTCGAATGAGATGTGTGCGGTTTTGCGTCGTCGTGCAAGAAAACGGCAGGATGCGGCGACTGCGAAATTTTTGTCGTGGGCACTCTAACCGCCCGCTGTATACTTCAACGGTGATGGTTTGACCTCGATCCATCAATTACTAGCGTATCGGCCCTCGTCGGTCTCACCAAATGCATAACATCATCTTGGGTGGCCGAAAATCAAGATTTGCCATGTGGCTGCGCTTTTGACTGAGAAAAAGGTACCGGTTTCGATGTCGCGATTCACCAGCAGAATCTGTTTCTCATCACAAGCAATCACCGACTCTATAAATGGTGATCGGTATTGTCGACGATAAAGCTTCTTAGCCGTGTCGACTCGTATCTGCTTTTCAGCATTTATAAGCTCATGTTGCTACTACCAGATTTTCACTCAGTTTTTCCTTGAAAAGGGCAGATACAATTTCCTTTTTTTCTGCAAAATGCAAAATAGTTTCGGCACTTAATACTCATTGATCAGTAGTATTCAACGTTCATTTTATCCAGTTTGAATTTGACCATTGAAATTCTATACTCTCATTTATACTTTTGGGTCTTTGTGTTCCGGTGATTCGATCAGCAACCACCGACGCGTTGGCACCTACAAAAATTCATAGTTGAGCAACTTTCGAATATTGGTACATAATAGACTCATTGTCTAAGGAAACTACAGATAGTATATACTATCTATCTATGAGCGCAAGAAAAGGCTCCATCGAACGTATAAAATAAAACCAGGAAAAGGAATAACTTATTAGACAAAGTTATACCACAAAGTCGCAAAACTTATACAATAACCTAACATATCAACGATTTATCCTGTTTTTCAAGCAAAATCGCGTGAAAAAATCCTATCGTGTGACAGGAACTTTAGCTCAGTTAAGAGATTTCTCAAGAAGAATGATATAGTTTATACTCTGAAGCAATACGTCGAGTTTATTATATTGGCAAGTTAGACGAAGAAGTATACAATACATCTTGTCGAGGATAATGATAAGAAGAATGTCATTAAAGATTTTTAAAACTGGTGGTCCAGATTTTACAAACGCGAATTGCTTCAGTACAAACTTCGAAAGAAGTAAAAGAGTTCCATTTAACATATCAACTTTTATGCAATTTTCTTACAATGAAAACACAAAAGAGTTATTGCATTAGACAACAGAGATGGATTAGCAAGTTATATGTTTCCAATAGCTTATAAATACCCCATTGTACTGAATGTCAAAGTAGCCATCAAAATAGAAAAAAAAGTTAATTAAAAAAAAAAAAAAATGTCAATTTTATTCCCAACTCTCAGAACATTCAATTTTTTACCAAAAAGTCTTCACACGGTCAACAGTAAATTTAATCAGAAGTTATTTAATATCAAAAATGCTTCTGTTGTTGCTCATTTGTTTGTATTTTGTTTTTTATTTTTGAATAAAATAAGATTTCATAAAAAAATCGAATTTTTATTTAAGAAAGTTGACATACGGCATTTATCAAAATCAAAATTTTGTCAATATTTAAATCAGTTTTGTGATTGTTTCATGAAATAACTCTTTGATTGTATCATAATAATGTTAAAGATTAGGTATCTAAAAGAAAAATGTGTTATTTAAAATTTGAAAATAGCTATGTAGTTTTTTTTAATTATCTCGAAACAATGTTAATGGGATATATCGGGTTTCTCAAATAAGTGATTCAATTGTGTGTTCATAACCAATTCTAAAGTTATACAATTTGTTTATCAGAATAGTGTTTTTTATTTGCACATTTTGTCATTTTTTGAAACGACATACACTGCGCTACAAAATTAAAGGCGAATTTATGTGTCGAGTAGCTAAAAACAATTTTATTTAGTACACTGCTTAGCCAAATAAATAAAAACAATGTTTAATTTGAGCAAGTAGCCTCCCCAATGTTCTCACCCGAATAGCTAAAATCTCAAATAAACAACTGTAGCATTATTCTTACTTAGTGTTCATTTAAATATGGCCCAAAAAGACATCCGTGCAGCAATGCAAGAGTGTATTAGTTGTCTACACTTGTTTATCCGGCATTTTCGTTACTCGAGTAAAAGAACTAGGGAGGCTAGTTGTTTAAATAAAAAGAATTCGACTAAGCAGTTTATTAAAGCCTAGTTCACACGGGTCGAGCAACCGTCGAATTTACTTAATATTAAGTAACTGGAAATCAATAATTTGAATCGTATAAACGGATATTCAAGTAGGTACTTGATCGAGAACGTGAATAAGTAGCCAGGTAAATCAAGTGATTTGAAGCTCTGATAACTTACTTGTTCAGTAAGGCGACTCCCACCACCAAATTCAACATTTCAGCGCACTTGAATACTCGTACTGACATCGTCTAAACACGTTCGTTTCCTTTCAAGTAATTTTATTACAATTATTGTTTTGATGTTTTTAAAATGAGGTAGACGGAGGAGAGAAATTTAAATACAACTGGAAAATAAGTATTTGAACAAATTTAAATGTTTACCTGAATGCATTTCAAACTTAAACACTTGATTTCAGTTATTTGTTCAAGTAACTGAACGGCTACTCGACCAGTGTAAACTAGGCTTAAGTTTAAGTATTAAATCAAATTGTTTACACCACACAAGTAACTAAATTTAGTAACTTGATTTACCAACCTGCTTTAGTTACTTGACGCGTGTAAATTCGCCCTAATTCGCAGCTTAAAAATTCAATAAACTTCGAAAAATGTATATTTTCCCAATAAATAATGGGATTAGAATGATTTTTCCTGCAGCGAGGAATTCTCCGAAAGAATAAAATGAACATACTATACAGGTCGTATAAATAGCGTAATATTTTTTTCTTCAAAATTTAAAGTCGTCTGTATCATGTCGCTCAGACATATTAGTGTAAAAACTATACAGCGATGTAGCTTCGAATTTCCTAAGTATTTTGTTTTTTTTTAATGGTTCATTTATCTTGGGCCCTTCCAGAGATATTTCATTTTTTAAGACATCGTGTATGTTTCGGCTAAAGAAAGTGCTATTGTTATAGCACTTGTGGAAGTAGATTTGTCAGAAGTTCCAGTGCATATTAACACAATCTACAATCTCAGCTACATAAATGTATAGTTTATAAATGCCTCGATCACCTGGCATTGCCCACAGAAGGTTTCAAATTTTGATGAAGAAAACATTACAATATTTATACGCCCTGTATACAGGGTGTTTCATAATTGAATGTCAATATTGGAGTAATTCCTCAGGTTATTTTAAGAAAAACAGTTAATACAAATATAGGTCAGGAAATGTTCCCTTTCCGAGATACGGGGTGTTAAAGTTGTAAGAAAAAGATCGTTATGTTATGATAACATTCATACCACTCCAGATACTAATCAGATCAGAAATAGGTTTTAGTCTCTTGGTTGTTAAAGAGTCATTTCAATAAAAAGTGTAAAAAGCACTTTAACTATAAAAATGTTTCATTTTCACGTACAGATAATTATAGTTCTTTATTTTTTTATTGAAAAAGAGTTCGAAATATGAAAAAAGTCAAGAGCTCTTGTTTGTTACAAAATGAAACATCATTAATAAAATCATTTTTGTTTTTGATAAAACCAGTAGTGTACCATTCTTTTTTTTAACCCTGCAATGGATATTGGGGTTACGAGTGACCCCAACGTATACGTCACACATAGTATGTATAGTTGTGATATTTAGGTATACATTCTAGAGTTAATATTCAGTTTAAATGCAGTATGGACGTCAGTGGTAGAAAATTTAAAACATCTTTTACATCGGAAGAAGCTCCTTAATGGTAGAAAGGCATATTCCTACCACATTTCAAGAAAATACCTGGAATGGTATGAATGCTATGATAAAATAACAATTTTTTTTCTTAGAACTTTAACACCCTGTACAACCTCGGAAAGGCAGTATTTCCTAACTCATGTTTATATTAATTTTTTTCTTAAAATAACCTGAAGAATCGTCTCTTTCAATATTGACATTCAATTATGAAACACCCTGTAGTATGTTGATTTTACTTTTTAGGCATCTTCTCGATATAGGAGATTGCAGATTACGTTAACATTCACTAGAATTTTTAACAAAGCTACATCCACAAGTGCTATGACAACAACACATTTTTCAGTCGAAAAATGCATGATATTTTAAAAAATTGAATATCTCTGGAAGGATCCAAGATAAATAGACCATTAAAAAAACAAAATACTGAGGAAACTAAAAGCTACATCACTGTATAGTTTTTATATGTCTCAGCCACATGCTACAGATGATTTTAAACTTTGACAAAAACATGACACTATTTACACAACTTTTCACCCATAATAGAGTTACGATTGACCAAAAAAATCATTCTAATCTCACTATAGATTGGGAAAATATACATTATCAAAGTTTATTGAAATTTTAAGCTATGCGTTAATTGTGTGGCGCAGTGTATACCTGTTTATTTGCAGAAAAATATTAGTTTTATATCAAATTTCTTCCTAAAATTCAAAGAGTTTTATTTAATTTGCTTTTCCTGAGGCTATTACCGTATAATTTTTGGTTCGGAATTTTTGATGAATCAATATCAATACGGGACCAATGATCATAAGGAAATTTCATTAATTTTTAATAACCAGTCTTATATATTCGACAATAACCCAATAATATTATTGTAAGTTATGATCGATTACCTTCGGAGATCGACGCCACCTTTTACGACTATTTCCGCTCCCTGCTAAAGCAATTTAGACATTAGTTCTGCTAAATAAACAGTTAAAGTTTATTACGGCAATTTATTTTAAAAAATACCATTGCAAAATTCTATCCAGGTAAATTGTAAATGGATTATTCCGATGTCGGATGACGGTGTCGATCATTTTCTATAAAAATTCACAAAACAATATGTCAACTCAATTTTTATTTTTTACAAAATTCTAAACACGTTTTTTAAAATTTGTTTTGTCTATTTTTTTTTTTGTTTTTTGTTATTTTGTTTTATTTAATTCAAAACTTAATCGAAAAACTCAACAACAAAACCAAAATTGAATTAAAGTGAATTTCAAAGTTTAATTTAATTGTTTTTTAGCATTTTAAGTGAAAATCTGGAAACCTGGTCTTAAACATTTAAAAATCGTGTAGAAAAGTAATATTTTCCAGTCTTTTCGCGTTATCTACATTAATTTAAGTTGCACCTTAATGGATTAAATTAAGATCTATTACTGAACAAATTTTAGCATACAGTGTTTGCATTAATATATAATTGGAAGCCATATGACTAAGAACATAGGCAAACTGGAAATTTCGTTTATTCACATTTTCCAATCATATCGGCTGGAAAATTAACCCCAATATGATGAGAGAAAAAAAAACCATTAGCAGATATAACGGACTACGTTATTTTGTCATTAAAAAATACTCTTAGTAAATAATGTCGTGGGCTTTCCCGGATTCGATTGAGTTCTTTAAAATTCATTTTCAATCCTATCGCTCCTTTGACATTTCTTTTGAAGTTGTTTGTATTCTCGAATTTTAACGAACAGCTTTAATGGACAATAGATCAAGCTATAAAAGAGATCCGAGGGGATAGTGGAAAAAACGTTCACAGGAACCAGGAAAAAACATAATGCAATGTAGTATTTTTTTTTAAATTCCCTGATGATACTTTACATTTTTCCTCTCATTGATTGGCTTGTTTTTTTTTTTTTTGTTTAAGATATCATTACTTCTAATGAGAATGAGAAATATCGGAAATAATGTTTTTCATCTATGTATCATTATTATCACATTTTCGATTGTACTAATTATCATTTCTTTGGGTTACAGATACGACCGGACCCACCCTCAAATTCTGCTTTACTGGAAACGTATCTGGAATATCAAGTAGTTATTTCATTTTAAAGGGATTTCAAAAAAATCCAATAAAAAATGTTTGTAAAGCAAAAAAAATTCTTAAAGAAAACCTGTCATTGGTTCGGAAGCGTGCCATAGAATACGAAAAAATACTGGCTAACATTAGCAGTAATCATTGAAACTTTAGTATTATTCCTGGTTATAGCATTAATATATTTTTACTGACGAGAAGACTTTAAAATTGTTATTAAACCTATAAGACATACTTAAAAAAATTGTGGAATTAAGAAATTTCTCTTAGGTGAAGAAAATGTCATTCCAAATGATAGTTTTAATAGATATTTTCTACTCGCATAAGCACTCACAGTCCTGGAAAGATCCCAAACAGTTCGATCCATCTAAAAAACTCTTCTTAATTAATGCTCGTCTGTTTTATTTCATTTTCTTCTGGACCGAGGGACTCTATCGGTAAATTACTAAAACATGAGAAGTTCTGTTATATAAATACATTATTCCAGGAAAATGCTCTATTGTTATTGACACTGCCTGGAGGTAAATTAGTTAAAAATCAGGAAATTTTCAGGACTCAAAAGTCATTGGATGAAATCGTTCTTACATGAGTTATAAGTATGGTGGTAAAAAATTAATTGCACTATGTTTTCTTTCTCTTGTCACTTGAGTAGACGTATTTCCTGTTCTGTCTACTTCATGTCCCTTATGATGTCGAGATCCAGCACTTTTTCCATCTTTTCGACGATTTTCCCCTCTTTATTTTGCCACATGGAATATTGCGTTTTGCTTTCTTCGCCAATCTGTCATCAGATATTCATTCTACATGTTCGCTCTAGAATCTTCTTCTATTTCTTATATATATATATATATATAGCAAATGTTAGATTATTAAATTTTTATACAGGGTAGGCGAAAGTTGTAAAATGTGAAAAAGTACCAAGAGTAAAGTACCTTCATTTTTCGCAATGCTTTAAGACAAAAACAACAACTGTCGTAAATAAATAATAGTTAAAACAAAAGTATCCTTTGACAGTTTGTCAAATAGTATTTTGATTAGGGTTGATATTTTAAAAATGCTAACTAAAGATGAATGTGTCTATTTAATCCAATGCTATGGAATTGGAAATGTATCATGTCAGTTTGTTATTGATCTCTTCCACGAAAAGTTTTCGAATACGGCTGTTTCCAAGGAAGCATTGCGAAAAATGAAGGTACTTTACTCTTGGTACTTTTTCACATTTTACAACTTTTCGCCTACCCTGTATAAAAATTTGACAATCTAACATTTGCTATGGTAGTTTGAGCATAAGCAGAACCATTTATGAAGAGTGACTTTTTGTCGAAAAATCAAAGTTAGAATAGTTTTTCCTCTCGTCAAGTCCATCCTGGGACACACTATATACCTATATCATGTATGGCTCTTAGAATTCTTATTTCCAGTGTTCTCATTAGGCTCTGTAATCTGCCTGCTCCGGCTCTTGTCTCTGCAGCGTACGTCATTATTGGCCTTATCTCGGCTATGTTTCATGTCTTCTCGTTTCGTATTCAAGACTCATATATTAGCTGTGAATTGTGTTTTCGAACTATGAAATTAATAAATATTTAAATTAAACACGTAACATATTAACAAATAACAGAATGTTTAGCAATACACAGGCCTTGTACTATAACCAAGTCATCCTCTTAAGTCACTCTGTATAAAGGAAAAAAAAGCCCAAGGACTATTTCTGGTTTTATCAATGCCAAATTGCCAACCTTAATGTCTTTTCTTAGCCAAAGTTAAATCCCACTTCTGTTTCGACCCCCATGACATTTTTTCTGTTACCTTAACGACATCTTAAACTTTCCGTAGGAAAGTTAAATTGACTATACAAGGAATCCCCTCCATCCCGTTTCCAACAAGAACGACAATTTTACATTAAAAACCATGAAACAAAAAAAAATCACGCTTTAGAAGTCGTTAAATTGCATGAGCGCGAACGAATTCGGGCTCGAAATTTGGAAGAAAATGGAAACCGATAGTCCACCATATCATAGACACCGGTTTGCAGGCCTCTGCGATAAGCTGCAACATAATTCAACAGTGAGGGGATATTGTTTTGACAGAGCGTTTTGCAGATAAAGCGAAGCCAGGGTGGAAGTTCATTCGTTGAAATTAACTGAGGGAAATAATAAAATCTTTCTAGTTTATATGAGCCTCTTAACGTTTTAAAGAGTCATCAAGCTGACGTGCTTGTTATGGATTTGAGGAGCTATTAAGATGCAGAATAATTTATTTTCGTTCATTAACCTGGAATATCATATTTAGGAAATTTCCAAATAATATTCTAACGTAAGTTGATATTACAATGCCTGCAAAGAGGATTTTTGCTGAATAAACAGTCCAAATTGTTTTTGTTTTTGTTATAGTTGTTTCTCTATTTCGTTTTATTAATTTATGTAAGAATGATGACAAACTAACAACAAGAATATCAAATATTAAAAAGACCTATACAGCAACGAAGTTCGCTCGGGTGTAAACCACTTGTTGCCATTAAGAGTGACTTATATATGTAATATATGTATTATTGGTTTGATAGTTTAAGTACGTTTTGGACATTTAAATATAAGCTTAACCCATTAACACAACATTAAATAATTCTGATTAAACGTGCTATACATGTATCAGATTTGGATACCATCATTTACGGCCTTAAACGTGAAAAATACCTGTTTTATAAAATAAATAACACAAATACCGTCACAAATTAACTTATCTACCTTTTAATCTCCCTTGGGCTAGTAGGGGAATTATAATTTGCATACAACACTGTATAAAGGGAATATTCTAAATACGCTGGATCAAAGCAAAGTTGCGTGAAATTTTGGGGGATCAATTCCAAACGTGGCTCACTTAATTATTTGCGTATTTCGGTTCGAATTAAACACCACATTAAAAATGTTCTTTAAATGGATGATAAACATCGGTTATTTCGTTCTTTTTAAAACTAATTTTAAACAGTTGCCAGTGTAATAATATTGAATTACTTGGTATTATAGTAAAGGGTCCATAATTTTTGCTTTACTCTGTAAAAAGTTGATTCGTTATGACAGGTAATGTTTTCAGTTGAATCTGAAAATTAAACCAATATTAAGCTGATTCGTTATTTATTCCTTTTAATTATTTAAATAACAAAGACACAACAGAATGGTGCAGTCGGTAGTATAAGTAGAGCTTAAAAGTCTTATGCTAGAACTTAGAAAGTGTTAAGGCAAGTACACATCTATAGAATATTTATTTAGTCGAAAGTGAATCTAAACATTGAATACTTTTGGGATTATTTTTTAGTAGTATATTTTTTAGAGAATATTTTAATTGAACCACATATGAATATTATGGATTTTAAAGAAACGCCGTAAATCATCTTCAATAAAATGCATTTCTAGTTTGTTTCGCACATCATTTTATACTTTTTCGAATTGTGATCACTTAATAACAATGAAATATTATTGCATAGCTCGCATTGCAGTAAAATATTAATGTTTATAGAGTGTATGTCATAAATTTGAGTTTAAGTATAAAACGCACCGTTTTGCTCAATAAATCAAAAATATAATTTCTAGAGAAAAACAAGAAACACTTAATTACGAGGGAGAGTCAAATAAAAACTTTGAAAACTGCCTTCAAAACGGATCATAACGGAACGTTGTTGTCCAAGTTGCCAGATATTTTTGAGATAATTCTTAACAGATCTTAATAACATCTTTTCTCACAATATTTTTAGAATTTGATGTGACATTGCGTCGTATATATCCCGATTAGAGAAAAAGAAGCCATTCACGTACCACCCTCCGGATGATAAGCGAAAGATTATTAATGAAAAACGGGGACCCTCTTTTTTCTCGATTTTTTTTTCTGTTTTCCTAAACGACTCTCATATACTTAGATGATGAAGTCTCTAATATTAATGAAGCCATTTTTTACAAACAGAAAAAATTGTGCCATGAAACATCCAGTAGGCGTAAACAAAATCCTGCAAACGACATTTGCCCATAGTTATTTTTCAATCCCATTTACTTGGCGGAAAATATGAAGAAAATGTCGAATTTGGAAAGAAATCTTACAACAATAAAGTAGTGGCGCAGTCTGTAGCATCCATAGAAGAAATCGTTTTACGGGTGTTACGTTAAAATTGATAAAAAAAAGTAATTTCAAATCCGATTGACTGGTTACGCTAATTTGCCATAAGACATTCTCATTAGTAATTGAAAATTTCATTTCTGCGTATACACTTTATCACATGGTATTATATTACTACGATAAGTTGGGTTATACGAATTTCCTCTCGGCGATTACAATAAAAAATATTTGTTATAAATATAAATTTTACAGACGCACAGAATGAACCGATTATTCAGTGTGTAATATATTCATACGTCTTTATCTTCGTTACTCTACTGGGAATTACCTTACGTGACTCACAAATACTTCCTTCGTTTTCGTTACAACCACAGTCTATTTGATTGTGAATCGTCTAACTTGTGCTGTAAACAATCGAGATTTCTAAAATATAACACGGCGTTAGTTTTACGTGAAAAAAAAAATGGTGAGTGACAAAATAACGAAAAACTACGAGAAAATTAAACATTTCAGTTCAGGAAAACCAAATCGAGAATGCGGAAAACGACCTGAATGAAACTTTAATAGAAACTCAAGAAACTTATATGGTTAATGAAAGAATCCAAATACCGGAGTCCCAGAACGTGAGTGCCTTAATTTGATCTGAAAAACCAATAATTCTCGCCGAAAATCTTCCAGACACGATTCAGTTTTAAAACATTATGGGCTTTTTGCGGTCCAGGTTTTTTGATGTCAATCGCTTTTCTGGATCCTGGAAATATTGAAAGTGACTTGCAATGTGGTACCATAGTAGAATACAAACTTTTATGGGTTCTATTGGGCTCCACTATTTTAGGGTTACTAATGCAGCGATTATCTGCTCGATTAGGTAGATATTAATGTGGCCAAATATTAATTAATAAGAAAAAATATATTTGATTATTCTAGGCGTGGTTACTGGAATGCATATGGCGGAACTGTGTTTTAGGCATTATAAGAAGGTACCTAGAATTCTATTATGGTTAATGATGGAAGTGGCTATTATAGGAAGTGATATGCAGGAAGTTATTGGAACTGCCATAGCCATATATTTATTGTCAAACCGAACGTAATATTCTAATTGTTTAGATTTCCAGTATAACAGTGTCTTTTAGGGTACCAATTTGGGGTGGAGTTTTAATTACTATCCTAGACACGTTTACGTTTCTCTTCATTGACAATTACGGCTTAAGAAAATTGGAAGCTTTTTTTATAGTTTTAATAAGCATAATGACAATTACCTTTGGATTTGAATATGGTACTTCGCAACCGGACAATTTGCAAGTGCTTAAAGGTTTGTTTTATCCTTGGTGCAGCGATTGTGACTATCGAGCCCTCCTTCAAGCAGTAGGAATAATCGGTACTGACTTGCTTACTACCGTTTGATAGTTATTTGAAATTTTGGATTTTAGGTGCCATAATAATGCCTCACAATTTTTATTTACACTCAGCCCTAGTGAAATCTAGAGACGTCGATCGTAGACGTAGTGAAAAAGTGAGGGAAGCGAATTTTTACTATTTTATTGAGTGCTGTTTCGCAATTTTTGTCAGTTTGATCATCAACATTTTCGTTCTAGCAGTATTTGCCCATGGACTATACTTGAAAACCAATAGAGAAGTTGTAAGTGTTGAAAATGAATTGAAATAGTTATTAATGAAACAATTTTTTCTTAGCACGTTTCATGCTTAAAATATCCATTAATTGATGCATCAGTTTTCCCCAATTCTGGTCCTGAAGCTGATCAACTGGTCGATGCCGATTTGTACAATGGAGGAATTTTTTTGGGTTGCACCTATGGGTTAGTCGCCATGTATATCTGGGCTGTTGGTCTATTAGCAGCCGGTCAAAGTTCAACCATGACTGGTATGGTAACCAGATTTTTACCATATTGGTTTAGATCTGAAAATGAATTCCATTTTAGGTACTTATGCAGGACAATTCGTTATGGAAGGCTTCCTAAACCTGCACTGGTCTAAATGGAAACGGGTATTGTTCACTAGAAGTATCGCTATAATTCCAACTTTTTGTGTAGCATTTTTCACTACAATTGATAGATTAACTTCATTCAATGACATTTTGAACGTTTTAATGAGCGTTCAACTACCATTTGCTACCATTCCGTTGATAGCTTTTACGAGTAGCAGTAAAATTATGGGTCAATTTGCTAATGGAATGTAAGTTACAGGGTAAGGTATGAATCAATATTAAAAATTTTCTTAACTTTAGAGCCAATAAGATTATGTCAATAACACTGAGCCTGACTATTATTGCCATTAACTTTTACTTGATAGTAGGGACGATTCAGGACTATCAACTTCACTGGTCAGTGTTGACTGTCATAGGATTACTTAGTGTTTTGTATGTCACTTTTTGTACATACTTAATCGTACATATGATAATTTCTATGGGAAATACTTGGCTATTACGGTACGAGTGCGTCAGGAAGTACGTTTTAGGACCAGTCGACACCCACTATATGCTCATGAACGATTAGACCTTGTTAGCGGTACTTATCATGACCATTTATCGTTCAATTGTAAGTAAAATGTTATGCTCTTTTTAGCTTTTCTATTTGTGAACATAAGAATTATAATTTTTTTTACACGTGCCCCTAAAGCGTTTTATTCTCCCTAAATGGGCCATTTGAATAAAAAAAATTCCCAACGTACACGTTGTAAATATTTATGGATACGTTTAGTTCACTGGAGTATATGGGAGAATTTTTAACTTTTCCCATTCGCTTGAATTGAGGTTTAGTTTATTGACGCTGTTTTTGGAAACATAAATATCCAAAAATGTTAAAATACAATTGACGTGTAATCTGGATTTCAGAACATGAAATTCTCAGCTGTCTCCAAGGGGATATAGGCCCTTTTTAGGGAATTTAATTGAAATTCTTTTTAAAGAAAAAACTTTTTAAACGAATCCAGTGTGGTGCCCCATTTCAGGGAATTGCTGTTGATATGGTTTGAAATTTATGCAATTTGAAATCAAGAAGCAGTCACCGTCACAGCGCAGATGTTAGTGAACAATTTATTCTTTAGATTTAAAGGGGTCACAAAATCCAGGATAAGGTTTTTCCAGAACGCGCAAGATTATAGAAATTACCGGGCGACCATGTTGGTTTTTACAATCTAATCCGCAAAAAGCCAGCTCAGAAAAATGTTATAAGTCATGGAACGCGCCTATATTGTTAATTAAATGAATCAATAACATAGTTTTTAGAAAACAAAAAGAAATTTGTAACGAAAATGAAAGTTGTTCCTTTCAATGAATAAAATTAACATGAAAAGATAGCGTGCATAACTCGGGCAGAAAGACAGCTTGTATTAGTGCGAGTTTTATTTCCCTGCTGAACATTATTTTTTTGCCCTACTCATGCAATATTCCATTTAACTCATTCGGTCCTGCCGGGGTCAAAACTAAACAAAAATAACATTTTCTGGTTTTACGACTTTAATAAGAGAAAATCGATAGGTTTAAAGTGAAATCAACAAAAGACAGATTCAAGCTTAAATGTTGTGGTTCAAAGGTTTTCGCAAGTAAATTTCTATATCTGAGAATGACAGAAATCTTGTCAGAAACGATAACGCAATGGATATAACGTTACCATTTTTATAATGCTGTCAAATAGAGGCGATCTTTTATTTTTTTCTCTTTAATGTTAATCCTGTCTTTCCCAAATCCTTACAACACCTAGCTACAGGATGTTTCAGAACGATTGAACCAACTCATAACTCTAGAACTATAAGGGATATTGGTTTCGCATAAAAACGGTGTTATAGTATTTTTCCAGGGCTTTTAAGTAGTAAAGTACATTTTCGCGACGTTGCCAATTCTTTAAAATTTTAACCACATTCAAGTAATTTTTAATGAAACTCTATAGATTTTTGCGGGTCATTTGATGGACATTGTAATCCTCTATTTGAAAAATTCAAATTAGCTTGAAAAATAAAGCAGTCGTCATTACAATTAAAAATTTGCTTGAATATATGGTATTTAAAACTGAAGAACATTACAATTAAAAAACAATTAGGTTCGATTGGATTGAGAGATGTATACAAAAAATACAGGGTGAACATTTTGAATAAATGGCAACATCGTAGAAATTTATGTTCTGCCATTAAAGCTACTGGAAAAATACTATAAATCGGTTTTTGTTCGAAGCCAAATTCCTTTATAGTTCTAGAGTTACAAAATGGTCCAATCATTTTGGAATACCCCGTATGTACCTATGTAGTACCTAATACTCGTTCTTAAACCGTCTGTCACTTGTTCTATTTTATGAAGTGGATATTGGACGAATAACAGCCTTTAATGCTCTTCTTAAATCCCCCATTTATTTTTTTAATACCATACTAAAGAACTTTGGGTCGAATGTTGTCAAAGGTTCATTCCAATACAATTTTTCATAAATCTATATGTTCATTATTTAAAAAAAAAGAACGGAACAGACGGCTAATACAGAACGTGTCAGTATTAAAAAAAGACATATTATATTACACATACAAAAAAGGGCTCTATTGAGAGTGGCGCCAAAAAACGTGTTTTGACGAACAAAAGGTTGAAACAAAGAGATTGTTAAATTTCACCATGTGAACTGACCTGGAAACCAGTGTCTGTAATCACAATGAATCCTTTCATTCATTAAATTTCAGTTCAAGTACGAAATTTGAAAAAAAAAAATTTTTTGACGTTATATGGTAGTAAACGTATGGAAATGTTATTATTTCCATAACCGTTCCCATAAATTTACATGTCGTATTTATGGAATTTTGAAAATTCTTTGAATTTCCATTTTTTTTACATACGACAATATAAGCAATTATTTTTCAAAAAAAAAAAACAGTGCCTTTGTATTGCAATTTTTTAACCTGACCTTGCCTAGAGGAAAAACATAATCATTGTTTTTGCTGTTGTTTGATGTACGACTGTATGATTTATTAAGTTTCGCACACGTCGTTGGTGGTAGATTATTTGAAATGAATTTGAAACAGTTGAAAAAAACCACGTTAGAAAAAAACAAGATAAGCGCAACGATGAAAGTTCGAAAAAACAAAAAAAAAACAATAGCCAGAGGGCAGGAAGCCGAAAAAAGCCGAAATTTTGTAATGAAAAAAGAGACTGTTTAAAAGTGTGTTTTTTTTTCTTCTTATATAGATACGTAAAAAGTTGAAATACGTACCTAACTAATAGTGTTGTTGTTGAACGACAAGTTTGACATGGTTGTACGGGTAGTTAACTGAAAATTTATGACTTAAAATTGTATTTTTATTTTATTTTAACACTAATTTCCTTTTTCTATGATTTATTTGTTATTTTTTTTTTCAACTTTTATATAAACGTCACTATATTACATTAGACCCTTTTCCTCATCATTCATGCATGGCACTAAATAGCTATATTGAAATTGGATTTCCTAATCCTGTTGTGGGACGGTTTACATATTAGGTATTGATTACATTAAGAGTTTCAATCCTTTGGGAACAATGATGTAAATCTTATTGGATTCAATTTTAGTTAAATTACTCGAAGGACTTTAATAAAAATAATTTTTTTTATATAAATTAATCTAAAAATTTACTTATTAATAATAGATTTTGCAGGAAATGTACATTTCTTTTTCTTTTTTTTTTGTCGTTTTTTATTATTATATTCAGTGTTGCCACCTAGCCAGTGATCGAAATCCGAATATTAAAAAAAAAAAATTTGTGTAATATTTATTAGTTATACAGGGTGTTTCCTAACTGGAAACGAAAAATTAAACGTTGTATAATTTTTTTCATTTCAAACAAAAAATCTAAATAATTTTTTTGCCTATCTCGTTTATTTTCCGAAATAATTGGTTACAATATGGAAAGAATATCATATACTACATTTACATGCATACTTTTAATTCGCATGAAGTCAATGCGCATTGAAAACGCATGTAAATAGTTTTTCTTTTTTTTTTTATTAAATGCGATTTTAAAATGTAGATTAAGTTCAAATTGTCATTTTGACACCTGACCAAAAAAAAAATTGGTTAATCTGTCAAAACCGAAAACTGTGAATAATGTTCTCCTGTTAATTATTAAATGAATTGAATATAGGTCTGTTCCATCTGGCAGTTGGAACCGTTCGCGAACGGTTCAAAATGATCAACCAGTTTAACACCGTCTGACATTCACTAGTAATTAATTCAATATTGAGTTGGTTGATCATTTTGAACCGTTCGCGAACGGTTCCTAGCGCCAGTTGGAACAGACCTTATATGTAAATTATAGTACTGTAAGAATTATTACAAAGCACTTACCTATCGCACTAATAGCAGAAGATTATTGACAGTTTTCGGTTTTGACAGATTAACAAATTATTTTTAGGCTAGGTGTCAAAATGACAATTTATACTTAATCTACATTTTAAAATCGCATTTCATAAAAAAAGAGAAAAACTGTTTACATGCGTTTACGAAATGCGCATTGACTTCATGCGAATTAAGAGTATGTATGTAAACGTAGTAATAGGTAGCGGCACATGGAATACGTGAATTAACGAAAATTAATTGATTGTGTTTTGACATTTATCAAAACAGTGTTGTNCTTCACTGGTCAGTGTTGACTGTCATAGGATTACTTAGTGTTTTGTATGTCACTTTTTGTACATACTTAATCGTACATATGATAATTTCTATGGGAAATACTTGGCTATTACGGTACGAGTGCGTCAGGAAGTACGTTTTAGGACCAGTCGACACCCACTATATGCTCATGAACGATTAGACCTTGTTAGCGGTACTTATCATGACCATTTATCGTTCAATTGTAAGTAAAATGTTATGCTCTTTTTAGCTTTTCTATTTGTGAACATAAGAATTATAATTTTTTTTACACGTGCCCCTAAAGCGTTTTATTCTCCCTAAATGGGCCATTTGAATAAAAAAAAATTCCCAACGTACACGTTGTAAATATTTATGGATACGTTTAGTTCACTGGAGTATATGGGAGAATTTTTAACTTTTCCCATTCGCTTGAATTGAGGTTTAGTTTATTGACGCTGTTTTTGGAAACATAAATATCCAAAAATGTTAAAATACAATTGACGTGTAATCTGGATTTCAGAACATGAAATTCTCAGCTGTCTCCAAGGGGATATAGGCCCTTTTTAGGGAATTTAATTGAAATTCTTTTTTAAAGAAAAAAACTTTTTAAACGAATCCAGTGTGGTGCCCCATTTCAGGGAATTGCTGTTGATATGGTTTGAAATTTATGCAATTTGAAATCAAGAAGCAGTCACCGTCACAGCGCAGATGTTAGTGAACAATTTATTCTTTAGATTTAAAGGGGTCACAAAATCCAGGATAAGGTTTTTCCAGAACGCGCAAGATTATAGAAATTACCGGGCGACCATGTTGGTTTTTACAATCTAATCCGCAAAAAGCCAGCTCAGAAAAATGTTATAAGTCATGGAACGCGCCTATATTGTTAATTAAATGAATCAATAACATAGTTTTTAGAAAACAAAAAGAAATTTGTAACGAAAATGAAAGTTGTTCCTTTCAATGAATAAAATTAACATGAAAAGATAGCGTGCATAACTCGGGCAGAAAGACAGCTTGTATTAGTGCGAGTTTTATTTCCCTGCTGAACATTATTTTTTTGCCCTACTCATGCAATATTCCATTTAACTCATTCGGTCCTGCCGGGGTCAAAACTAAACAAAAATAACATTTTCTGGTTTTACGACTTTAATAAGAGAAAATCGATAGGTTTAAAGTGAAATCAACAAAAGACAGATTCAAGCTTAAATGTTGTGGTTCAAAGGTTTTCGCAAGTAAATTTCTATATCTGAGAATGACAGAAATCTTGTCAGAAACGATAACGCAATGGATATAACGTTACCATTTTTATAATGCTGTCAAATAGAGGCGATCTTTTATTTTTTTCTCTTTAATGTTAATCCTGTCTTTCCCAAATCCTTACAACACCTAGCTACAGGATGTTTCAGAACGATTGAACCAACTCATAACTCTAGAACTATAAGGGATATTGGTTTCGCATAAAAACGGTGTTATAGTATTTTTCCAGGGCTTTTAAGTAGTAAAGTACATTTTCGCGACGTTGCCAATTCTTTAAAATTTTAACCACATTCAAGTAATTTTTAATGAAACTCTATAGATTTTTGCGGGTCATTTGATGGACATTGTAATCCTCTATTTGAAAAATTCAAATTAGCTTGAAAAATAAAGCAGTCGTCATTACAATTAAAAATTTGCTTGAATATATGGTATTTAAAACTGAAGAACATTACAATTAAAAAACAATTAGGTTCGATTGGATTGAGAGATGTATACAAAAAATACAGGGTGAACATTTTGAATAAATGGCAACATCGTAGAAATTTATGTTCTGCCATTAAAGCTACTGGAAAAATACTATAAATCGGTTTTTGTTCGAAGCCAAATTCCTTTATAGTTCTAGAGTTACAAAATGGTCCAATCATTTTGGAATACCCCGTATGTACCTATGTAGTACCTAATACTCGTTCTTAAACCGTCTGTCACTTGTTCTATTTTATGAAGTGGATATTGGACGAATAACAGCCTTTAATGCTCTTCTTAAATCCCCCATTTATTTTTTTAATACCATACTAAAGAACTTTGGGTCGAATGTTGTCAAAGGTTCATTCCAATACAATTTTTCATAAATCTATATGTTCATTATTTAAAAAAAAAAGAACGGAACAGACGGCTAATACAGAACGTGTCAGTATTAAAAAAAGACATATTATATTACACATACAAAAAAGGGCTCTATTGAGAGTGGCGCCAAAAAACGTGTTTTGACGAACAAAAGGTTGAAACAAAGAGATTGTTAAATTTCACCATGTGAACTGACCTGGAAACCAGTGTCTGTAATCACAATGAATCCTTTCATTCATTAAATTTCAGTTCAAGTACGAAATTTGAAAAAAAAAAAAATTTTTTGACGTTATATGGTAGTAAACGTATGGAAATGTTATTATTTCCATAACCGTTCCCATAAATTTACATGTCGTATTTATGGAATTTTGAAAATTCTTTGAATTTCCATTTTTTTTACATACGACAATATAAGCAATTATTTTTCAAAAAAAAAAAAAACAGTGCCTTTGTATTGCAATTTTTTAACCTGACCTTGCCTAGAGGAAAAACATAATCATTGTTTTTGCTGTTGTTTGATGTACGACTGTATGATTTATTAAGTTTCGCACACGTCGTTGGTGGTAGATTATTTGAAATGAATTTGAAACAGTTGAAAAAAACCACGTTAGAAAAAAACAAGATAAGCGCAACGATGAAAGTTCGAAAAAACAAAAAAAAAACAATAGCCAGAGGGCAGGAAGCCGAAAAAAGCCGAAATTTTGTAATGAAAAAAGAGACTGTTTAAAAGTGTGTTTTTTTTTTCTTCTTATATAGATACGTAAAAAGTTGAAATACGTACCTAACTAATAGTGTTGTTGTTGAACGACAAGTTTGACATGGTTGTACGGGTAGTTAACTGAAAATTTATGACTTAAAATTGTATTTTTATTTTATTTTAACACTAATTTCCTTTTTCTATGATTTATTTGTTATTTTTTTTTTCAACTTTTATATAAACGTCACTATATTACATTAGACCCTTTTCCTCATCATTCATGCATGGCACTAAATAGCTATATTGAAATTGGATTTCCTAATCCTGTTGTGGGACGGTTTACATATTAGGTATTGATTACATTAAGAGTTTCAATCCTTTGGGAACAATGATGTAAATCTTATTGGATTCAATTTTAGTTAAATTACTCGAAGGACTTTAATAAAAATAATTTTTTTTATATAAATTAATCTAAAAATTTACTTATTAATAATAGATTTTGCAGGAAATGTACATTTCTTTTTCTTTTTTTTTTGTCGTTTTTTATTATTATATTCAGTGTTGCCACCTAGCCAGTGATCGAAATCCGAATATTAAAAAAAAAAAATTTGTGTAATATTTATTAGTTATACAGGGTGTTTCCTAACTGGAAACGAAAAATTAAACGTTGTATAATTTTTTTCATTTCAAACAAAAAATCTAAATAATTTTTTTGCCTATCTCGTTTATTTTCCGAAATAATTGGTTACAATATGGAAAGAATATCATATACTACATTTACATGCATACTTTTAATTCGCATGAAGTCAATGCGCATTGAAAACGCATGTAAATAGTTTTTCTTTTTTTTTTTATTAAATGCGATTTTAAAATGTAGATTAAGTTCAAATTGTCATTTTGACACCTGACCAAAAAAAAAATTGGTTAATCTGTCAAAACCGAAAACTGTGAATAATGTTCTCCTGTTAATTATTAAATGAATTGAATATAGGTCTGTTCCATCTGGCAGTTGGAACAGACCTTATATGTAAATTATAGTACTGTAAGAATTATTACAAAGCACTTACCTATCGCACTAATAGCAGAAGATTATTGACAGTTTTCGGTTTTGACAGATTAACAAATTATTTTTAGGCTAGGTGTCAAAATGACAATTTATACTTAATCTACATTTTAAAATCGCATTTCATAAAAAAAGAGAAAAACTGTTTACATGCGTTTACGAAATGCGCATTGACTTCATGCGAATTAAGAGTATGTATGTAAACGTAGTAATAGGTAGCGGCACATGGAATACGTGAATTAACGAAAATTAATTGATTGTGTTTTGACATTTATCAAAACAGTGTTGTTTTGTTTTCGAAATGTACTGGGTGACTCAACGATAATTTTAATGACAGGTGGATTGATGAAAGATGTCTAGTCAAAAAAAAAACACATGCAAAAAAGTTATTTAAATTTTTTGTTTGAAATAAAAAAAATTTATACAACGTTTAATTTTTCGTCTCCAGTTAGGAGCCTGTATAAAATATAGAAACATAGAAAAAAAGGTAAATTTCTGATAAAAATACAAATAATAATGTAAACATAAAGTCGTTTTTCAGAAATATGATATAAAAAATCATATAAAAATCACAGAACAAAATAATAATAGGTTCATATTTTATTTATTGTCTTAAAAACATACTTTTTATTGCTCCGCTCTGCATTTAAAATCTTTTTATTTTTTATTATTCTATCGAAAAATTCAGTACAATTAATATTTAAATTATTAAACATTAATAATTCTGCTTTTTCTTTTTCCACTGTTAATCTATATTTTTTATTCCACCACAATTCGTTCATTGAAACGAAAATTCTCTCATATATGCAATGGATATTGGAATGCTAAGCAAAAATTCAATCAATTTTTTATCATGTTTCTCATAAAACATTTTTTTTTTGTAAATTTTCAATTTCGAAGAAAACCATACAAATGAACCAATTACTTGATCATTATTCGAAAAACCGGACTGTTCGGAGGAAAACCGGTCAGATGGCAACACTGATTATATGTATTTTATATTTTTTCTTATTTCATATGTAAATTTTTTTAATTCATATTTAGTTCTGAAGTGTTTTAATTGTTTTTATACCAAGTAGTTTCAGGAAAACATTGGAAAGGCCTGATAGCAATACCGTCGGATTGATTTCCAGACAATACACTTGACTTTTCCATTGAGTGGCTTTTGCAAACACCTGATTTGAACTACGTAGAGATCCGAATCCTAGTTGAACAATCTAAATCGGAAAAGAGCAATTGCGCATGGGCTTTAAAAGTAGTGTCAAAAATTTGCTACATTCATTTCATTGGTTTACCTTTATAACCGCCCAGTCCGTGTGCGTTGTACTTATTCCTGTGATTGTTTCACTATTGTAAACAGCGCTGGAAAGCATGTAGCCTAAACGTTTAGATAATATCCAGAGTGTTAAATTGACAGATCTTCAGATGAAAACTATAATTTTTAGGAAGGGATCAAAATTCAAAGGAACCTAAATCGGAGCTATAAGTGAAGTAGCGTCGGAAGGAAAGGTATCGTTTTTTCGCTGGAAGTCAGTTGTCAAGTTATAATGAATGGAGAGGCAAGGCCGATTCTAATGATGCTTTGTGAACGAACTGAACATATATTTGCATGACTTTGGCCAACGGTATTAATAACACTTTCATATGGAACACGCTGTTAACGATGTGACCTTCCGACAGACACTTTTTTGAGGACTTTGGCTTTTTCATTCATGAACACGGGTATTTTTCAAATATTCATCATTAAATACTGGTCTAAATGCTTATCCTCAGTCTTGCATAATCTGGAAAGATTGACAGAAATCCTACAGCTACACTACTTACACTTTTCCTCAATCGTTTTCTTATACAAGAAGAAGCTATTAGTCGGTATACAGAGTGACCAGAAAATCGTAGCACACATTTTTTCAAGAACCTCGTTTTCACTAAACTACAAAACTCAACAAATTACAATATAGAAGAAAGCCTATCAAATTTTCGCAAGATTATTTCAAAAGGAGTTTTCATCTTCAGCCGCTATACAGGCCTCAAAACATTCCAAAAGTTTTTGACGATGGTCTTTCGAAATTTTTGTCCATTCTCGCTGCAAGGAGGGCTTTAGAGATTCCTCCGACCTGTGGTTTATAGAGTAGGCATTTTGTTGCAGATGAAGCGTCCAATGTCCGCCTTTGAAGTGCTTTCGGCTCCACGGGATTACGACGTCCTGCAAAATACAAATGGAAAAAAGTGAGAATGAGTCAATAATTGCGAAAAGCCAATTATCAATCACAGTCAAAAATTTTCGGAACGTTTGGAAACCTATGTGGTGGCTGAATATGGAAAATTCTTTTGAAATAATCACATGGAAAATTGCAAAGGTTTTCTTTTATATTGTAATCTGTTGAGTTTTGTAGTTCAATAAAAAAGATATTCTTGAAAAAGTGGGTGCAAGAACTTTCTGGTCACCCCGTAACAGAGCTAGAAGTCCAAAAATTGAAGAAAAAAAATATACATTATTCACATCGTTTGTTGGTATGCCTAATGAAAAAAAAAAGAGTATTTTTCAGAACGAAGAACCATAAGATTGATGTAATTACTTACTTGAAAGGTCAAAATTTTTAAGTTCCCATCATTTCTGGTGTTATCGATTCTACGCACAATAATTTCTAACATCGCAATAGCGAAGTTTGATCGAAAAGATTGCCACAAGTCCACATGCACATGTCGGAACAAAATTCCACTCCAATCAGTCTTTTGCCAGTTTTTCAAATTTCATTCAAATCATGCAAATCGTTCGAATAATACACGAAACGTTTTATTGGACAAATCTGGCATGCTGATGCAAGATTAACGACAAAACATTACGTGTGTGCTAGACTTTAAACGTACATCACACCAAAATTTTGGGTTAATTTTGAACATATTACAGACTAATAGGTCAACTACTGAATTTTTTTCAATGACAATCAGATTAAGAACATGAACGCATAAATATTCATATTGACGATATCGATTACTGCGTTCGACAACTTAAATAAAACTGTTTATTGAATTTTTTTGGCTTGGTAACAACTTTATTACGCACTAAGGCCACAATAAGGCCGGTAAAAAATAACCAACCAAAAATAACAAAGCATTTAAAAAACATATCTAACCATTGAAAATATGTCGATAGGTATGTAAAAATCGGAAAAAATTAGATAATTAGACGAACGTAATTGGCTGTATTTGAGGCTTTTTCTTAATTAAACCAAAAATTATGATTCCTAAACTTAAGGGGTTGAACTTTTGATTCATAACTTTCGTCCACAAAATTCAATTAATTGAATTTTTTTATTTTTTTTGTTTAGCCTAAAGAAAGAGAGGAAAAACGATAATTAAAATTCTTGTCAGCACCTTTTTCAACCCTCCATCCACCCTCCAAAAAGAAAATATTAAACAATAAAGGTACAGACAATAATTAATACTCCCATCATGAATTTAGTAATAATTACTAAATTAGAAAATTTATATTAATAATTATTTTTAATAAAAATTTTCTAATTTATTTCAATTTTAAATACGGGATTTTAAGTGTTAAATGTCAAAAAAATTATTGACTATAGTTACTACGTATGTTTTTCTTGTTAAAAATGTAAATGATTAAAATTGTTATTACAGACTATAAATTATAACTTATTAAAACGTTTTTGATGCAAAACATCCCGTTTTAATGTCTATGCAAAATGAAAAATCGTTAAAGTTTTAACGGTTTCAATAGACTACATATCTCTTATGCCAGGTTCAGATTAACCTAGTAGTACGATAGTACAATTTATTAGTAGTTGCCTGTCAATAATACTGTCCCTTTTGTAAACATTTTATGGTAATTACTAAACAGGTCAGTAAACTGGAAACTCTAGGCGGCCCTCCTTTTTCTTGTATTTCATTCCTTTAGCATATCAACCAGCTCAGGAGGTTTGCAATTTAGCTATGATTGAAAATGTATAGTTTTTAGCTTTTCTGAATGCTTGAAAATCTACAATTTTTTGTTTTTCTGGTGTTTTTTTTTCATTTTTGACTACAATTCAAAATCTACAGTTGAACAATGGTTGAGATTTTACTTATGTATATCAGTTAACGGAACATATTGGTGTTTCGCTAAGATTAATGTAGGCACTTTGGCCCCTTCAATTAGATTTTCTAGTACAAACCAGATAGACTGGAGGGAAGATAATTGGAAGAATATCATATGAAATGAAGACTCCAACTTTACAATACCTCTTTCTTACAAAGTATTTTAACAAAAAACAAAAATGATCACCAAGGTTTTCCCAGTTTGGTTAGACAGCAATTTCTTCATTTTTATCATTATATTTTTTGTTGATTTTATAGCTATCTCGAATACCAAGTGTTCCATACACAAGATGACGAATAATTAGAGAATACCGACCAGAATATCAAATGAAATATTCACTTTTTTGAAAACCCTCGTATATAAATAGCCCTCGTATAACAATTATAGTTAGTAACATCAACAAAAAAGCATCTTGATATAGAAATAAACATAAACAGTAAGTTTCAAGTCCTTTTACATTGACAAGGTCAACGAAAATCCTCAAGCACCGCATCATTCAACATTAAATAATAAATGTGGCTTTTCAATTAATAAATAATTCTATACAATTAGATTCAATCGGTGATCGTGAAGAAATATTGCACCACATTAACATAAAAGACGAGAACCAAAAACCGTGATAAACGTTCGAAAATAAAACATGATACAAGTGGTTTTCGGACAATCTTCGGCAGGTAGATGACACCAGTTAACATAAGACAAACACTCGATGTAGGTTAAAAAGCACCAGAAAACAAGTATGTGGACGGTTTTTAATGCAATGTAACAGTCTGTGGAGTTGACAAATAAGTAACAGCAGCAGTCGTTGGACGACGTCGTCGAAAGGCGGCCTCCAGCAGCAACAGCACCAGAAGTTTTCAAACACACGACGCGCGTCCGCTTTTTCTACTCCGTCGACAACGGCAGCGGGAAATCATCAACGATCGTTTATTCGTTTTCCGGATGTTGAAGTGCAAACGGGAAAGTTGTCCAAAAAAATTACGCACGATAATTTGACTTTTTGCGAAGCCGATATGTGTGTGTTTGCGTTCACGCTGTTTGGTGATGCGTGATCTTTGATTTTTGTGAAACATTTTATTTCAATTTGATAGACTTATATGGGACACGAAATTCGAAAACTTTTTTTTGGGTGTAAGTATGAAAAAATTTAATAAAATACGCGCACGAAAAATTAAGAAAATTAACTTTTGTGAAATTATCAATATAAATTTGGAACAATTTGAATGTAAAATAAGCAAAACACAAAGAAACATATTAAATTTGTATTAAACATTTTAAATTAAAAAAAAAGAAAAAAATTAATTAATTTCCAAAAAAAAAATTAAAAAAAAGTTACAAATTTCAATTTCTAAAAACTTCAAAATGAGGATGACTAATTAAAAATTCAACAATTTGCAGAGAAGCATTTTTAACATTATACAGGGTCTTGTAAACCGATGCGGGTTGTTACCCGCATCAATTTAGAATTATCAATAAAATTGGTACATTTTGCTTAAATAACTTTTGTCCTAAGTTTCGTCATTTTCTAAATACAGGGTGTGTTATCAATTCTACATATGAATAGTATTTTTAGTAAAATTCCTTAAAATTAAACCCTATTAGAGAAAACTCACAAGTACTATCGCACTGTATGTATTGAAAAAAAGAACATTAAGCATTAATGAAAATTTCAATTTTAACACTCTGTATTCTAAAAATGATGAATCCCAAAACATTGATTTATCAACCAAACTATATACATTTTTCAATAATCCATATCGATTTGACAACACAGATCTCAAACAATCTGCATAAATTCAATTTTCAAACCGTATACAGATCTATCTGCACACAATATTGTGACGTAATGTCTCTGTAACAAAACAGAAGCCCACCGACAGATATCTGAGGCAAAAATTTAAGGGTAAAACCTATGTTCTGAATAAAAAAATTAAATTAAATTGAATAACAATGTTATTCGATGGACGCCACTCCATTGAACATGAAAAAATTTTAGTTTTTAATCGAAATAATTGCGTGAAATTAATGGTAAAACAGGTAAATTGCGTGCGCTAAAAATGATGCGTTCAAGGAAAAGAAAAGGTATGGATATACGAGGATTGTTCAGTAAAAATATATTAGATATAATTAACTATAATTTCCTTATCATAGCAATGAACTAGCGACGCGTCAATGAAAAAAATGAGTGAGAATCTGCGCAGTTGGTGTCTTCAACATGAAAAATAATAAAGAAACCGCAAGAATTTAAATTACAGCAGAAGTCAGTCATTTACAACTCTTAAGTGTATTTTTTTATTAAACAGTCCTCGTAATAATGGATAAAGTGGCTCACGAAGAAGAAACATATAAATTCCATTAAATTTTCAAATAAATCCGTATCAAGTGTTTCTCGATGCGTTTATTAAGTTGTGTCTCCATTAAATTCAATTGGTTCTTAAATTTTCATGTTGAAATTTGTTTCTTGGAAGAAAAACTCCTCCCTAGAGGGGTCGATGACGCGAAAACAGGAAAGATTGTATATCATTTCCTGTCTCGTCAAGACGTAGGAGACGTTGCTCCTGTTATTGAGTTTTTTTGTACAAGGAGAAAGTCTTGTTTACAAACACTTAATTGGACTAGAAATCCTTTTCCAGAACCCTTCATGTAGTGTTTGTAAGGAATCAATTAATATTCATTTTCTCAATCTGTCAAATGTGTTTATTTTCGTAATTCCCTCTTGAGTTAGAATTTTTGCACAAAATTCTTTGGTAATTTTTATACGAGCGATAAAATAACGAATAAATTTGACCCTAAAATTTTTTATACTCCCTGCAAAGACACTGTCGTTACATCAAACTTGAAGCAGTAAAATCGCAGGAAACGTTTTTATCGATTTCTAAGCTCACATTCAAACCAGACGAGAAATATATTTCTGGAATGTGATATGGTAAGTCCACAGTGTCATCCAACACTAAGCTTCGCAAGGAATTTGATTGAACACTGAAAAAAATATCAATTTTAATGTTCCATTCAGGTTTGAGTTGTTTAAAAATGTTTTTGGTGTAGGTGTAGCATAAGAAAGGTGACACTTTCTAGTATATTATCCTTTAATCTTAGTCGATAAAATCTCACTCAGGCAACAAACAACAACTTTTGTGGAACACCAACATCAACATAATGCAACACAACACAAATCACACACTCTAACAAATCGTTACTTTGAAATTGTACTACTGTATGTGTAATGTAAAGCCCATACAATAGTAAAGCCGTGAAATGTAAACGTTTTGTGCTGAATTAAATTTGCTGCTATATTATTTGGAGATAATAAATCGGTAATGGAGAAGCTCACACTCTTCAATTCAGAATAAAATTTCTATGGAGTTGGGAGTAAGACCAATAAACAGTTCTAGATGCAACATTGGTCTGGAAAAGAACTTTGCACTCGTAGAAGACCTTTTTAGAAGAGCAGCTTAACTGTGTTTTGGTCGGTGGAAGATCTCTTGCACACAAGACGGTCACTTCTGATGAGTCAGATCCAGTGCAGGAAGTTGATCAAGTGTAGATGTACCTTTAAAAAAACAAACTAAACTAACAACACTTTTTGTTACGTAAATAATTTATTCAAAATAACAAACTCGTTTTTACTATTCACCTATTTACATAAATTATACAAAATAATATTTAATTTTGACCATTTACTATTAAGTTTTACGTTTTGAATAAGCGTCGACTAAAAAAGAAAAAAATTAGGAGCAATGGTCTCTTACCTGACAAAACAGTTTGTGTAAATTTGTAACAATTAGGTTAATTGACATGTAAACTGAACACAAAGGTCGACATTTTATTGAAAAACTTGCTGAATTACTTGCCTATTGTGAGACGATTTAACGCAAGATTCACCACAAGTCCTTACACGTTTTTCAATTCTAATTTTTTGCACTCCTTTAATTCATCATTCGACTTTCATTGAATCATTTCTTTCATCAATGTACAGGGGGCAAGCAAAAGCAAGTAGCAAATTTACTTAAGACATAATGGAATTTGGAAACCAAACAAGTAAAGTGGAATAGACCTTTTGGATTCTTCGAGGTAATTGAGTTTTTCCGTTCTCTCTCTTGCCCAATGGAAATGTTAATGGAATATTAGTCTATTCAACAAGATTTTAATTGAAACATTTCTGCTCTCTTTTTATGATAGAATTTTAATTAAGTTTTTTTGTTAAGTTGTAGTACACAAAACAAATGAGACTTCAAAAAAAAAAGAAAGAGAGTTTACATCTCAATTGCCATTGGGAGGAATTCTGCTTGTAAATTACAAATCTAGAGTAAGAAACGTTTTAACTCGTATACAGNAAATTTTTTTTTTTTTTTGAGCAAAAATGAGGTAAGAAATTACAGGGTGGAGAATATATTTTTTTATTTAATATTTTTACGATAATTCATTTATTTTTGGATAAATGTGCTCAAATTTTGGAAAAATAAGTTTTATTTTGGGTGATATACACGAATACCAACTTGTTGTAAAATTGTACTAAAATGACTTGACTTAACCCTTGAACCTGCTTTGATACTAATTTATATCAGAAAAAAAACAGTAAAGTCAGGGTAATCTACTTTTGCTGCCTTCCATGAAGTCTATAGATACATGAAAATGAAAAAAAGAATATTTGGACAAGACAGATAACACCTTTAAAGGTATTAAGGAGAAAATAGTATAATAATATACTAATGATCATTAACAGTTGACGCTCACTGGTATACATATCTTCATACCAGTGCAGTGGCGCACGATAGAAATTATTTTTTGAGCTTTGAATATTTTTAATATGATTCTGGAGAGCCTCGCAACGGAAAAAAATTAAAGGAAAAGATATAAATACATAACCAGTTTTAGCCTATAAAGAATTAAATCACCTTATTTTTATCAAAAGTAATTATATCTAAATTGTGGTCCACTCTTTACTGAACATCCTGTATATACGCAGATGCATATAGTTTTCCATGCCTTTTGCAAAATTATCTGGCAGCAAATTAGTGTGATTCCTACAATTTTTTTTTCGCTTATGAATAATGGAACATAGCACTAATTGAGATTTATCCAATTTTATATTTGGCTGTTGATTACTGATAAACAACTGGCGGGCGTATTTGGCAGTTATTATATTATCAGGACATCATAATTATTAACATTGACGTAATCAATGCAAGTCTGGACCTTCAAGATTAATTGAAAACCGTCTCGACACATCGTTAGTTGAACCCCTTAAGTAACTCCGAAAAAAAATTATTTTTATCAACGGTTAATTTATACATCAAAAAGGTAAAAACTCATTAACCTGGGGTCATGGCACTTGAAACACCGTTATCGAATACTAATAACCCATAGGTACCATTTGACAAATGAAATGAGAGCATTTTTATTAAAATAACCGAGATTATACAACAATAATTTCATATAAATATTTTTCTCACGAGTTATGGTGAATCCATATGTTTCTAAATGAAATCAACACGCATAGAAAAATATACAAAAAAATATGTATCTGTTTTCTTGTGAATATCGATTTAATAACTTCAACATCGACAATGAATATAAAAGCCAAACATTTTGCATTGGAAAACACGGAAAAATTCTCTGAATGATCTCGAATTGCTTCTGGGGTACAATAAAAACAAATGATATTTGCTTCTTTTTTTTTGTCCTGGAAAACACTTTATTCGATCGAAAACAGTGATGTGTCAACAACGATGGAACATCCCTATTTTAAATTGAATATGAACAATTTGACAACGCTGGAAGGTAAACAAAACTCTTTTTTTGTGATTGAACATACGTAGGGAGGTATATACTCTGCAGGACAGTCCTTGGGAAATTCGACAATGAACAATCAATTCAATAACTTACCGAACAGCTGCAGAAACTAAAACTGAAATGGTCATTGAACACTTGAGTACTGCATAATAATGCACCAGAACGTCAGGGTAGAACAATGGGGAAATATCGCCTATCGTAATTTAATTTTAAATTAAAATTGTGATATATGGTCGTATAGAAATTTTATTTTCCTGAAAATTACTATAGTTTTTTTTTTTTTTAATTAAAATTCCATTATTTCACTTAAATTTTTCCTGCGGAAAACCGGTCCTTTTCCTTTTTATCATACTCGTTCGTTAAACTGAAACTTCCGTATTTGCTTATCCCACTTCTTACGCTGCATATCAACTGGGGGGAAACTGTGTGCATAAGAGCTTTTCAATTTTCGCTGGGAAAACACCGCGGCTTAATCCGCGGCTCTAATGGTTTCACACTAAGGCTTTAATTAAATAATTCCTTGTTTATAGCGTAGGATTATTTTTTTATCGTAATTTTCTTAAATACTAAGCCATTTATATACATATTACATTGAATAAACAGGTTTAAACGAGTGAAAACATTATGGATAGATGTTAAAATAAAGAACTTTTTATACGACTACGTAGGATTGAATGTGAATCGGTCTTTTCATTTTTTTTTTTTTTTTGAATCGAATCAAGTGGGCTTTCAGTAAAAATCAGGTTAGCAAATAATATAATAAACTAAAAATAACTACCGTTCTTTTTGGTCTCAATACTTTTATTCGAAAAATCCGTTCGAAATGTGGTCGTATTCTCACCTAAAACTTGCAACAGCCGGTATATCCTTGAAAATAGAGAATGGGCCACCGCAAAGCCACCACCCAGTATTTTTCTCAACTTAGGCGAGAAAAATGAAGAAACTCTCGGACCGTTCGAATTTATTTTCGAACGAAGACACATTTCTTTCCAATCCTGTAACTCCGGGCCGTGACCGAGGGTGACTTTCAGTCCTGAAATAAATTAAATCGGGTATCGAGTGATATGTCATTTTAAGGGGTGTTAAATTCTCTTTTCGACGACACCTAGTTTTTTTTTTTTAATTTGGAATGAGTTATTTACGAGGTATAACGTTAGAAATTCAGAAATAGCAAAACCACCTACTAAAGTTTATTTAATGTTGAAAATTCCCTACATCATTGCAGAAATAATTGAAATTTTGTCTATTTTCCTCAAGAATAATGTTTATGATAGAGCTGCAGCTTGATTATTCAACGAAAAATATCTTGATAAATATTTATATCTCACAATTATGTAGGTACTCGATCTAATGATAAAATTTCATAAAACCGCATCAGCTCAAAGTAGAAGAAAAGGTAATATTGAGAATCTTATCAAGAATGAGACAATATACTCTGCTTTAGGTCATATTGCAATAGATTTTATTGCTAATATTAGAAAATCGCCTAGTATTTCAGAGGTTTCACCATTATCCAAATAGTATTTAAAAAATATGAATTTCATCCATACAAAATCCACCTAGTTCAAGAATTGAATGAAGATAATAATCATTATTTCGAGTATTTTACGAACTACACACCCACAACAATACTATTTTCAGAAATTGCATTGTTGAGCCATTTCTTTTTTACCTGGAAATTTCAATGGCCAAATGCATTTGTATTTTTTGAACATCACTGTTAGTTCAGCTTTTATAGACATGTTACGTGTAGGTCATATGCCAATTCTTAAATGACACATTTTTCCGAACGATGAATTGGAAAACGAGTGCATATAGACAGGCCGGCACATTCACTGGATTTGTCACAGCTGGATTTTTTTGGAATCATTACAAGATTTTAAGGAATGCAATCAAATTACATCGGCAATGTTACAAATGTCAATAATTATTTTGAGCAATGCCTTTGCCACTGTATAAAGGTTAATGGTGGATATTTTCAACATTTAATAAACTAAAACTTTTAGTAGGTGGTTTTCCTATTTGGAACTTTCTGTCGTTTTTCCTCGTGAACCACTCATCCAAATTGAATAAACTAAGTGTCGTTGAAGAAGGAATTTAACACCCTTTAAAATGATGTATGATTCGATACCCCATTCCGTTTAAGATTTCAGGAGGTAAAAGTCACTTCAGGTAAATTGGAAATACCTACTGAAAAAATGTGTCCCCCTCCGAAATAAATCGACAGGTCCGAGCGTTTTTTAATTTATATCGTCTAAGCTCATATATACTGCG